>VZTF01004652.1:189774-332206 GCA_013397755.1 Cnemophilus loriae
TGGGGGTCCCTGTAGCAGCGCCTGAAACCGGAGCCGCGGGGCGGGGCCGGCGCGGGCCGCAGCGGAAACCCGGAGCGCGGAGCCGCGGAGCGGGCGCGGCGCGTACGGCGCCGGGGAAACCCGGAGAGTGGAATGGCGGACGGGACGGAGCGGTGCTGCCCCGGGCAGGGCCGCCAGGGTGGGAATGGCGCAGCGGGGAGCGGCCCACGCCACATCCAGCGTGGCACCGCTGGAGCCATCTCAGGTCCTGGGGATTGCGCTGGTGTCCCTGTTACTGGCCAGAAAGAGTCACAGAAGAATTAGGATTGGAAGAGACCTCTGGAGATGACTCTGTGCGGCCCCCCTGCCAAGGCAGGGTCATCCAGAGCAGGTGACACAGGAACACATCCAGGTGGGGTTTGAATGGCTCCAGAGAGACTCCAGGACCTCCCTGGGCAGCTGTTCCAGTGCTCAGTCACCCTCAATGTAAAGAAGTTCTTCCTCATGTTGAGGTGAAAGTTCCCGTGTTTTAGTTTACGGCCATTGCTCCTCATCTTGGTGCTGGGCACCACTGAAAAGACTGGCACCAGCCTCTTGACACTTACCTTGGAGATCCCCTCTATCTTCTCTAGACTAAGCAAGCCCTGTTCCCCCAGTCTCTCCTCATCAGAAAGATGTTCCAGACCCCAAATCATCTTTGTGGCCCCTCACTGAACCCTCTCTCATAGCTCCATGTCTTTCTCATACTGAGGAGCCCAGAACTGGACACAACACCCCAGATGTGGCCTCACAAGAGGGGAAGGATCGTGTCCCTGGTTGTGCTGTGCAGGAGCAATGCTAAGGGTACAGCCACACTCAGAGAGCTGAGAGAGGGAAATACTGTAGCAAAACACCCTGTGTACCATCAGTGGAAATACGAAAATAGTGCAGTGGGCCAACCCTGGGCAATGTAAAGTCACTATTCAAGCACGACCATGGCACAGCATCACCCAAGATAGACCAGCATAAAAAAAAAAAAAAAAAATCCTACAAATTCAGCTAATGCATAAAACGGTATTTTTTTATTATTATTATTCTTGGGCAAAGCTTTCTTTGAGAGACTGTTTAGTTGCCTCGTGTCTCTCCAACACTTACGGAAAAGGTAAAATTATCCTATATTTGCTATGGAAATTTACCAGTTCCCTGCTGCCGTGGGACTGGTGAGCAGTCCCAGCAGATGGTGCTGTGATCTTTCTCCTGCTGAGATTATTCCTCTTTTCTGAGCATCAAACCTCCTACAGCAAGGGTGTGAACTGCTGGCCAGGCACACTCAGCTGCAGGGAAGCTGGAGCTGTAGGTACACCCAGAGCTCCACTGGGCTGAGTGCCACTGGGTGCAGGTCTTCCCTGTCCTTGGTGGCTGCAGCCATCCCAATGTCCCTATGGAGATCTTCATGTTCCTAGGAAAAGATGGGTCTGCCCCCAACTTTACTGCTTAACACAATGGTGCATCCCTCGTTGAAGAATGTAAAACCTGCTACCAAGCTCTTCCATCTATCTGCAACCATGCACAAGGTTGTCAGGATAAGTGCCTACATTTTAGGAAAGCATTAATGAGTCAAGATTCATAGGAAGGATGCTTCAGCCTGGCAAGCTTGAGACCTCACTGCACTGCAGAAATTCACTGCTTGTACGTCCCCTGCCCAGATCAGATCTGATGCAATGCCTACAGATAGATGGATTTAAAACTGTTCTTCGTGTACTGGCTTTGTCCAGCAGTGAGGTCAGCTACCTAGAAATGACATCAGCACCCCCACACAACAATAGCCTATTCACAGTCTCAGCTTCTCTGCAAACAAGTAGAGGACAAATCAATCGAGGCTCAGCAGGCTCAGAAAGGGAATGTCACACTGGGATTGTTTCTGGTTTCTGTGTGCTGGAAACCCCCTGCTATTTCATCCCTCACAGCAACAGGTTAGTGTTTCCCTGTGCCCTCCCAAAGGTATTGTAAACCTCAGCCGGCTCACATTTGTTAAGTGCTTGAGAAATGCAGTTAAAAGACCAAAGCAGCTTTAAACATATACATATAACTACATACTACATCACTGAAATAAACAGCAGTGAGTAGTCATAAATAAGACCAACAGCTCGCCAGTTCACTGCCTTTCTGTACCCCATTTTGCCTTAACTCATGCTACCTCATTAATAGACTTCATAATCTGAATTTCAGCCTGTAGCTCCTCATAGCACTCATACATCTGAGTTCTGTGTGTCCCTACAGGCAGTCCAGAATTATAAACTCCCAGGAACTTGAGTGACATTAAACATGGCTATACTGGTAAGGTTATGTCCTCTGGGCGATAAGGCTACTAGGACACAAATAAGGTTCCTTTTGTGCCTGGGATGTGATGGTGAACATGCTGGCAGGTACCCCAGTACTCAATAATACAAAGGTGAAGAATTTGTGATAAATATTTCTTCAACATTTTGTGTGTGGTGTATTTTCAACTCAGAATTAAGATGAGTGTATGGAACATCTCTACATTCCTTGGTACAAGAAAAGCCAGTGTATTTTCTGGCTGTTCCTCTTGACAAAGCAAGAACCACCAGTGTTTTTGGGCTATGAAGACTAGAGTGGTTTCACACAATACCAATACACTAACTTTGGACCCAGTCCACTGTGGTTATTAATAAGGTAATGCATAACATATGTCAAAGCAAAGGCTGTCAAATCCGCCTGACAACTACTCCCATCTCAATCGTATAAATTGGCAACGTGGGCGGGTTTTTTCCATAATGTAAAGCAATTCCTATCAACTGCAGATTGCACTTCACAGAAGGCTCAGTTTCAAGCAGATGCCAGACTCTCACTGTTCATCTGGAGATAGACACAGTACGTGAACAGAGTAAAGAACTCATTTGTGATTCAAAAGAAACACTTCCCTTTTCTTAGCAGCAGAGGCAATGCAGAGCTGCAGCGTGCTCACCTGTGGGTACTGTGGGGTCTAGCAGGGGTAGGGTGTCACAGTCATGAGGACTGTGTGCTGTCCTGAGAGTGCAGCTCATCACATCCCCTCTGCAGCAGCACGGGCAGGTTTATGTGTGTAACACCCCTTTCCATTCCAAGAAGTAATGGATACGGTGCCAGGAGATTGAGTGACATTCCAGAGCAAGTCCACTGGGGGAAGGGACTGCTGGCACTGTGCTCATGTCAGAATGAAGCCCATGTGCTGTGCAAGGGCCATGCTTAGCATGAGACAGGATAGCTAAGAATTACTTTTGTACAGACATTAATTTATGAATTATCAAGAATAAGTAACTGTTTTGTTGTTTTGGGGATTTTTTTCCATTTAATTTTCAGGGACAAAATTTCCATTCTTTTCCCTGTCATGAACAGTTTCTTATTGCAAATATTGTTCCAAATATGTTGGTGAAGAGACTGTTCCTGGCGGACGTGTCACAAACACAAACAGATTTGCCCTATTAATAAAGTTAGAGAGGGAAAAAAAAACTCACATGGAACGGACATTTGCAAGGCTTTTATCATTTGGCCAGAGAGCAAAATAGGATATCAAGGAAGCAACTTCAAATACATCTGCAAGAACAACATTGCACTTGGAGTACCACTAATGTTTCACGGCTTGCTCCAAGATGTTCTCGTCCTCCACCTTGTGAGGGAGAGTCACCCTCAGTGTGCCATTTTCCTTCATTGCTTGGCAGATGGTTTCATAAGCAAAGGCATTCCCCGACCAGCAGCGCCTGGCGACCTGTCAGACAACAGAATCCAGGGGTGTAAAAACCAGACATTTCTCTTGCCACGCCCACCTTGCACCATATTTGCGCAAACACTGGCACCCAACTAGTGACAATAAATCTTTCAACCCTCTGCCAGTTTTTAGTTTTCCTTCTGATTTTGCAAGTAATTTTTGTAATACCTAGTTCATTTTTATGAGTAGTATTTGGTTAGACATGGTACGTTTCCATGCATAACATTGGACAGATAAACAGTGGTAGAGCCAGGTACCTTATAAACTTACAAAATTCCCTCATCAAAAATAACTGTGCACTCCATCCCAGCTCTGTAAAACTAGCACTTGCTTTAGATAACAGTATCATTTAAGCAGCCAATGCTTTTGTTTTGGGATAAATATTTAAAAAGGAAAATGTCACTTCAATGCATTTTGAACTATGAAATCAAGAAGCCAAATTCTCTGCCAGCATGTAAGGATGAAACTCTACCAACAGCTAGAGTAATCATAAACCCCTTTTCCATCAGCAAAACTCTGTGTTTTTATCTGTGTACAAGCAAAATTCCCCAGATAAAAAAAAAAAAAATTAACATTAAGATACACATATATGAGTTTTGCTTACTCCATTGGAAACATCCCAGCTGAGCATCATCTTAGCGCGTTCTTCAGCTTCCTTGGACCCATCCAAAACCAGGCCAAATCCCCCATTGATCACTTCACCCCTAAAAACAATGTAAGAGAATGAAATAAAAATAATTCAAACCAATACCACAAAATTTACAGGAGCTAATTTGTTCAGTTGTACTGCAAGAAGAAGGATGAGAATACAGAAATGGTTCTGAATAAGAGACTATCAGTGATGTTTTATACTTCTGAAGAAAGAAAAAGAGTGTTTAGCAGGCAAAGGCCTAATTTCCTGACCTGCAGCAAACCTAGTCTGCCTTTTTTGTAATGCCCAGCTAGCAGTCAGGATCTGCTCCAAGCAGGGATACCAAAAATTAAGCTTGCTCTGTATCTCCTGAGTCCTGCACTGTGTACCGGCTCTAAAAACTGGTGGAGAAAGGTTAACAGATCTGATGGGCCAGAGATTTATCCGTCTTGGGGTGTTTTTAGAGGTTAAGCTCCTCATGTTTGCTACACTACAGCCTGCCATGCAGCCAGGATCATGAGGGCCACAGTGTACTTACAGCAGCAGGCAGATGGATCTATTTATAGTCTCTCGGGACAAATGACAGAGCATAAGCATTTTATTAAAAAAGTGTTAACCACCACTTAATGCACATCTGCCTCAATCATTTCCAAAACAGTCATTCATTTTATATAAGATACAGAGATGTTTAAAGACATCAGTGCCAACTTTTCAGGAAGCAGACTTATTGGCAGAAGAAAAACAGAAATATGTTAAAACGAACAGATTATTCTTGGGAGAAATAACAGTCTGGTTTTAAAGGACAGGGAAAACACGTAGAGCAAAACATCTTGTCTGACTTCAGAATCTGGCCTGTTTGAGCTCCCATTCCTTGGCATATGGTGAATAGTGGTGGATGCAGCTGGGAGATTAATCTTGCTGTAAATCTGTGAGAGTTCTGGCATTAGAGCTCAGCACCAGCAGTACCTGGGAGACAGGGCATATCATACAACGAAACATGGTATGAGAGACTAATGGAAATCCCTGGAGGCAGGATTTTGTCCTCTGAGTTTTATAGTTAATATAAGTTTACAAAATTTACATAGAACAACATCAGATACGTCCATTAATCAGGTAGGAGTTGAGAGTCTTCCAGTCCAGGAAGGAATTGTTTCTTAATGTGTATTTTCCAGCAGTAACTTGAGCTTCTGAGGAAATAGGGATTTGAGGCTAAACTGGAGCCTCACAGACCTGAGATCTACTTCCTGAAACTAGAACTCACATTTTCTCATTTTCAATGGAATGTTGTTACTCATGTGATTTTAATTCCCTTTTTACTACTTACATACAGTACCTGTGTGCTAACTAGGACCCTATCGCAGAGTTCCACAAGGAACTCAGGACTCCAGATCTCACCATCACACTACCATTCTCTGAATTCCCTCCACTTTTCCATTATCAGATATGTCACTATTACAAGTGCATTTTCTGTTGAAAGGCACAGTTTTCTTGAAAGTGACAGTTCTCACAGCAGAAAATTACTGAATGAATTAGTTTTTTTAACTTGAAAATTTGAAACAAAGTAATGTGTTCAATTGAGATGTTTGAATATTGTAAGATCTGACTCTTCAAAATAAAATTATTCTTTTTGATTGACACTGTCAACTCTTTTCAGCCTGAAATTTAATTCCCAGGATGTTTTTACTGTGTGAAGTCTTTCACTAGTTCTGCTCTTAGTCTTATCTGGGGATGAATACAAACAGCCAAACAGCTGTATTTCTTGCAAATTGTACTTTTTGAATAGCTCATGTTGTTACTGTCCTCTCCAAAAGAGGGGACCAGACTGGATGATAACAAATATAATTGTGCCAGGGCCAGGCACTCCACCATACTCTGCTGCTCCTGGGTACAGAGACCAAAGAATAGAGCACCACTCTTTACTATCAGAGTTCAAAGCCACAGAAACCCAGACCTCTGGACCAGTGTTTTATACAGATATTTCATATAGGAAGATTATGTTCTTTCAGTGGCAAAATTTCCCTCTGTACACAGCATCCCAAAGAGCATCCTTTGAAGCTTAGGCATGAACAATGAGCATCTGATCTACTTGCACGCCATAAATTTAAAGCCTTTCCATTGATTTCCATGGAGTTACTCCAATGCAAATCAGAATCACTCACCAGAATCTGTTCTACTGTCTAAAATCACTCCTACATTAAATGCCAATGTTTGTTATGATGGATTTTCTAGCAAAACTTCTCACTTTTAAAGGGGAGCTCTCTGCTTTCATTAGCATTGGGTCACATTTTCAGGTAATTAAAGAAACATGTGGCATTTTGACCTAAGCTACCTCCTATAATTTCCAGATGTCTCCTTCTAAGATGATCAAAGAAAACAAGGCCTCTCTCACAATCAAGATGTCACACTGTCAACAGCGCAGATTGATTCTTAAATTGCTTCTGCCTTTTTGTTACTACAGGTTATCCAGGCTCTGTGCTAATATACATTCTCCTGCAAACAAACAGGCAGCAAAAAATGAATAACAATAATTTGCTGTAATTAC
This sequence comes from Cnemophilus loriae, assembly GCA_013397755.1. Classification (NCBI taxonomy): domain Eukaryota; kingdom Metazoa; phylum Chordata; class Aves; order Passeriformes; family Corvidae; genus Cnemophilus; species Cnemophilus loriae. Next base: position 196,672 of record VZTF01004652.1, read on the forward strand.
AGTCAGTACTATGTTAATCTTAAGTCTCTCCAAGAGTACATGTGATGCAGATTCCAGCTAAATAAATGTTAATCCTGCTTTTCCTGTTTGTCCCACAAGGCTATAACAGAAAATAAAGCATGGAAAAGGCACCTATGCAGTCTCAAAGGGAAGACACAGCCTATCTGTCAGCAGTTCCAGGCAAGCCCAGCCTCTGCAAGGAGGACTGGCCTCTAAACACAGTACAATTACCCATTTCTGAACTCCTGAGGCAGAACCTTGCCAATGACAACTGGATTTCTCTCTAATCACATATATTTTTGTTTATAAATATATATAAACTTCCACTTTCACATTTCCAAATCAGCTGATGACAAGAAGAGTTTATCAAGCTCTTGGAGGTTTCTTTATGGCAAAGTCAGGTGGGCTTTTAGTGCTCCAGAGAAAAAGAAAAACAGGGTCAAAAACTTAAAGGCATCTATCTTTTCCAGGCAAAGAAAGTCATTTTCTATGGCTAGTGGTTGTTTTTTGTTCTTTTGCCACCTTTAAGTTGTTCCTCTCTCTCCTCAGGAGGCAGAGGGGTGCAGCCCTTTCACCAGCCAGGGTGGTGCCACATTAGTTAAGCCAAGCAGAACCACCTGTCTGGCCTGGCTTTGGGGGATCTCCAGGCCAGGGCACTTAATGACAGGACATGGTCACCACAGCTGAGCCTCCACATGGTGGCTTGTTATGTCTCTGCAGAGGCACACCTAATTTTCAGGCCCTGCATTCTTCACTGAAGCACAGTAATTTAATCACAGAGGGCTATGGCTGCTCCCAGAACAAGGTGAGCAGATACTGTTCTGCAATGACAAGGCCCCAAGCAGCCACAGGAAATGACAAAAAGGAGAACCAAACCCTGTTTTTCCAGAGATATTTTGATTTCAATGAATAGCCACACACTAGTTTTCTGAGGCATTACATAAATTACAGCATAAATCTACTCTGCCTTGTGGCAAAGTTCCTTTTAATGATGTAACTCCACTTACAAAACAACTAAAACAGTGTAATTGAAATTGCAGTGTGGTCAGGGCCAGTTTTCCAGAACTAAGGGCAGTCTCACTATTCAGCCAAGCTGTCTTTGAATGGCACAGAAGGCTAGAAGTGTCTTGGAAGGATTGGCCTTAGAGAGACCAGAAAGGAATAGGATCGTTTGTATCCTTTGAATTAAGCATCTTCGACGCACAGAACATTCGTGGCATAAGCAATTATCTTAGCAATTCTAATAATTATAATTATCACAAAAATATCCCAAATACTTTGCACAACATGTTGTGAAAAGAGATTTTCTTTGCTTGTATTTCATAAGCAGATATTTTAAAAGGTTAAACTCAGATGAGGAAATTTAGACAGAATGAGTCTGCTGCTACCTCTGGAGTCTTAGACTGAGATGACCAGAGTAGGGAGACATTCTGGTGTGTTTTCCATTCAGAATTATGGAAATTGTGAATGAAATCATGGCTGTGGGTTCTCATCACTGAAATCAGCAAAGGCAAATGTTCACTCCATGTGCCTAAGCCCTCAGAAAGCCTTTTTTCCCCTCGTTCAGTTTTGCTCTCATGCACCCTTCTATGCAGTAGTTATGTCACTGAAATCAAAGGAATTAAGAGTACAGTGAGGGAGTTCTTCAGCTGACCTGAAGGGGTAGTTTCTAGATTCAGCTCATTCAGATGAATAACAATTAATTATCATAAAATGTCTCTGAGGATAACATCTGCTACAAGTTCTTTGGCTTGCTGTTTTTGGCATATTCCAGCACTATTTGAAACAGGGAAGTATGAGGGTTCACCACAGTATTTAACAGAGGGTTGTGCCTCTTTTGACTGCTGATACCACCAAATGAAGACATGACTGTAAAATGGGAGAGGCTTTGCTGGAATATGCTGGAAAGAAGAAACCAGAACTACAGACTGCAGTGTGGCCAGGCTTTCCTACTTCCTACACCTCTGCCAATCCAGGTAGCCTTTCAGTGGCACATGGAGGAGATTAGTTTCCATCTCCATATAGAATATTTCTTTCATTCTGCTTTTCAGTTTAGGTATGTGTCTTAGTTCTGCATGTCATGGGAATGAGGTGTTTCATTCAGTCCTTACTTGTCTGTGCTCTTTAATGCTACTAGGCATTAGCAGGGAGAAAAGGACTGTGGGGTTTACTGGCACCTGAGCTGGTTTGTCTCAATAACCCCTCATTGCACTTCAGCACGGGCGCATTTATATTGGGCTCCTAAGGTCACAGGTTTAAATACAGCTTAAGAGGAGACCTGAACATAATCTACCCACTGACACTCTGGCTGTGCATGTGTGAAGACAACACTGGAAGCAGGATCTGTTCAAAAGGACCACAGCAGACTGTCCTTGTTCATCAAATTAAGTTCTTCAAACTGTGCTATGGCCAGTGTTCAAAACACTTCTTCTGGACTTATAAGCATTAATTAGAAAAAGTTTCATACAACACCATACTTAGCTTTATAATTTGTCCTTTCAGTCCTTGATTCCAAACCCATCCTTCCCACCATCACAACATTGTTCTCCTCTGGTACTACACGTCTTTTCAGCAGTTCGTGTCTCTCCTCCCCACACACATACACAGCAGTAGGAACAGAATTCAGAGCCGAGCTTTAGAAACAAACAAGCTCCTACCAGCCAACTCCACCCCCGTTGTGCAGCGCGACCCAGGTGGCTCCTCTGAACGAGTCTCCCACGAAGTTCTGCACTGCCATGTCTGGGAGAAGAGCAAAGCTGTTACTCATGGGCCACGTTCATTTTTGTGTGGTGCTCACACACCTCCCCCCTCCTCCCACTGACACCTTCACTGGGGCTGTGGGAAGGCAGGGTTCGAGGCAGGTTTTACTCACAGCTTCTCTCACAGATACACACTGAACATCTCATTTCTGAGAGGAACAGGCAAGAGAGATTTGTGTCCCACTCGCTGCCCTGACTTTGGAGGAAACAAATGCCAGTTTCACACTGTGGTTTATGAGGACGCTGGTGATTCCTGCATTTGTGCTCCAACACAAGCAGCTGAAGGACCTACCACTCTTCAGCTCTGAGATACTTCTTCAGGGTGGAGAGGAATGCAATCCACGCCTTTGGGATACCTCAGTCATGGAAGAACAGGCTGGACACATCCATGTGTATGGATTCAAAATGGGCAGGACACCTGGAACGCTACACACCTTGCAGTTCTCAGAAGTCTGAAATATTTTCAGATCAGAGTGCAGAGTTACTTCAGCCCTGTGCACAAAGCCAGCCTAAAGCTAAGGAGTTACATTTTGGGGACAAAGTTGGGATGAAAATTATATCCTCCCTAATTCTCTGAACATGTGGGAATTTTACCCTGAACAGGAACTGCTGAAACCACTAAGAAGGTTTGTCTGTAAAGACCCCCAAAGAAACACAATTTAGCAAACAAATATAATTTGACTAATGCATGATTTCCACTGAATTGTTCACCAGAATTTTGTATACTCACTACCATTTGTGCTAAAGCATATACCTAGAGAGGTGGAAAGAGGTGCACACAGAGGATAAGAGTAAAATTTACTGAAAACATTTATCCAGATTTAATTCAGGAAAGATTCAATACATAATTTTAACAGGAAAAATAGGAGAAAAACAACAATATCCCCACCAGCCACATCTGCAGACCCACAGTTATGTGTCTGATGGAAAAATGAGTTTACTTTAGTGCTAATCTGTGTTAAACCCTGTCAAAAGCTCCATTATGGCATCTTTTATCTGACATTATGTCACTTTAATAATGCAATTATCATAATTACAGTGCTGTCGAGATTGAATGGGAGAGATCTAAATCACCATATTCTATAATGTACAGATTTTCTCCTCAGCCACTGGCCTGATAAGAGAGGAGGTTGGACAAGGAATGAACTAACAATGCAATAACCTGCTGCTCCTTGGCTTTGATAAAGGTCGCTGGCTGCAAATGTCTGTGCTGAAATACACTTTGCAGAGCAGCAATGACACATCAGGCTGAGGTGCTTTAAAACAAAATGAGACAAACAAACATTCTGGAAAAGTCCTGTGTGTTAAAGAGGAGCAAATTTCACCCGAACCAGGCTCAAAAGTTGTGTTAAAACAACAGGATAGAAGAGAGAGAGGAAGACCTAAGATGTTCTTTTATTGCCTCCAGAGGCTCATCTGGTAAAACAGATTTAGGCCCAGTTTTAAAGACCAGTAATATCAGTGGCCAACAGGCTTTAGATAAGCCCTTGAAGAGGGCAGATGGATCATGTAAATCACAAAATGCAAAGAAAACCACAAAGCATGATGAGCAATGGGGTTTAGCAAGCCTTGTTTCTATTGCCCTCTTCAGAGGGCATTGCCTGATGATTACTTATGTTGCTGAGATGGAGATGTTACTTTGGATTTCTGTTCTCTGTGCAGCTGCACCATTTTCTCTCAGCTTGTCAGAAATAAACATTATTCAAGGCATCTATCCATTTGGCCTATTAGAACTGGCCAACACACTCAAAAGGTGTTGGAGTGGGACTGATGGACACAGTTAAAAGCCTCATTTTACTAGGAAATCCAGTTAAGATAACAGGGAACTTTTCTCCTTAAAATTGAGCCATAATTTGGTTCTATTATGAATTCCCATAATGGAAGTAATTCAATATGCTCAGCTTCCTCTACCATAATTTCTCCTTCTACAGCAGCAGATCCTCCAGTCTCACACCTCTTTGTGACTGTCAGTTCATGACATACAGAAACACCACCGGGCTAAAGCTATTATCATAATTTCCACTTCACAGACAGAAAATTGAGGAAGATTTAGGGTTAAAAAGTGCTTAGTGCTTCATTCATTTTTTCAGGTCTCCAACCTGATATTTCTTTGGTTTATTTCTGTAAAGGATTGTTTCACAAACTGACAAGCAGTATCTGGTTAGCTCAGAATTCTGCTCAGGTGTGCAGAATTAAAGGCTCCTTTTGTAGAGCAAATCTACGTGGTTTGCCCACAGTCACACTTTAAGTGAGCAGCAAGGCTTGGAGTCTAATCCAGAAGGCCTGACTTTTATTCTTATGCCTTTACTATCAATGTTCCCTTATGACCAGAAAAGTTCCTTTCAGAAACTCCAGACTGTTTTCTTGAGTCCTCAGGCAATGGAATGAAAACAGCTGTGAACCTCTTTGCTTTAAGCAAAATACTACTATAGACCTGATTTGGATCTTGTGGATTTCAAGGAAATATGGCTGTAATCAGATCACCTGTTTGAAACAGTGAGATTCAAAATTAAAATCAAACAGAAAATACAATCCTCTGAGACTGCTCTCCATTTGCATTCAGATACATCTGGTGCATTTTCTTGGAATTTCCAGCAGTGTTCAGGACCTCTCTCCTATGTAACCAGCTCCACATTCGTGTCTGTATCACTATTAAATCCCACAAAGGAAATCTGATTAATTGGGATTCCTTTCTCAGGAAATCTGATTAATTGAGATTAAAGGGTGCTTTTTTAACAAAAACATTTAAGAAATGTTGCATAAAAAAGCTATTTCTGTTTTAAAGCCATTTCCTTGCTGGCCTCTGGCAGACAAGCCTCAGCTGTTCCACTGACCTGCACAAAAGGCTGATCCGTCGTAAATGTTTGATGTTTCTCTGAAAGGGCTGTCAGTCCCACTCACATCGTGGTGATCTCTGCTGAGGACTACTGGAGCCTGGAAAAAGCCAAGGACAAGACAGTGAAATCCTTCACGGATTGACACTGCTACTGAGGACCCTTATCTGCTCAATTCACTTCTGTCTTAAGTCTTAATATTTGGGGCCCTGCTGAGGAGTTACAGTCCGTGCTTTGTGCTCTCAGCAAATCTCAGAATGATATGTTGTGCTTGTAGGTGCCCAAACAGAAAATAAGGCAGTCTCATTATGAAACAAAATTTCAGAGGGTTTCTAAACCCACCTCTCTCCTGTGACAGAGCACAATACTGGTGGCAGGCAGAGAGGACAGCTCTAACACAAACTGGCCCCACGTAAATGACGGGCACTTCTGCTCTCACTGGTTGAAGCTTTCTCCTTTCCCACCTGCCACCATAGTCTCAGATATTAAACACAATTACCAGAGCATATCAAGACAAAAGAGACAAACCTTAATCTTTCCTTCAGAAATGGCTCGATTAATAGCCACAGCTATAGACACACGACCCTTCTGATCAGAATATAAGATTCTGGCTTGAGAGCCAACGACCTGGAAAAGAAAAATGACAGAGGGATAAGGTTCTCTGCAACTGGCTTATCTTCAGGTCCCAGATGAATGGAGTCACACGAGTGACCCCTTTCCTTCTATAGAAGAAAGTGCAGATTATTTCTTCACCAACATCCAGCTTCCAGAAAAAAAATTAAAATCCCTCTTTGAACTTAGTTTTATCTCCAGTCACATAATCCATGAAATGTATTTCTGTATTTAGCTGCTACTGTCCAGTAAATTCCACTTTTTAACTCAACCTTATTGCTAGGCTATAATCCCCCTATCAACAAATCCCTTACCAACAGCTGAGAAGCAGAGGTTTGGAACTGGTGATGGTGGGCTGGAAGAGAAATATGGCAAAGAACATGTGTCCTGCACAGCTCTGCTGTGCTTCCAGATTAGGAGAGCACATATGAGCTCTACAGCATCACTTGTGGCTTCACAGGGAGAGCCTGCCTGAAAAGGGAAACAGAGGATGATCCACTGGTGTCCTGCTTCCCACAATGCAGGAGGATGGCAGCTCCTCAGCCCTATCACCTGTTTTGGAAAGGGTTCTGGGAACTGCACGTGTGAGGAGATTGGTCCACAGCAATGCCAAGAGGGATATTTTAAATAGCACTGTGAACTAAAGGTGGTTACAACTGAGGTGGAGGGTGACTCACAGAAATGTTTCACTCCAGATACAAGAGTAGATATTGCTGGATTATTTTAACATTTCCAGCTGAAGAAGTAAAGGGAAAGAGCTGCTTCAGCTCAACCTAAAATCCTGCTGTGGAGAGAGGAGTTTCAATTGTCAGCCCTGAGAGTTACGGACTATGTTTTCATTCCTGCCCATTCCTGCTTTTCACCCCAGCATTCAAGAACTGCATTCAGGACCAGGAGCAGCCACATCTGCTGCAGGAGGTTGTGCACTTACCAAGCTGTGCCTGCTGGCTTCCCGAATCCAGCGGATGTTGTCATGGTACTGCTGCTTCACAGATGTGCTCACTTGCAAGGGAAAACAAGAAAAAATACGGTTTGAAAATTAATGCAATATGTTCTAAATTTACTTTAATTCATCTGGCAGCACTAGGGAGTCACATTCTACTCTCAGATACAAGGCACGCATATAGGAAATGCTGTATAGAGTTCTCTGTGCAGCTGATGCAGTAACTGCATCATATATTTAGAGGAAGGTACAAGATGCCACTCAGGGGACAGCTGGAATAGTAAGTCCCATTTGGATCTTAAGTAAACTAAATTAAACCTTGAAATATGGTTTACATGTACTGTCCATTTTTGGGCACCCGTTTTACTGCCTACTAAATGCCAATCTATTACTAGGCCTTTGCTAAATTAGCAGTTCTATCAAACCCCATGACACTGGGTACCACAATCCAGTCTTGTACCATGTAGTGAATAACTCCTTTGAGGCAGCCAGCAGAAATTCTCAAAAGCAGCTCACAACACACACTTGAGGATAAGTTACACCAGTGGACACCATATCTGGGATGCAGATTTACAACACAGCAGTTATTCTGTACTACATGGTCCTTGGATGTTTTCATACCAAGACAAAACCGAGGTCTTTTATCCAGCAAAGACATTTGTTGCCTCACATTTCTGTGGAACAAAAACTGCACAGGAAAATTTATTATGCAGTAGTTGCTTTATGTGTAAATCCACCATACACCTTGTTTAGATGTAGTATATGTTACCTAAGAAGACCATTATATATAATAGGGCGGCATTCTCCAGCTTCTGCTTGCATTTATATCTGTCTCATTCCATCTCAATCAGCCAAACTAAAAAGGAATAAGGATATTTCAAGTGAAAGACAGTGAAATATAGCACATATCAGTCAGATACGTGGTGACCTCAGCACAATCAGCTGCCTCCAAAGGCACAGCACCATCTGTAGTGAGCGAGTCACAAAAGGGAGAGGGGGTAAGGAATGGGTCGGAAGTGTTGTCTTACTATCCTCATTTAGGTGTTTTATAGCTCAGAGGCGGTTACAGTGGCTGAAGAAGACACTGTCTGTAAGCTCTTTCTCTGTGGGCTAAGCTATGTCACATTACCTTGCCCTGGGAGTCACACTCAGCTACCAGGGCTCAGCTGGCGTGTGACAACAGGCTGAGCCACTGGACCTGTTCATGCACTGGAGCTTCAAGTCAACCATCTCTGCAGATGCCAAGACAGAATGTTCTCTGTTACTTTCCAGCTCTCATTCCTTTTCACATCAAATTATAACATACAGATATCTTATGTTTCAAAGTCAAACTGGAGAAACTGCACACTGCTAACTTGAAATCATCTCCCTGAGCAGAGTGGACTACTGCTTCTGCACTAGGCAGTATGACAGCAGTTATGCAGGGTAAAACTAGAAAAAGGAAAGAGGAAAATGTAAGAAACTCATATTGAACTTGTGTTAAACACATTGTTAAAGGGAAATGTAAAATATGCTCATTCCTGCAGAGGCAGACCTTCCATACCAAGAGCTTTAATGATCTTAAAAAGACCTGTCAGTTCTTAAGGGGTTGGCTCCAAGTGATAGCTTCTAAATTCTGCAATGAGGATTAACATGTCAGCACTTCACTTTGCAGGGAGTGAAAGATGAAACAGCTGCTAGTGCTGTCCTAATAGGATTGTGCTGCCACTCCGAAGCTTTAAGGAAGCAGCCTCTAGAAGGTAATGGGTATTGTTCACTTAGGCTATTGTAGATGTGTAATGGGAGTTTATTGGAATATCTGTAAAAAAAACAACAAAACAAAACAAAACAAAACAAAAAAAATAGAGAATGGGTTCCTTTCTATCATTTTTATAAGCTGTGTCAGAGAATATTTACCATATTTTATACTTCACAGTGCACAGACTTACAGAAAAGATCTTACTGTCTAAGTTCTATGGAACATGTCCAGAAGAGAAGCCAGATGAGAATACTGGCTACAAGGACCTATCTCAATACAGCACATCTGTCCCTTCCGGCTGGCTCCAATAAACAGTTGGATTTCATCAGTTATCCCTGGGGAAGTGAGGAATTCTCCCTTTTCTTTAGTCTTATTTCCTGCAATTGAAAAAAATCTCACCTTTTTTTTTAGAAAGACTTTAACTTTACAGTAACTCCATGTATCTCATTAGCTAAACTGCTGCCTCCACCTTCCCATTCCAACAGGAATGTGTTTTGAAGACAGGCAAGCAACTGTATTGCTTCTGGTATTTCACAGGCCCTTGTACACATGTAGGGTTTAAAATAAACTGGAAGGCAGTGTGTACCCAGAGAAATTGTCCCAAGGAACACAGAGACTGGCTCCCTTAGAGAGATTTACATTGTTATACATCAGCTCAGCCTTCAAACTACCTCAGACGTCCTAAATCCAAGTTACACCCCAATCAGCAGTGCTGCATCTTTCAGGCAAAGGCCATCTTAAAAGCTCAGGTACCTTAAAAATAGAAGCAGATAATAAAACTATATAAATCTCACAAACTCTGAAAGAAATTCATCTCCACAAAAGAAGAAGAATGGTTAACATTGGACTCAAGGCCAAGTCAAAAGTTTAGACTTGGAATGCAACAGAGTTCAGCTCTGTGGAGTTTTCACTCAGTTTTTAGAACAGATTCTTTCATAAATTTCAAAGGTAAGCTCAGATTTCAGATGTATGTATGTGTGAGGATATCCAGACCCTAAAATTTGGTCCAAACCCAGGCCTCGTAGAGAGTGGACTGCAAGTGGATTATTCAAGAATACATATGCATGAATGGCTATTTATTTTCTGGCCAAATTCTGTTTTTCTCTTTGAATCAGATTCCCATTGTCCTGTCAAATTTAACAACAGATTGAATAATAGCCTTGCCCTTAAGCCTGTTTTCACCTGTTGGGATTTTTTTTATATGTCCTTTTTTTTTTTCATTTAAATTAAGAATATACAAGCAATAGTTCAATGTTTTTTGTTTGGGCAAGAGACTTCTCTCCCCAGCTTTACATTACATCTATATAAACACCCACACACTCTTGTACACACAGTAACTGATTCATTTCCCAGTCTTGCAATGCAAACCATCCAAAGGTCATACAATGGTTCAGTCCTGAGAGAAGATTTCTGGAGGCTGCAGTACATGACAGAAAAATTACTGCAGATTTCTGAAGACAGATCCAGCAGTATAGTAAAGGATTCCACCCTCCCTTCAATGAAGCCAAGGTTTAAAAACAGGAAAGTTTCAATACCCACAGAACAGAGTAGGCACTTCTGGGTTATTGCATTAAACACAACTCATGCTCCAGTGCTATTTCTTGAAAATGACTCCTAAGGAAACATCAGGAGAATAGACAGAACCAAGGACCTTGCAAGGTCAGACCCACTGTACCAGCAGTTTACCTCTTGGGAGGAAAAAGAGGCTGGACACCAGCCTTACATTATAGGGAGACAAGAGTAGTTTTATTTCAAATGAGAGACGTCTGAACACGGTATATCCTTTCCAGAAATACCACCCAGGATCCTCCCAGTGCTTATTGTTCCAGAACAAACAGGAAAGCATTCAAAATTTTCACAGTTCTATTTGTGTTTCAATGTCTTTCATGAAAAAAGCAACAAATATTTCAATATTACCAGGGGAAAAAAAATTACTGTGCTCTCTTCTCAAAATATGCTTTGGAATTCTGATCCATTTCCTTTTGATCTGGAGGAATTCCTCAGAATTCAAAGATTCTTTTGTTAATTCTGGAAAGCACAAAATTTGGCTCTCAAAACGGAAGAGCTGAGGACTTCAGTGCTTGGGGACAGTGACAAGTGTTTGAGCCTGCTGTCTGGTAGCCAAAGAAAGAGATAGGGGTAGGGCCTTCTCGTCCAGCCTGGGAGATCAGGATTAATGTTTGCTGACACAAAATTAGCTTTGTCTCAATTCCTGTTAATAAGCAGGGGATATCAGTAATAGCCCAGTTTCGGGGATGTGGAAGAGTGGAAGAGTGCAATTCCTAGATCCTAGAGCCATGCAGGTATTCCAAACTCGTTCCACCAGTCAGTAGAAATAGCTGTCACTCTATTAACAAATGACAAAAAAAAATATCTCAAAATTGTAATCACAAAAAAATGACACTGGATGGAGCACCACACCCAGGAAACTGGGTTTCCTGCCACTGATCTCCTCGCTAACCTCTTGAAAGCCTCCCGAGATTTTCATGCCTCATTCACCTGTGAGACAGGGGCAAAGCAATTTGACTCCTTAAATTACTTTTGGAGACCTTATGGTGAAAGATGCTCATTGCCTTTAAGTTTCAAGGTGACAAACTTTAAAAACACCTGTAACAAATAAAAAGAAAGGCTCTTAGCCAAAATTGCTTTGGGATCAACATCCATGGTGTTTTTATGTCTTACCTACAGGCTACACCCTTACAGGAGTTTGGACAACAGCAAGACTTCCTGCCTATGTGGAACCTAGAAGAGCCTGCTTTCCATGTTTTCAGCCAAAAGCTGACACACATTTCAACTCTGGGTTTCCTTTTCTCTCCAAAAGCCCCTCCAGAGAGGGGGGCATGGGATGATGCCTTACCTCCCTGATGTATGGAGTCTTCCAGCACTGACATGGCAATGCAGTCAGTTGTAGCAAGGTCCTGTGGGTCACCTGAGGTACAAACCCAGCGGAATGGCCCAAATCCCAGGGAGAAAATGTCCCTGGGAAGAGAACATGTTTCATTAAGAGATAGTTGAAATTCTTTCCTTATTTATCCTGGCTGCTAGCAGTGCTTTTCTTTCATTAGCTGGAGACGGAAGAATTTGAAACATTTTCAATGAACTAATCTAAACAGAAGCATCGAGGACCATTAATTGAGAAATTAAACAGTGCTGTTCCATGCAGCCATCCACTGGTATATAAAAGTATAGTCAGGCCAGAATTTTGATAGTCGTGTTGGACAGTTCAATCTAGTGCATCATCAGATGAATTGCAGCTTTTCTTCTGTTTCATCAAATATACTCTCCCTGCTGCCTGGGCTTTGCATCCTTAACCCAGGCTAACCCTGAGTGCATCTACACTGTCAGACAAGTGCAGGTTCTGACCGAGTGCCTGAGTCCAGACTCATTTGCTGTCCACATTGTTTACATACAATAGTGAGACACGCTTCACTTGAGGGCCGGAAGAAAAGATCTAATCTGGTTGGGGCCTTACTCTATGTTCAGGCTCTTATTCACATGGCATAGGCAAGCTAAGCATGAGTCAGAGGAAAAATGAGTTATAAATCCAGTCCCTCAACAGATCTCCTGAGCTCAGCTGTTTTACGAGCAGCATGTACAGCGTGGGTAAGAGGCACGGCTGGTGACATGGGCAGAAGAGTGTCCTGTTTCCATCAAACTTTTAACTTCAGTGCAGATACAAGGCTTGGATGATTTGGAATTGATCTCTACTGCTTTGAAGAGACAAGCTCTCAGCTTTTAGCGCCTAGAAGTGAAGTTGCCTCTAGTTACAGTGTGAGTGAGGCTGTGACCTGGCTCCTTTTGAGGAGAACTGCTTAAGGAAAATTCATGCAAAGACAAAATGCAGCTATTCAAGTAAATGAGTGAAGAGTGTTGATGTGAAAATGGTTTTGCCTACACTAACTCTGGCATAACACCTGTGAGAGCAATTTTCCTACTGCTGTTGCCTCCTTTTGATCATTTATAGTGCACTCTAAGTTTGCACTAATCTCTGTAGTACTGTCCCTCTGAACGAAGGGTACAAGGTACTTGACAGCATATTCCCAACTCTGCCCAGCATACCCCATGATGTGCTGAACATAGGAAGGATATCGAAATTCTGTTTTATTTGCTCCTTTTTTTGCAACATCAGCACCTGTAAAAGAATTTTAATAGTCAGTCACTTGATGACGGAAAAGTATAAAATGCAAAACCAGACTGCACACAAGCTCCTGTAAAGGCTGTACCTCAGCCAAGGAGGGTCAGGGGTCTCAAAGAACAAGAGAGAAAGAAGGACTGAAGAGAATTACAGTGGCCAACCCTATCCTACTTAACATACACAGCTGGGAAGATGCATGCAGGATTGTCCTTGTTTCCACCTACAGCTCCAGGATCTACTCACCAGCTCTCTGAGCTTCCAAGAGAAAAGCATTGCCATAATCCCAGAAAAACATGCCCTTATCAGCTAGTTTGTTAATAGCAGCCACATGCCTCCTCAGACTGAAATAAAGAAGGAAACAGTTATTCTTGAGGTTGATGAAATATAAAAAAGAATAATATCTTTAACTAACCAAAGGCATGGGAGTAGGAGGAGACAGAGGGAAAGACCACAGATAAATTCAGACATAAACCTACAAGACATCAATTGAGATGCTTTCAGTCTCTATAGCACCTGTTATCCCCAAATCTTGAAGTGATTTACAGTCATTGAGGAAACTTCACTAAATATCAAATAAGTGTCACATCTTTCAGCCAAGCAATACAGCCAGCTCTGGGGATGGATGCTGATAGCAAAAAACAGCATGCACAGAACTGCAGAACAGTTTAAATAGTTCACAAACTAAGCAGAGAAAAAACTGAAAATGGCTAAACATCACTGTTCAGGCCTCTCCCTTGGTGCAAACTGCCCAATTTACCCTTTCTTTCCAGTAGTGGATCATACCCTGGGACTGCATCACTTGCAGAGCAATTAAACTTAAACGTTATGGAGATGTATTGTCCAAACCTTTACCTCTCTTGTACCAGGGTCCGGAACTTCCCTGGGTTGGTGGAGAGGAGCTGCTTTCCCTCCTCAAAGCCGAGCTGTACTGGGTAGTAGCCCCCGTTGAACGGGTTGTGACAGGAAGTTTGGTCAGACCCCAGGTCAACCAGCAGCTCTCCTGTTGTGTCCAGCTCATACACCAGCCTCTCCCTAGGGAGGACAGCAAATGGAACACAAGGATGAAGAGCCCCCTTTTGACAGCACTTTTTCATGAGCATCTAGAGTAATGTACTCAGCACTATATTTAATGTGTCTTCCAGGTTTGGGAACTAATTCCACATTGACCAAAAAGCCGGAGCATTCATGTACCCATTATCCATTCATACTACTTACCACAGATCTACCACATTCCCGTGGTAACCCAAACTGAGGGCAATTTTATTCTTTCTTGCTTCTCTAGAAAATAATAAAAAGATTGGTTGAAGAAAATGCACCTCATTCCATCTTGAAATGTACAAATTACATATAGAATCAAACCCAGCAAAAAAGAAAAAAATCTGTATGTTGTTTTCAACACTTGTCTCGGAAACAGATCTTCCAACATTTACATAATTGTTAATCACGGATTCCATGAAGCTTGAGTGATGCTGCAAGTGTAACATTAGTTGTAATTGCTCCATGCATATTCATGAAACTAAATGAAGACATGTTTAACATATACAAATGGTGTGAAGCATTAGTAGTCGCTAATAAAGACTGCTCCAACTTGGGAAGTTGGATTCATGTTCCAAAGCAGACCTGGAGCAAGAAGAGGTTGTCCCTCAACCCCTCCTATATGCAGACTCCAATGGCACAGTGCAGAAAGATGTGAAGGGAGGGTTAGGAAGCAGAGATAAACTCACTGAGTTATGTTACAAGTCATACCTGAGGCGAGCAATGCAATGGTCCAGGTTGTTAGAGATTTCCATCAGCCATCCCTGCTTGTGACGTTTCAGAAGTGCTGCTTCATCAACCTACAAGAAGCAGCAGAGATCTGAATACTCCTGTTTCCCCGATGCAGTCATTTATACCTTTAGTTTTTCAATTACCCTGAAGGAAAAAGTAGCAAAAAGGTAAAGGTAATAGCCCTACTATTACCTCGAGTCATACATATATATAATAAAGGTATAGATTTTAGATATATATATATAACTATTGTTCAAATACTTATTTGTCATCTCTGATTTTTTTTAAGCTTTCTGTTCTCCTTTACTCCAGGCTCAAAGCAAGAAATAGACTTTTTTGATACATCACTTCCCAAAATATTTTATAAATCAAAAATTATCATTAAAATTGTATAAGAGGTAATATTTTTCTTAAAATTGTAAGTATTCCTAATGTTTCTTTTCATGATTATGTTAAAAAGCCAAAATGTTTCCAATTTATTTTTCAAATTTGGCTAATTTTTGTGAAAATAATATTTTTTAGTAATTAAGGAAATATTTTCTTTGATCAGCCCAGAGAGATTTCTGCCAGGCTGCCCAAGATGAAGCTATGGTTTGCTGAATAAAATTAACTCTCACTTTTGTTCTTGGACTGCTGGTTGAAAATCTCAACCAAATATGGAAAGCAAAGAGGAAAGCATTTTCCTGTCCCAACTGCCTAATGCCACTGAAAAATAGCACAGAGCAAAACAAAACTATGTCTTTAATTCCCTCTTGCTTGAACTTTGAAGCTCCAAACAAGCTCCGTCCCAAATCTGTACTCTCTTCTGGGCTCAGCTTCTGTGTGTGCCAGTGTGTACGTGCCTAAGAGACAGCTGGATAAAAATATAAATGGATGGACAAACCATGGGGGCTTTGGCACAGATTCCATACTAATGGTCCAATGTACAAGCTTGTACATCATTAATACGTTTATAATGAGCTATCAGTGGCATAAGGCAAGTGGCAAAATTAATTTAATCCAATATTCTGTGGTAGCAACAGATTTAAACCCCCTACAGTGATGTGTGTGCATAAGAACACATAACCTGAGTATCTTCTAGTATTTCATTAAAGCATTTTTTACTTCTCTGTAATCTTTCCCCATAATTTTAATTCTTTCTCATTAAGAAGGTATTTATATGTAAATTAAATAAGTTCTGTATTCAGGAGTTGCTTGAACACCAGGAAACCTTTTCTTTCCTAATTATTCTTAGCATGAGAAACCATCCATCATTTTCCACATCAGTAATGAAGACTATCCTTCCCAAATCCCAGATTATGATAATAACAGTCACTGCCAATGGAATTATTCAGTAAAGTCAGGTGCCATGGGGGACAGTTTCTTCTGACATATTTAAATCAGCACAGGAGGAAAAATATTAAGTGGTCGGTATGAATTACAGGAATTGGGTTCATTTAAATCCTCACATAACACAGTTCAGATCTATTTAAATGTTACCACATCCTACATATTTTACTTTAGCTCCCTCTGACATTCTTAGTCTTTCACAGACTTGCTGGCTCAAGAAAACTAGCTTCCTTTGAACCACACTTTCAAAAATATGCTCATTTTTGGATCAGCATCTCAGTAGTTTAAAAAATTGCATAAAGATGATGAGCCAATGTTGCCCCCAGTGTAACCCCAGAGAGCTCAGTGCAGCTCAGAGGAGATATCTGGCCCTCCACACAATTATTTCATAAAATTACAATCAGCTTCCTGTCAAACAGGAGAGGTAAAAGACTTGCACCACTAATCCCTTCTGTTGGAGCTTCGGAAGCCCTGGCTGACAAAATGATCTCTTGCACAATTCAATGTCATTTGCATAAATAGTTCCTTAAATAAATAATATGTACATATATCTAGCTATCCACATGTGCTCCTGAGACTCATTTCCGACAAGGATCATCTCACAGGAGATAAAAACCAGGCGATATTCAGTCTCCTGAACAAAATCAGCTGCAGCCACAGAGATGAAAAGGACAAAGGATGGCTGTGAATGGCATTCTCTGGAATCTTTCCTTTGTATTCCAGTGTTTGAAAGACCATGAGGACAGAAGTCTGAATAAAGATTATTTATTCATTAATAAATATTCAATAGTAAATTGAATAAATTGATTTCATCTGCAGGGAGTACTTGATGAGATCTCAAATACATGCAAAACCCACGTGCTAACAAAACCACTTTTGCACCATTGTTGTAAAACTGATGAAGCCCAAGCCTCCCATGAAAGATCTGAGGTACCCAGAGCAACCAGGTTTACTGCACACCACGTGGGCAGTCTGACCCACCGTGTTTTGAAGTTTAATTGTAACTAAAATAGGTTAGGTTGTGATATTCTTATTCTTTCCACCGCAGTGTGACATGCCCACAGCAGAGGTTTCCCAGCTGTCTATAAATGACTTTAGCTGAGAAGGCCAAGCTCCCATCGAGACAGCTTTGACTGGAGCTTAGTTATCAAAAATCCCTTCTTCTGGGGAGTAACAAGAGCCCATCACATGCAGATACTCAGAAGAGCTCAATGCGTTTTGGTCAGTCCTGGATCTGCTCATCCAAGAATGTTTCCCCAGTGTATTGAAATCAAAGCCGGTCATGAGGAAAGAAACGCATGGAGAAGTTTAATGTTTCTAAGTAGTCAATATCACTAAAGATCATCACTACCATTTTCACAGAAGTGCAGAGCAATAATCTCTCTTAAAAGTTGTTGCAGTGTTTGTGCAGCCCCTCCTTCCATCTGGTTGCTAGAACTGAATCTTGTGACAAGCATAAGAGCTGAAAAGTGCAGGTATTGGGAGAACCTAATGCTACCTTTTAATATGAAAATGTATTTCACTCAAAACATGCAGGCATATATACTTTCCCAAATGACGTTTGTGTTCTACATTAGATGATACTCAAGGATATCTGTGGATCCAGTGGATCCTATCATCCACTATTCTAATTGCATGGGTGTTAGCAGTCTTTCAATCACAAATCATTATTAGATTCTCTTTGTTTATCGGAAGAAAAAGCTGGGCTATTTTAGCATATTTGGAACAGAGAAACTTTCCACAGGATGAACGACTCTCTACAAAGATACACTGTGGGAGACCCTTGGGAACAGGGAAAATGGTACTACAGAACTTCTCCCCCATCAGTGTTTTCTCTCAGCAGAACTTACCTTCATTGCCTAAAAACTGGGAGTCTCATAAGTGCTTGTGATTAACCTCAGAAGTCAACTTTAAAAGTCCCACTGACTTCAAGGAATCACAATATCAAGCAACTTCATTAGTACCAATCTTGATGAGTGAACCATGCCAACATTTTTAATGGATACTTCCTATTGCATCTGATAAGGCTGCTGGAGGCTTTAAAGGTTAATCAAAGTTAAATAAGATAACTACTGTCTTCTTAACATAGACTATTTTTGGCATAAGAGAACGCAGTTCTCGTGGGAATTGCCTGTGGAGGTTACACTTTTGCACACACAAAATGAGGGTAGTTCAAGCACTGGGAATGGCTCATCTGACAGTATCATTCTGCATAATTATAAGCAATTATAAGTCCATATCTTTGCAGTCTGATCCAGTGAGTGAATGAATAGAGAGTGGAATAGCAGTGAAAATGCTCAGCAATGGAAAAAAAGAGACAAATATTAGAAAATAGAATCTTTCTCAGTTTGGTTTGTCAGGGTTACTTCAGGAACCTGTCAGATCAGAAGAATGAGGATTCTGACTCAGCACAAGGAGGAGAGACGACAGAAAGACAGCAGCACTGCTCTCACCTCTGCAATGATCCCCACGCACCCAGCAATGACTGCAGCCTTCGCCTGAGCCCCGCTCATCCCTCCGAGGCCAGAAGTGACAAACACCTTCCCGGACAGGTCCTCTGCCTTCAGGTACCGACGGCCCGCATTGAGCACTGTGAGCTGCACACAACAAACACAGCCATCACCAGGAGACATTTGCAATGGACTCCCTTCAATTTAAAGATCTTCTGTCCCTTTAGCAAACAGACTTTGAAACTGTGGGGTCATCAGCACCATGAAACACTTTAATCCTTCAAGATGGAAATATGTTACAAAATGATGTTGTGAAACCATCTGTCCTCATTATGCTTATTTCTCTCACCATGAAATAGAATAATCAGTGGTTCCCAACATGCTGCTCTTGCGGTATAAAGACTTAAGGGTGGCTGCAAAGGACAGCTAAGGAAAACAGCCAATAAAATGTTTTTATATAACACATTTGGTCAATTCATACTTCACATATTGTAGCTAAATATGAGCTCAGCCTGAGACCTTGATTGCGAATCCCTTCAAGTCTGGGTCCTGGATAAGATGTATCTAAGTGAGCTGGCAATGAGAATTTCTTTAGTAGCCGGAAGTTCCTTTCTCAGCAGTCCAACCCACTCCCATCACCAGCCACTGCGGGAGAAAGCCTCCTCCAACAGGCACTGACAGAGAGCTTTCTCCAGTTCCTTACCACGGTCCCATGGACTATTCCCTGAGGCCCAATGTAGCAGTAGCTCCCTGCAGTCATCTGACCATACCTGGGGACAGCAAGGAACACAGTGAGACCACACATTGCTCGGGCTGGAGTGGCACTTGCACTTGTCCACTTGTGTTTCCAGGATAACAAAAAAACCTCTCTGCTTCAATTTGTTGTTAAAGGTCTGCTGTTATCAAATTCTCCTCTCAGAGTCTTATCATTAACGACGCACCAACATATTTTTGGAGGAGTTTTTAGCTCATTAAACTGAGTTCAAAAATGCATGGATCAAAACCTGTGTGTAAACTTGTCTTGGCATTTAGCACAGTGACTGGGACAAAAGGACACTCTTTTTTCACCTCACTGGAATCTCTATGTCATTGGTTTTCAGTGGTACTCATGCTTCTCAGACACATAGCCACCTTGGAAGATTTTAGCCCAAAATGGTTGACCACGTTCATATTAAATTCCCAGAGAAGTGGGACAGCTCTCTGGCTGTTTCAATTTGTTCTCTCCATGGTACACAAAAGAATAGTAAACTATAGTTTACTATTAGTAACAGTAGAAGAGTATGTAAAAATCATTAAAAAAGGATAACTTTCTACTTCAAAGTTTCTCTTAGCGTGAAAGAATGTTTTACTACTTGTGTTTTCCATAGACTGCAAAACAACCACTGAAAATTAGAACTAGCAAGTGCTTTAAGTGGGTTATGATTAAGGCTTTAGGCTAGTGTTCAGCCAAGCCTCACACATAAACCTAATATTAATTCCTAACAGACCTCAATTACATCCTTATATATGTGGCTGAACATAACTCAAACTCCAAAGTAATTCCATATAAGTGTGCATTAATGCTTTGCAGCATCAGGACTTTATGCAGCACAGTTGAAATCCATTTGCATTAGAAATTTTAACCAGTCACTGCTTGATGTCTGAACTATATTTTGGTCAAGTATTTGATATATTTTAATAGTGAGCTATCTTCTTACATTGTTACACCCAAAGCAAACATCTTCTCATATTCATCTCTGGAGGAATAGTTGGGAATAACCTAAGAAAACAATCAAAATAAAATCCACATAAGCAAATTAGAGATTTAAGCATGTCTTTTCAACAGCGTAAATTTAACTATGGTTACAACACACGGAAAAACAGTAGAAACAGGAGGAGTAATCCAGGTGTTTTATTTCGTGTATTCTAGTATTAGAAAAGGAGATGTCCGGTCTTCCTGGCACTGTGACTGCCACACAAGTTTTAAGGAGAGCAGTTTCCCAGCCACAAAACTAACCTGCAGGGGAATAGATATTGAATGGCTCAAAAGACTGGCAATGAACCAGTATTTTCATTTGACCACCTTGCCTTCCAAGCAAAGCATTCCAGTTATCTGAGCCTCTGATTAATAATCATGTTTTCTTACTGAGGGCTTTTAAATCTTCCAAACTGAGCCTAGTTGAACTGTCTGGGGCAGGAAGGTGACTCAGACTCAGTCAGAACAGAGATTTTCTAATAAGGAGAAGGTTGTTTCCTCCATCACTACAGATCAGCACACGTGAGGTGACAGCAGCTGTGCTGGAATAAATGCTGCAGAACTTGGACCCCAGGTTCTCCTGTGTGTTGTAAATTCAGACAGCAGAAATCATATTTTAACTCAGCCAGCACTTGAAAATGAAACAGAATAGGAGGAAAAGGAAAACAAGATGCTAATACCTACCATGCCATTGGTAATGATTAAACGAGGAGCACGCTGGTGGCTGGGGAAGAGCCCCAGGGGATGCCCACTGTACATCACTAATGTTTGCTCTTCTGTCATCTCTGACAAATAGTGCATTACCAACCAGAACTGAAAGGAAAAGCAAGGAAAAGAAGCACTTTGTTTGCATCTTACATTTATGTTTTCTTTGTGAAGCTGCTAAACTTGGAGAATGAAGGCACCTATGGAGATAGCGAGGTGCATTCACCTATGGAACAACAGAGCTCTCAGCACAGTCTTGCTTTTAATAAAGTCCTTTAAGAGATATCACCAGGAAACATAAACCATCAACCTACAAAAGTCTGAATAAGTTCCAGAATAATTTCTCCAGTACAAACCCCAGATATCCTTCACTTTTAAAGTCATTCTAATTTTATCTTGAGATTAACCACTTGGATTTGGCACTTTTCTGGCAATCCTTCCAAAGCCAAACTGCAAAATTTTCCCTATAGAAATGATTAAATATTCATGCTTATTGTTGATCCTAACCTGAAATTCAGCATCTTCTAGTGCAAGAAATGGTTTTTACAATGTGCACTTTAAAATGAAATAGCTTTTCTTCTCAAGGAAAAAAAAATCAGCTTTCATTGTGGACACTGTAGAACATCCTTGATGCACCCTGGAGTACACAAATATATCACAGCTTTGTCTGCATCATTCAATGGTTACTCTTGATTAATGCCAAAAAATACACTTTGACCATCTAAGCTGAAGTTAAATTTAACTTTAATCCATCACTATCTGTGACAAAGCCCATTATACTCCACAGGACTTCCAGTATGTGTCAACTAGGCCTGCAAGAAACTTCCCTGTGCAATGTTGGAATTCGACAATTACTTGAAACTAGAGTTTCTGCGGGGACACAAACAAAATTTTGAGGGGGAAAAAAACCCCCCAGAATTTCTGATCAAAGAGGCAGCAGTATCAGTGACAAATAAACATAGGCACTTAAGCTCTGAGGTTGTGGCTTTGATCTAAATTTAAAATGGTACAGATTTGAAGCCAGTCCCGTCTAACCCAGCCAATTCCCCAAGCTGCAAGTTCAGTTGAACAGGAAAGAGTTAGTCAAGTTACTGTATTGCTTTTTAAGTTTTGGTTTATGAAAAATGTTGAATAATTGAATTCATGTCATAGGACAGAACAGGTAACTAGCTGAACTCTCTGCTCCTTAGCAGTCTGGGAAAAATATCCTTATAAAACTAGAAGCTGTAAGATAGATAGGTCTTTTTGTACTGAAAGGCATAACTAGCAAGGAGGAAGCAAAAGCCTTCCCTAGCTTAAAAAGCAGTGTCTTTACAGTGTTTGCAGACCTGTAAAGTTAGCTCTGGACATAGTTCTTTCATTTGAAATTATCCAGAAGAAAGCACAGGTCTGCATGGATGATATAAACCAAACTGAACCTTTTCACTGTGAGTTGCAATGTTAGATTTTTTTTTTTTTAAATGCTGTTTTCAAGCTACAAACAGAATAAAGTGTTCTGTGGTAACTGAACCATTCGTGTGATTGCTACTCTAAGTAAACAAAAATAAAAAGGTTTTGTTTGTTCTGCTGTGAAACAACTGCAGGTCATACGACTGGCTTGGATGAGAACAAGAGAAAAGAATATTTCTGACTTTGGTAGCGCTTCTACCTCACTGTGCAGCCCAGCATCTGCCTAAGAATTGTCAGACCAACAAAGACCACTATAGAAACTGCTGTAAGTAATATACGGAATAAAGAAATAGTGACCATTGCCATGGTACATCTCTTTGAGAAAAAGTCAGAAAAATTTTGCCCCAAAATCTGCCTAAGGCTTCCATTTAACTTCTAGATTAAGTTTACCAGATTAGGAAACCGAAACATGAATTTTTTTTAACCACAAATGAGAAATCCCAGACTAGGAAGAAACTTCAGGTCACTCAGTCCCATGCTACAGTGAGGAACTCATTCCTCTCCCCTAACTAGGAACTTCATTCACACATTAGTTTTGCTTGGATTCTTTAATAAGCAGGAGGCCAGATTCAGATAAAGCCACAACAAAGTGCTTATGTGATTCTTTATGACAGAAGCTGGCTCCTTAGGTCAGCTTTTGCCAGTTCCAGCTACAGAGTCAGAAATCAAAACCTTCCCAGCCTTCAGGAGTGATGTGGCTCTCCAGGGGGATGTAGCTTCCTACCTGTGCTGATTCTGTCCTGCATTGCAAACAGAATTCTAAATACGTTGCTGATTCCAAAGATCTCCTGAAAATGTCTCCCACATGCATTGTGCAGCACTTAGAATAAAGTGAGTATATTTACTGACCTTTTTTTAATATAAGAGAACAGAGATTACACAAATTCAGTTTAAAACATGCTCTGATGTAAGAGAGGTTTTTAACCACCTGCCATTATTCTTAGAAGATAAGGGCTAATGTCCATAGTAAAGTGTCCATGAACTGGTCAGCTAGAACAGATATTAACAGGTAATCTGATTTACTTGGAAAAAGACTCAGAATTGCACATTCTTCAATTGAAGCCTTTTTTTTATTCCACTACTTGTGAAAAATGTTGCAAAAATACCACAAACAAACAGACGATACACTTTTTTGTTTCCTAGATTTAGACGCTAAAGTTATCTGTGCTAAATACACAGGCACATACATACGCATCAGAGAAAAACAAAGAACTGGTCTTTTTATCATCCTACACAGCTTGGTGTGTTTATGGTATCATGTTTAGTATTTCTGTTGGGCTGTCTGTGCTCTCCTTACTAAATAAAGCTCTCTCCATCTACGCAGTTCATAACTGAGCATTCCCCTATCCAAACAGGATGTTTTGGAGTATTTTAAGGCAACGACTGCCAGGAATTATCCCAAACTGCCTAAGCAGAATGTGCGTGGGGGAGGGTGAAACTGGCTCTGTGAAACAAGTTGCAAACCCAGCAATGTCCTACCTGTGCCCAGTTGCTGAAGACCTGCCCATTTCCTCCATATGTGACAAGCTCCTGAGGAAACTGAAAAAGACAATTTAACATTAGGGCAAGCACTTTTCTCAAACCTTTTACTGTATCTCTGAGCTGTTTTTGCCATCTCAGTAATAAATCTTTTCTAGAGTTTATTGCATCAAAACTGTCTATGTTCTTGAAATCAGAAAGTAACATTGTAAAAGGGATGTTAAGAACAAAAAATTAATATTATTTTTCAAAATTAAGTGTTTGTTACTGTAACACTGTCACTGGGACAAGCTTCCAAAGGCACAGGAAGCATCAGCACTAATTTTTCAACATAAGTTGTAGAAGCAATGTACCAAGAGCTGAGCTCTATGTCTCAGGCAGTGACCAAGTTCCTGTATACAGTGCCTGTATGTCTAAATTTTTCGGTATTTATGTGAGAACACATACAGGAAGTATCTTGCCAATTTGCTGCTGCCTATGAATCCAGATTCCTTTTACTGTACCTTACCTGAGCCACAGAGGGATCCAGATTATTCATGATCATCAGCATGATGGCAGCAGCTGATTTGGTCTTGCAAGGGTATTCTTCTATGGGGTACGCTCTGAAAGGGTAGGCACAAAAATTTAGAAGAAACACTCCAGCTCACAAGAGCAACCAGAACAACACACCCCACAGGAATATCTCTGCATGCCAGGGATACTCACACTTGTCTGAGTTGCAGGCCTTTTTTGAGGGGGGAAGAGTAAAGAAAAGAAAGCACAGATCTGAAGATATATATGTACCTCAATGGGCAAATCAGGTTTTAACTATCACCAGAACTAAGCAAAACCAAGAAATTGCATTCAGGTTATCATTTGCTGAATTATTTAATCGCAATTGATAAATATGACGGCCAAGAACGCTCATTGCTTTTTAACTGCATTTTTTTGTGGGGGGTGGTGAAGTGGCCTCTGCAACACAGTTGCCAGGGCAGGCAGCCAAGTTCTGCAATGCCAAGGAAAACAGCATCCCTGGAAGCTGCCTTCAGGCTCATCCACCCTTGTTATTTAAGATAGTATCTAAGAAAAAAACACTCAGCTTGAGTTTCAGACTCCAAGAAACTCTCAAAAACTGAACTAGTTAGGAGAAATATGGGCCTTTTTACTAAGATGCACTTCATCCACAAGCTGAGAGGTGAGGTATGGGAAACACTCGCAAAGTTGTCCCAGCTCAGGTTTCCTGGCACTAATGTCCTTAATGTCACCTGCTGTGATCATCTCATTGTTATCTTCTCCTCCACCATCTGTTTGTGTATCAAATTGCTCTAAAACTTCTACTCTTGGATTGGTACTGTAACTGTTCAGGGCAGGGACAGCTCCTTTGCTATGTTTGCACATGTTTTAGTACAGTTGTGCTGAGGCCTCTAAGGTATGACACTTAAGGGAAGTAGAACCACTGGTCAAGAGTTTTACTTCTTCCTTTTCTCTAAGCAACACCACCATTACCAATGCTGAAAATCCCTAAAGAGGGATGGGATCTTTTGGTATGGTTTCTAAATTATCTTCCTTTTATTGCACCACAGATCTTCAATGGCTGGACACTTGCTTTGTGCAGGTAAAATTACACTGAAAAGGCCAGACTAAAGAGTGCCAACTACAAAAAAAAAAAAAATTGGGAATCCACTGTCCAGCTCATGAGCCAAGATCTGGAATGCATATTCTACAGATTCAACAAATGGGTTCCTCCCATGATCCCATGCACTTTATTCTGGCATTTTTACATCAGGATACTAAAATAAATGCCTTGTAGTCATTGCCAAACCAGGAGGGAAAGCCTTTGAGTTTTTCCACAATATTTTTTTATTAGAGATTTCTGCTTTTCCAAACTTGATAAAAGAGCATTTCTATGGAATGATACCAATTCATCAAGAGGAGATATTTACACATAATATTGCTCAGAACATAAGACACCCAACTTTCAGGTATAAGCTGAGTGCTCTGGCATAGGAACATGACTGGAACATACAAAACAAAAATCAAATACTCTCAGACTACAAAGATCAAAAGGCATTTTCTCATTGTGAGACTGCAATAATCTATTAAAAAATGATCAGTGAAATGGTCACAAAATTAAAAATGGTTGAAGCTATCAAAGAATCACTGATGCCAGTGATGAAAACAAGCTGCTGGACTGTCTCGTGCAAGCCTACTTGGAAGATGTCATCATCTGTAGTTTAGTACAGGGCCCTCTGAAGTGCAGCTCTGCAAAATCTTTCAGATAGTCTTCCACTTGTTCACTCCTTAGCTGAATTCTGCGAGATCTGACCCTGGGCTTGTATGAACAGCATAGAAACATAGATGTCTGTGGAAATCAGTGTGCTTTCTATTGCTTTATTCAGATTTCTGTATGGACATTAACCAGGCCCCTGCTGATGCAGAAAGGAATCAATCAGTCTAATAAAAGCAGCTAGCCCCTGGCAGCCCTCACTAAATCTGTTCTGCTTCACAAACATTAGCCCCAGCAGCCCTAGAATGAAGTGATGGTCCAAGACCAACAGGCACAGCCTGTTACACACCAGGGTCACATAAAGGTTCCAGTGGAAAAAATGTACTGCCTTACTTTTAAAACCCAGAAAGCTTCCTCTGCTCTGAGAACACAGATAACCCAACCAGCCACTCACTTGGTCTAACTTCTTGGTTCAGTTGGGACTTGACTTGCAGCAGCTCAGAACTATTGCAAGTTTTCTGTCAAGGTTGTCATTGGAGGTCTCTGAGTAATGACTGGCCGCTGGAAACTAAGCCCTGCCATGGGGCAGAGCATTTGGGATCCCTGTGTGTGGCAAAGCTGCCGTTGCCACACACACAGCCTGGCTTCATCCTTTCCCTGTGCTGACTGAGCTTCCCAGCAGTGAGACTGCCCAGGCCCACCACAGCTTATCCAGAAAGGAACACACTGCTTTCCTCCCAGTCCCGTGGAGCATCCCAAAGCATGCAGTAGCCCTCCCTGGAAATGAAATCACTGCAATACACAGAACATCCAAATTATCAGATGATGAGCTTCATTAATATGTTATGACAAGAGGTAAATTAGGATGTAGCAATGCCACTGTTTAAAGGTCAGTTCCACAGGTAAAAGCTGGCAAGCAAATGGCAGCCAAATACAATGTGATCCATCCAGTCCTTACCTCATCTCAATATCTGGGCAGAATCTGTACATATAGATGTGGCCATACAGCCTGAGTTCTTCAGCAAATTCCAGCGCCAGCTTCTTCTGGATTTCAGGTGGGAAATAACGCAAGGCATTGCGCACAGCCAGCTGCCAAACAACAACAACAACCAAACAAGAGAGAAAAAACAAGGTACAAGAGAAATGGAGGTAAGTGGGTGGCCCTGAACTTTAACCAGACTCAGCTGGAAGCCTGCCTAAGCTGTTACAAGGACAATGCAATGCAAAAGGCCAGGCTCACACCAGAGGAGCTGCCTTCCTCCTTCCCCATTGAAGTGTTTCTACCTGCATCTTTCCTTGTAGGTTCAATTGGGGTAAGAGTGTAACAATCCCCTTCTCACCTGCCTCCCAAATCTGCCTGGAGAGACCTTGGAGATTCGAAAAGTAGTGCTCAATCTTATCAATATCCAACACAGATGAATTATCTCTCACACTGCTGGAGACACTGAACTACCGAGGAAACATTGCTCAGAAATCCCTAAAACTAAGTCCCAAAACTCCAAGACACTGAAGATCCTGCTGTACTTTCCATTCAAAAAGGGACCTTAGCCCAGAGTTATGTGACATACTCCCAGATGAAGATGTCTGTGGGCTAAATTTTATTGAAGATTCACTCCATTTAGCATCCTAATGTATTGCAGAGGGTGTTGGCTTACATTATTTTATTGATGCTACATGTATCACTTCCAAATTAGCTGAACTGATTACTAGGCACTCAGCTAAATTCTGCAGATGATACTACGTGGCTTACTCTCCCTATTGCCTTCAAAGACATTAGCCATGGTTTGCAAAGTACAATATGTCCTTTTGGATGAAAGAATCCATAAATAAATCACTATCTTTAGTAACAGCCTGTTCAGTCATGTCTCTGTATTCTGTGTTTCATTTGATTAAAACCATAATGAGAACAAAGATTTTGTCATCTTTAAATAGCCAGTTTCATGCAAAGATCTTATAAGTTCCCTGGCAAATGGCGACACCATCCAAAGCACTTTTAGATGAAAAGAATCACAAATCATATAGAATTTCATCTTTTTCTCTGGCTGATTTTTAATGGCTGTGGAAAGGATAGAAAGGGATCAAGTTTGCTTCCAAATCTGATAACAGCTCAGTTTTTGAGAGGGCTGAGTAGAGAGTTTGTGACACCTGCCACTGACAGTTCTGTTGTGGAAGCAAGTGCCTCCTGGAGGGGGTGAAGGGCTGTAGTGCACGTATCCAGAGCAAAGGCATCCAGAAACATCCCGTGTAATTATCATCCCCAGCCACCCTGGTAAGCAGGGCTGAAAAGCTCCACAAAACCCTCAGCTCAGCAACAAAACTCCTCGTTCAGCCGGTCCATGGTGTGGCTGTGGTGGTTGGAGCTCTCCAGCCCCTACATCTGGGCACTCTGGTCTCACGTCCCTTAGAGTACACTAAAGGAACAATGTCTCTAAATCTAAAATGCCTCATACTGAGCAAGGCTGGCACACTTGCTCCTGAGCAGGCATACAGCTTCAAGATCAGTGAGGCTGTGCTGATTTACACCACCTGAGGATCAGACCAGTAAAATCCTGCAAACTAGAACTGCCTTTCCACACAGAGAATGACGAGGGGGAAAACCTATTTACCAGATGAGAAAATGCAAATTCCGTCTTCTAATACCACTTCATTCTTCTCCAGTTAGATAAGCTGTCATTTTTCAAGGGCATGTTATTAATAAACACAAAAATCCCAGCTATATCCACACAATGACAAAATACATGGGGATTTCCAAAGCCAGTCTCAGAGGTGAGCAGCCATCACAGTGGGTTCTAGATATAAGACATTTCTAAAGCAAAAATAAAATCACCTGCACCCCTAAAAACAACAAAATCATGAGGAAAACATGATATTTTGGCTGTCTGTGAGAATTACAGAGAACTATAAGGCTTCCACGGTGGCAAGGATCACCCACAGTCTTCGATCAATGTATTATTTGTATTAAAATGAAACTTATGGACAAATATTTTTCTTCACCATTTAATTCAAGCAAGAAAAATCTGTTTTGATTTTCAAATAAATTCACTTAGACTGAGCCTCTATCCTGTTAATGTTACACATTAGCAGAAGCCTGAATTTTGATGATGCAAACATTAATGAAACATGAACTTGAATGTTACACAAAATGTGGGAAGGGCACCTTGCACAGACCATAGAGATCTTATACAAGAGGACTAGGACTACAGGTTGTTTAGCTTTACTGAATAAAGGTGATATTTGATTGCTGTCTCACTGCAGGATAAATGTCAAAGCAGGACGAAGCTTCAGGGAAATGCTGGAAGAGGAATAAATAGCTGTGAATTACCTGCAAAAAAAAGTACTCTTGAAATTAGAGGGATTTAAATGTAAGAGACTGTGAAACAATCTCTCAATAAAAGAAGTGGGGTGCTCAAGACTGCTTAGATGAAGCCTGACTGCTTTATGAAAGGGCAATGGCCATGTGCATCAGGAGGAATTTTACATATTCATTATGGAGTCATAAACTGAATAACCTGAGAAAGACACTTAAGGAGCAAATTCAAAGAGGCTCATCATTATGCTTTTGTGGGAAGACAATACATTCCATGAATGCATCATAAAAAACCATTATCCTAGCCTTTTACAAGTATTGATTTACCTCTGACACATTGCATTCTGAATTTTTTTTGTTTTTGATATTTAGCTGTTCTTCCTTTTTGTAACTTCCACTGACAGAAGCTTAAGCTGCACATGCTCAGTACCTCTGAAAAAGCAGGTCCAGAGTTCACTGATGTCTTAGAAATATCATTTGCAGTTATAATCCTGAGTTTGATAGGCTGTTTTAAAAAATAATCTGCTCTGAATGTGCTGAGTTACTGATTTAATTCAACTCTGTGCAATGTAAACAAATGCAAAGTCTTCCTCTTAAATCTGCCAGCTAGATCTAACATTTGGTTCTTGTATTTAAACACTAATCACTATTAGGGTGTCTTTTTTTTTTATACTCCCCAGAATTTATATATTATAACAGGACTCGACTGCTATTTAATCAAGATTTAGACCTCTCAATGCTAAAATATAGTCAAGAGAGCCCATGAAATCCTGCTCCAATCAATCAGCTGTACATTTCTTTGCTGGGGGATTCTCTTGAGAAATCAAGTAACCCAGCCTGTTTGTTAATTGGAATTTGTTGAAGAGCCAGAAGGAAGCCTCTTCAGAAAGAATGTCATTCATTTCCATTTTCTGAAATGGATCATCATTCCAATTTAAGACCCTTGAGACACTCAAGCATTAAGGTTTGCAGTCTCCCTGTTTACTGAGGGAAAGGGAAGCACAAGGAGGGGAAGTGACTGGTTTAACTCTACAGTTTCATTCTTAGTTCTGCTCCTTTTCCAGTGGAGATGGTGCTTTCCTCCCACTTGTCATCTTCTGCCTGATGACAGCCAGACCCAGGATCTTTGGTGACACCATCCTCTCAGCAGCAAGGAAGATTATTTCATTTATTACTCTGCCTGATAGGTCCGAGTTTCAATCAGCTCAGCTGGGAGGTAAACATGGAGATTTCTGCCTGTCCATTGCCATAAATGGGTCATGAGCTGTGAAAGTTTAACCAAGCTCTTTATCATCCAGATGTCCCAAACCAGGAGCTAACATGTCAGCCTTCCCAGCCACATATAAACATGTTAAAGTAGCCTCATTTCTGGATGTGCAAAGAAACCATAAAGGTCAAACGTTCTATTTCTTCACCAGAAGGCTGAAGAATAACTTCAGGTGCTGAATGAATTCTCAAGCTCTGGTTTTCAACTCTTCATCCTAGGATGTCCCCAAGCAGGAGGTCCCAGCTGCTCCCTAAGGAATAGGGAGCCCAGCAGAGCCAACACAGCCAGGCAGGCACCTCACCAGCCAGGGCCCAGCCTTGTGCTACCTGAGGGAGGAGAGCAGGGCAGCCCAGGGCTGGCAGCCAGGTTGCACCAGGAGTCCTGGTGATGAGGCAAGACCAGGCTGATGTGCAGGTCCAGGACCAAGCTGGAAGCTCAAGTCAGGACCAGGTCTGGTGATGGTTAGCATGCAGAGATGGAGCACAGAGATCCCAGGGAGGTTCAGAGTGGGATGTCAGCGCACAGGTGGGAGAGCAGACCCGGGAGGTCCATGGCTGAGTACAGGGGCCCCCTGAACAAAACCAAAGACATCTCCAGCATAGCTGAGATTGAACCCCCAGGCCTCAGCCTAAAAGGAGCCCCTAAGCCTATGGGCAGACGGTATGGGAGGAGACCTCAGGAGAGGTCATCAAGGCCCATTACTGACCTCAGTCCCCCCACCAGAAACACAAGATACTGCAATCAGGGGAGAGAGGATCATGCTGGGTAGCAGGGGCACTGCAACATGACTTGGCTCTAAGATCCAGAAGGGAATTGCAGTGTGATTGAAGCCATACCATTTTTTCTGATCCTGAGCAACACTGAGAAGTGCCCATTCTTCCCAAGCTGCCGCAGCTATATTGGAATGCCAGTGAGTACAGAGCATGCAACCTCCTTGTTCTGCAAAGCACACACACCTAGATTTTAAGGGTAGTTTCTTTGAGGCATATTTACATTAAGATACAGATGCTGAGAAACAGAAAGCTAGGGTTTCCTGAGCTGTGGAGGGAGGGAAAGAGAGGATGTGGCTGTTTCAGGCCTCAGGCAAAAAATGCTGAAGGAAGAGAATTCAGGAAACATATAATCAGAATCAGTTCTGAGATATCGCTCAATTTATCCAAGAAGATTAAAGTTGGTATGATAGGAAGAATTAGATACTTCTTCAGCAAGTCCCAAAACACACAGTTCTTTATAAATCTCACTCACAGGATTTCTATTATAACCACAAAAGGAGGCCCGAGAACATAAAACATTGTCAGTGGTAAGGTTTATTATTGTAACAAGAACTAAAACTGGAATGAAGGTATATGAAAAGAGAGACAAATCCAGAGGAAATCAGCAGAGCATTGTTAACTTCAGTTCTGTCAAAGCTTGCTCTGAATATTTCAATTAGAAAGTGAACACAAAGTCACACATAAAGACAAGTCTCATAATATGCTCAGCACTACACACTGTCAACAAAATCTGGAAGCCTGTCTCAAGACTTTTGTCAACATGCTTTTCTAAGCATGGAGCACCTCTTAAAATAAGAGATTTGACCTTTCAGATATGAAACATATACCAGCTGAGCCTCTAATTCTGTTAAGAGTTTAAGGTGGAGGACTAACCATAAAGTAAATCATAAAGGAAGCCTTAAAATTTCTAATAGTCTAATGAAATACCCAACTAGCATGACCTCTGATCACATGCAGGAGGTAAAATGGAGAGATGAGAGACAGATGTTACACAGTCAGCTGAGGGCAGAAAATCAGTCTACTGCTCCAAACTTTAAGGGAGGCAGGAAAGTATTCCAGTTTCTATATAGGGAGTGAAGACCTTGTCATTGCCTTCCTCTCCCCAGGTTAGAGAGGAAGGTTTGGCATCCTTTCGAGAGATACCATCTCCTCTTCTGCAACATGGACTCCTTCCTGCTAAATCAGACTTCTGGGGAAAAGTGATTTAGCAAAGGCAAGGAATAAAACGGAGATGATTGGCAATGTTCTGACATGCAGTGAAACTTACTCCCCACTCCTTTATCTTCACAGCCATCACCACAGCTCTTCTGCACACTTAGTAACCACATTTCCATGGGTCTCAGCTGTCCCAGGCACAGACAGGATGCCTCAGCCACGAATGCTCCTGACATTGAAGTAAATCCTCTTTGGATATCTCACAGCTGTTCCTCTTTCTACCCTTTGACTAGGTTCTCCTCTGTTTGTTCAAGTGACTTTGAAAGAATTTGACTGCTGATGCCAGTGGGGAACTCCCACAAAGGCAAGGAAGTTGTGTGCAAGTTGTTACTGGGGAAGGAACTTCTATGTTCTGACCAGAATGTCTCAGTATAAGTGATGTTACATATGATGAAGCACAGACTTCCAAACTAAGGAACCCACCTTATCCTCTCCCACACAAATTCCTAAGGATCACCACCCACTGACCATTATTTTCTGCTGCTGATTTTTTTAGTCTTGAACATGAAATAATGCAACACTTACTGTTGTGTGTACGAAGACTATTTAAACAAAAAGAGACAGGAAAATAATTACGCAACTAAAGACAAATAATTAACTTAACTCCCTACAAACTTGCCTAAATTGCAACATGCCCAGACTACTGGCTAAAATAAATCATCTTTGGATTTTTTAATGCAAATATATAAATGTGTAGCTGCTACCATGATGCTGATTCATCATCTTTGATGTTTATTGTATCGGAGGGGTTAGCTTTCACTCCCATACATATGCAATGGTTTTGCAACAGCATTCCTAATTTCACCTCTGAGAAACAATGCTGGTTTGACAGCATTGAAGTCTAATGCCTCTTGTTTAGACATTTAAAGTCATGGAAGGTGTTGTGCAGCAAATCTCCCTCCTATCAACCCAGTTATTCTGGAGGAGGAAGAAAGGAAGCCAGCAGAAGAGTTTCCAGTCCTTTGTCCCATTACACAGTGAATTACAACACCAAGGAAATACATTTGACAAAAAGTTAGCTTGCAATTCAGAAAAGCATTTGAGGCAACCAGGTTTGCTGCCCCAAGCTACCTTTATCTGAAAGGAAGAGAAATGAGGCCATGTGAAACCCCACGTTACCTTTTTCTCCTGAGCAGTGAGATTGGGTGTTCTCACGGGTGCATGGGGTATTCCTTTTCTCTGACCTTTGTTTTCAGGCAGAGGGTTTAAAGGAAGGCCACGACAGATTTCCTTCAGGCTGGTCATACCTGCTGAGGAAATAGGAGGAAGAAGGCCAGGCAAACTGGAGAGGTATGAGGAAAGGGAGGTACAAGGAAGGGTGCAGGAAAGCAAGATGCTGCCCTATTCAAATGCACCACCACTCCGGGGTGATCTCCAAGAGGACAGACTGTCCTCTGGCTTTTGCAACCAGGGCTACCAGGCAGAGAGGGCAGGTGGTACAGGTGACACACCTCCCTGCTCTGTGCCGTGCCATTGGCTCTTCCCTCCTCCCTCAAAAGGAATGATTCACAGTTTGGCCGTTTATTTTCTGGGTGCTTTGTCAACTGGTGTTGAGCTAAGCCACTAGAGAAAATTCAGTCACTTTCCAAATCACCTGATCCCCCAATGTCCGAGTGAGAGTCATGGTCTGGAGCAGGAACATTGACTGAGACCTCAAGAATTGTACATTTATGTTACTATAGTTTAGGAACTAACGAAAGTTAAGGGTTATTCACATCACTGTTCAGACACACTGTTCAGTTAAGATGGGCATTCTCTGTTTGACACCCCTCGGTATGGGCAGTTCCTCAGATCTCACCAATTCATCTTCTAGACAACAGCAGTGGCCATCATAACAGCAAAATCTG
This sequence comes from Cnemophilus loriae, assembly GCA_013397755.1. NCBI lineage: Eukaryota > Metazoa > Chordata > Aves > Passeriformes > Corvidae > Cnemophilus > Cnemophilus loriae. The sequence goes on from VZTF01004652.1 coordinate 231,222, forward strand.
CCCCTTAGGTGTTAGCTCCTCTCAGCTCACAGGCATGAATGGATTTTCATAGCATTGAACTGGAAATGTACTCATTAGCATTGGACGTGGATTTCTCAAGACAGCCAATAACTGGGAGGAATAATGAAGGCTTTCAGTCCTATGTCACTTTTATACCCTACAGTCAACAACAGCTAGAAAGTCTTGTGGTACTCTCATCCAGGCATCACAGGTAAATGAATGTACTTAACTTTGATTTTCCACTTAACAGTGCAACATGAACTTTGTTCTCCTTTCTGGCTTGTTGTTTAAATTATACGGAAGCTTCTTGACCTTCATTACATCCATCAAACTACAAGTGACACATTTTAAGCCTGGTGAAATTAACTTGGCAAAGCATTTCAGTTAGAAATGAGCCTAAAACCTGCGAATGAAAAAATACAGCATTTCCCCACAAAGGCAGCAATCAACAAGCAGTAACAACAAAGCACAATTATTAAATGACAGCCTCTCATTAATGTCAGATCTGCTTTAGCTCTAGGACATCCTGCACATCCCCAGCTCCCAGTGAAGATGCTCAAGTTGAAAGAACTCAGAGCATCCCAGGGGAGCTGAGCACACAGCAGACTCAGACCCTCTGAAGGATAATGTTATTTACAGCAGGAGAATTTTGTTTTGCAATTATACAGCATTTTAGCTGCTTTCAAACAAAAGGCAAAGACAAAAAGGAGACAGAAAAGCCTCTATATCTTAAACTTTTCTATTGAGTTTTCATACTGAAAACATATTTAAAAAAAAAAAAAAAGGAAGGGTAAAGTCAGAAAATTCTACCCCAAAATCTAGCTAGATAACCCTGCCTTACACAAACATTCCCACTCCAAAGGGAAATAAATCTTTCCGTGTTCTTCTTTGTACAACCTACATTCTTCAAATCCCTTTAAGGTCTGATCCTGCACACACAGGGGCACAAGAATAACCTTGTGTCTGCATTTACACTCCCATGAGACCTGCTTCCCCCATGACATCAACAGAAGTTAATGGCGTTATACTGGTGAGAAACCTGAAGAAAGAGAGAATGAAAATGTGGGGAACTCACACCCTGAATTAGTTTTTTTTTCTAGAGCTGGACACTTTCACCCTTATTGCTACATGCTGGAGCCTCTCCGTGTCCCTGGGTTTGTGTCAGAGTTACCGAACCCGGTTCAGGGATTCTGCCAGCGCAGACACCCCAGCTCCGGGCAGCCGCCAGTCCCCTCGCTGCCCGGCTTGTCCCAGCTCCTCCTGTGCCTGCGGGGTGACACCGGAGCGTGTGGCCGCTGGCACCGAGCGAGCCGCAGCCAGCCCGCCGTGCCCGGTGCCCGGGGTGCCGGGGCAGGTGTCATGTGCCGGCCGGGCTGGCAGAGGGTGCTGCAGGGACAGACGGACGCGGACGCGCCCCCGCCTGCGCGCACACACGGACTCGCACAGGGACACACGCACGCACACCGGCCCCGCTGCGGAGGAGAGGATGCGGCTGGAAAACAACGCCCGCAGCTGAGCCCAGCCAGGACCAGCCCAGCCGAGAGGAGGTGCGGAACAGACCTTAAAAAAAATAAATAAAGGCAGGGGAAAAAAAAAAAAGGCACATATAAAGTCCAGGAAAAAGATCACATGTTTTAATAATCCCCTTTACAGCCAGACAGGACCAGAGAGGAGGAGAACTGAGGAGAAGTGCCCGGTTAGGACGGAGAGATGCGCTAGAGGTTGAAGGGAGCAGAGACAAAACTTGCAGATAACTAACCCGCCCTTGGGAGGACAGGACCCCCCGCCCTGAGCCCTGCTGCAGCAGGAGGGAGGAAGGATCCTCCAGCCCCCTCTCCCTTTCCCCGCTCTGGTCTGGGCGCTGGGCACTGCACCTCCATCCCGGGAGCGCAGCCCCTGCCCGCGCCTGCCCCTGCCGGGAGCCGCAGCCCCGTGTCGCGGCCAGGAGCCGGTCCAGCAGCACAGACCGGGGATTGCCCGGGCACCGGCCCCGGAAGGCTGGCGCTGGGTTTGTTTTCCACTCCCCTGGCGCTCGTTGTGTGAAGCAAATCCCTTGGAGGTGGGGGAGAAGCGGCTTCCGTGACAGCGGAGGGAGGAGGGAAATAAAATAAAATAAAACAAACCAAAATAAAAAGAGAGAAGAGCCAAGAAAGCACTTGCTTCTCATCATCTCTCAGGGACCAAAGCCAACTCTGTTCTTCTTATGACCCCATGCTGCAGGGAGCAGAGGGAGAGAAGGTACTGGGGGGCACCTCCTAACAAAGCCGGGTCCAGGCTGCCCGGACCCCCTCGCCAGCCCGGGGAGCAGGAGGCTGCGGGAGGTGCGACGGGGTAGGGAAGGCTGCCAGGGCGAACCCGGGCACAGCCGAGCCGAAGCTCCACCAAAAGCAAGGAGCAGAAATGAAAGTTTCGAAATAGCATCCAAACAAGCGCCAAGGACCGGACCGAGCAGAGCTCCCCGCCTCGCATCAGCCCCCGATGGTGCATCCGAGGGGCTGCGTCAGAGATGTGAACGGCCCCTGCCCGCTGCATGGAGAGGGGTAAAGGCACAGAAACCCCTCGTTATTTATTTATTTATTGGAAGCAATGTATGGGTGACACCCAGAAGGCATCTGAGCCCTGAAAGAAACCAAACCACCTCTGGACCCAAACGAGAACAAGAAGAATGAGACAGCAGCCTTGACCCCTACACTGAGAGGAAGGTGAGCAGAAAGAACAGAAGAAAACATAGAAAAGCCATGCAAGCACCAAACCTGTAGATTACTGCAGGTCTTTTTTGCTTCACTGAGGACAAATATTTTACTGACAGCCATGCAGCATAAAGGCATCATGCTGATTGTGTTCTTGGAATATTTTATTTCTGGACATGGAGAAGCAGGTAAGCAAAATAAATCAATATTACCATTCTGAAACAGTTTATCCTAAATTTAGCAAGGGGAAAGGGGATAGAAATCAGGTCTGTTTGTGAAAAATAAATTGTGTCAACATCTTTATTTTAGACTGATTTCTACATGGAATCTATGTTAGTCAATATATACAAATGCTTCTTATTCCCTGCAATACCCAGCTTTATAGTTCAGTCTCCTTCCAAAGACTTATCATAGGATGTACAGGTTCATACACCCTTAAAAGAAAGGAGTGTGTCATTTCTGCAAACAAAAGAAAAGTAAGAGGGAAAGAAAGAGGTAGATGGAGTGAGATATGCTAGATGTTTGTTTTGAGGATGAAACACTGCCTTCCTAGGCAGGACAAGAGTGAAATGACAACATCCTTGGAAAGCATCAGTGTAGGAATCTGAATTATTCTCTGTTAACTTAATATTGCATCATTAAAAATCAGAGACACCGTTTAGGAAATCTTAACTTAATAGTTAACATGTAGAGGACAGGATTAAGTTAGCATTAGAGAAAAATGGATTAAAACAGAAAGAGAAGCTGATTAGTTGTGTGTATATATGTAGGTGTACAAATAAACATATATAGGAATGCTACAGCTGTAATGGTATTTACACAGGGTTCTAAAAATACCTGGATCATGATGAAGACAAATTCCTTAAAGGAAAGGAAGCAAAGCATTCGATTTTTGTTCTTTCTGTTGTGGTTTAATACATCTTTATGTATTAAAGATTATTTATGTTTAAAAAAGATTAATTACAAGAATCGGGTCAGAAACATAAAAATAATTATTGATGAAACAACGGTTCATCCTTGGTGACTTTTCCTTTGAGATATTGTCTTGGAATCTCTCTTCCTGTACAGGAAAGCATTTCAATGGTTTAAATTTCACCTGTGTGCTCAGAGTATTAGAACAGGAACAACACTTCATGCAGTGATTTGAAAGCAATTGAAGGGCTCAGCTATCCTGCAAGTTCCAGGGAAGGCAGAGGCAGATCAAGTGGCTTCAACTTAGATTATTCCCTAGCTAGAACCCCTCTGATAACAGACAGCAGATTTCCATAACTGCAAGGGTTATTTTTTTAAAAACTGAAAACAGCCCATAAATTTACCATCCTTTCATATTACCCAGTACGTCATTTGGGGGAAAGGCTGTCTGTCACAATGTGACAGGGAATGAGGGGAGGGAGTACATGTGCCTTAATTCTCTTGGTGCCTTATTCTGGGCATTCACTAGTTCCCCAGGCCAGGATACAGGCTCCCTATAGGATACATATGTCGACAGGCAGCACAGAAAGGTTGCAGAGATCTCTCGTGAAGTTGCTGACATGGTTGCAGAAGGCAGCCTGTTACAAACTAGCCTAAATTTGCTCTGCATCCAATTCAATAAGTGAAAATGAATCTTCAAGGAAACACAGCTCCCAGCTGGCTGCCTGGAAAGTGAATTTGCAGGGAGGGAGTGTGTTCTGTTTGGAGCTAAACTCACTCAGAATAATAGTGTAGGACATAGTGAATAGCAGCAAAATAATTGGATATTGAAGGTGATGCTGCTAAGGATTCAATGTCCCTTTAAATAAATATTTGGTGCTTGAATAAAAGGTTGCACAAACTATCAGCCTGTGAAAACACAAAGGTTACCAGTTAATTTTTGATTCTTTCTTTAGAGCTGAGACATGTACAGAGAAGTATGTTTTTGGCATACTTCATTAGCCTATGGGGAGTACAAGGGACATAATATTTGTGGGGAGTCCAATATTTGCCTTCTGCCACCTCTGTGCAGAGAAGACAGTCTGGATTGTTAAGACTGACTCCTTAGATCTTTAAACATAATGGGGGAAAAAAAACCCAAACAAAAAACCAAACACCTTACTCAGTAGGCTGGAGCAGTCAGCTCAGCTTACATTGTATGTGACACTTGGACGATCCTTCCCCTTGTCTTATGCAGGTGGAGGGTATTATTCCCCTCAAATAAACTCTGCAGTGATCTGAAAACTCCTGCATAAGGGACACTTAGTGGAACTGACAACAGCTTGGGCTCTTGCTTCAGCCCGAGACCTCCCCATGTGAGCAGTGCCCTGGGGAGCAGCACCTGGGCCAGCTCTCATCCCAGTGGGATCCCTGAAAAAGAAGGTGTGATGTGGTCAAAAATGGCCACTTTTACCATTAAGCTTAAAATCAGTTGCAGGACCTGATAATTAGCAGGGTTTCATCTGGTCTGAGGTTATCCAGCTCATCTGCAAATGAAGCTGCAGGTGCTGGAGCCCACTGCTGCTCCAGGAGGGATGTGGACAGGCAGACTGCAACTGGACATGATGGAAGAGAGCCCTGGCCTGGGATCCTATTCTTCTGTCCACGCCTCAAGTCATGGAGGCAGCTCGGTTTCACGGCACAGTCTGAATTTCACCTCTGAGGTATTTTGGTGGCTGGCTCATTAGCTCCAGTTATCAGGACTATTCTAGTGCAGAAATACACCAGGCTTCTCATAAGGGGATGAAGACCTGCCAAACTTACCGCATGATGGCCCCAGACAAACCAAAGGTTTGTACAGCTGTTGAAACCAGTGTTAAAGGGTAAAATTCTAGGTCTGACTAAGAAAAAACTGAGCAACTTAAGTCCCCAGGGTGGTTAGATTTAGAATAACATTTATAAGGTTTTGGTTATTAAGAAAAGAGTTGAACAGATATATAACAAGTGAAATCCAAGTTGAAACTCCTCCATTAAACACACAGCAGATGCCCAAAGGTTTTGCTCTTTCTGAGGTATGCGAAATTTACTGTCCTGACTCACTGCAGGAGATTTGAACACATGAAATCATAAATCTGCATATGGAAAAGAAATACAAATTCCAATTCAAATCACTGAGAAAACATTAGGCATCTTTCCAGTCATATCAGCAGGCTTTGTATGAGTTGCCATATGACCTTTCTTCTGTCGAGTATCCAGTGGAGGGTGAAAAAAAAATGAAGAAAAAAAGAATTGAACCTGGTTTTAGTTAATGTCTACAATGTTTTGGTCCATTACAAGATTGTGAAGTAAGAGTTCTCAGTTTGAAATGGTGTCCCAGGAATATCAATAGTATGACCTCCCTTGAACTGTATGATTCCCTAATCATCAGATAACACCATTGTTATCACACGTGCTGGGCATGTGCCATTGACCTGCCACTTTGTGGCACAGCTCTGAGGGACCAGAAAACAAACAAATAAATTAATCATATCATTTATGGAGCCAAGCCACCCTCCATGGAGTAAAAGCTAATCAACTTTGTAATAACATGCAGTGCCCATGCGTAATCAAACTGTTTAATTCTCTATGAATTATTCAGTGACTCCTCCTGGCAGTTGGGGTAAGTTGTGCGTTCGCCTGGCTGCTGTTTCTCTCCTGCAGCAGTCTCCCCTTGCTGTCCAGACTCAACATTTCGTGTTGTTTCCACAGAACCAGTGAGTGATGGACAGGCTGCACTATCCTTGTGGCCAAGCAATGTTCTGCCAATTGATTTCTTTAAATGCAAAGCTTTTAATCGACTGCAGATTTTGTTTTCCAATGTCTCTCCTTCTCTCAAACTCCCTTCTGCTAATTTGCACTTTGTTCTTCTCCTATTTTCCTAATGACACAGCAGTTCAGACAGGAACTGTTTATTGATGTTGCTGCATTAGCAGGCAGAGGAGATAAACCTTGTGACTGCTGTTCAGGAGAAAAAGCATCTTTCTTTCTTTTCAAGGTTCAGGAAAAAAAAAGCTAAAAATTCTATACAAAGCTAATAGCCCATTTATGGGAAATACAAAAAGCAGCCATTCCCTTTAGAAAATGTTACCTTTTCTACTTTCTCACATTCTTGTCTGCAAAGCTCCCCCTTATACTACTTCCTTAATTGAGAACTCCAGCATCCCATTTCTTCTATGAAATCTGTAGTGGCGTAATCCATCAGTAGAGATGGACTTTCTTTTAATTATGTGGTATATTTATACATAATCATCCATAATTCAGTAGCATTTGTAACATGGATCCATTCTTAATCAAAACTAAGTAACCTAACTCTTAGTCAGAACTAATGTTTGTTCAAAGCTCAGTTGTAAGACCAGTCCCACTGAAATTCTCTGGAGGCAAAGATGACACCTTTGTGCAGCACTGAGCAAAATCAGTTAATACTGAATCTACTTTAAACACAGAAATTGCCTTCCTTATTTCCAGTAGTTTTTACCAAGCAGTTTGGACATGAACCTAAATGTCACTTGCAAAGACATTCTTGAGGTATGCACTTGTAGCTCATTATATCTTTGCTTACTTCTGGTAGTGCTAAGAATCACCTGCTCAGCTGAAGGTGGGGAGCACAGAACGGAACCAATAGAGCCAAAAATTCCCATCTTCATTCCTCTCCAGATGGTTCTGCAGCTCCTCATGTCTGTGCTGTCACAGGGAGTGGCAGTGGGACTGGGGAGAGGCACTTCCATTCCTTTGATCTGAGGACTGTTAGGTGCACTTGTAATCCAGGCACTGCTGCCCTCTGAGCTCTGCCAGGCTCCTGGGACTGACTTCACTGCAGTACTAAACGAAAATCATTGCCGGCCAACACACTTCAAATTACCTTGAAGGTGGCTTCCGCCTGTTTCTAAGAGCAGACAAGAGCATTTGTGGATGATCTGCTTCCTTGCTATCTGAAGTTTTAGACTACCTTACACTGTATGTAAGCTAAACTGGCACCGACCATTGGTCAATGGGATTCAGTGGACATGCAATAACTATTTTGCATCCTAATCCTGGAATGCAAAATGCGTGAGGTGTTTTCCAAAACAGTGTTCACGTCTGACCTTTCTTTCCTGGCCTGTGCAGAGATGTCACTGAGGAACTAAGGACAGAACCAACTCAGAAGCAAAACTGTGCAAGCTGGACACATTTTTTCACTTTAAACTTTCCTTTTGGAAAGAGGAATGTCCATTTCATTCAACAACATTTACAATCTGAGTACTTCTATAAGGCTGATTTGGAGACCCCTTTCTTTGACCTAACTTGATTTTTAAACTAATTTTACCTGAAGAAAGGCTGAATATAAATGTAGTAGGGATTTTAAAATTTGACCTAGAATGTTGAACTTATAGCTGACCTTTGAACTGCTCCTAGATTACCCAGGGTTTACGGTCATCCTATGTTTCATTGGAAGGGTCATTTCCTGTAGGACCTAAATCCAGTCATCTGACTTGTGACCTCTTGGATTAGATTTATGACCTTGCAAGGTCAGTCTTTAACTCCTTCTAGAGTGTTAAGTTGCAAAGAGAACATTGTTTGTCATTAGAAATGCAGTTTTCTCCAGCACAGTAATAAGATTTTAGAATGACCTTTAATTCCAATTCACAACACACTACTGATTTTCAAACAACATTAAGACCTTGTAGTTATCCCAACCTTTTCTTAATTTAGAAATAAGTAAATATATAAATTGAAGATGCCAAAAATTTGTCAGTATTTGCAAACTTGGCAAACAGAATGTAATCACCTACCTCCACGTCAAGGTATTTAGAAAAAAGTGAGACTTGATTTTCAGCTCTGCTACAAATTATTGACTCCACCTGATCTTATTAGAAGCAGTAGAAACTCAACACTCAGCTATAGAAGTACAGGCTTTCTTTATGTGTTCCTATATGTAATTAGTGTCTGTGACTTGTTGGGCAGGAATCATCTCTTTTCTTAATGTATCTACAGCGTCCTGTCCAGTTTGACTTTGCTCTCTGACAACCATGAAAATAAAGGCATTGAATAGATTCAGTCCTTCAATATGGAGCTTTACTAGAGTGAAAGTAAAAACCATAAGACTTCTCTGGTTAATCGTAAAATTCAATAGACTGGCAGAACTGCATTTTCAACAGAAATCAAAGTTAAGCGCCATCAGCATGAGTTTTTCTAAAGATCAGTTTCTGAGTTAGGCACCAAACACAAGGACTAGACACATTGAGACACATTGAGACACATTGAGACACTAGACACACTGAGACACGATCCCAAAACTTTGTGTGAAAAGGTGAAGCAGCTCTCCTTTGAAGGTGTTCTCTTGGCTGTCAGTCCCCAAATGAGGACTCCAAACATTTGTGTTGTCACCTGTGTTACACCCTGAGACCCACTTCAGAAACTGTACTTGTGTTTCTTTTCCCTGTCCTTCAGATCCCACGAGGCCACGAGCCTTCCGCTGCAGTGGCCGTGCCTGCAACCCTCCCGTGGGAAACCTCGCCGCAGGAAGGACACCAGTGACCACCACCACGTGTGGCCAGAACAGCACGGAGCTCTACTGCTTCTACCCCGACCAGAACCTCCTCCACCACGCCTCCCCCGGCTGTGGGCAGCCCCGCTGCACCAAGTGCAATGCCAACCAGCCCGATAACTCCCACCTCCCTGCTGACATGACAGATGATTTCTTTGCAAACCCCATCTCCTGGTGGCAGTCTGCGCAAGGGGTACACAGGGAAGAAATCCGCCTGGACTTTGAAACAGAATTCTACCTGACCCACGTCATTGCTGTGTTCAAGTCACCTCGCCCCGCCGCAATGGTGTTGGAAAGATCCCAGGATTATGGGCAGACTTGGAGGCCCTACAAGTATTTCTCTGTCAACTGTACAGCTACTTTTGGGCTCCAGGATGATCTCATTGAGGAAGGCTCCATGTGCACTTCCAGGTATTCAGATGCAGTGCCCTGCACCAGAGGAGAGGTAAGCAATAATTGAGGTTTGGACTAAGTTTAATGTCAAACAGCTCAAGACTGCCAGAAAACCAGAGAGTGTATGCTCAAAGAGATCCTGTGCATATAAATTAAGAAAGGTAGCCCATCCCTAAAGGCTTTGTGTTAAGCAAATAAAGGGAAAGAAGAAGAGAAATTATACATCAATGATAGAAATGCTTTAACAAATTTCTCTTATGAGAGCTCGCAGGATAATATTAACATCACCTAATTTTACTGCAGAAGCCCAAAACTGAGCTAGAATTCTAACAAAGTAGATGTAGGGAAATACACATCTGTAGAGTCTGATTTATTCAAACCATTTTCACTTTAGGATGACATGAACTGCATGATCTTTCTTTTTCTTCTCCATATAAAAAGTCTTAGATGATTGGCTGACTTTTAAATACCTCATTCCTCTAAGTTCAATGTTTCCTTGCTTTCATTTTTCTTGCTGGTGGTGACTATGGCTGATTGTATCAAGCCATAGGCTTCAGAAATGAAACTGCTTGGAAGCAGGAAGTGGGAGTGAGGAGCCAGGCTTCACTAGTCAATGGTGGGAAAAGCCCTCCCTTGGGATGAATATTCTGATTTGTTTTTAAATGTACACAAAGGGGTGTTTTTAAAATAAATGTACAATTGCTTTGATAAATTCCTCTGACAAGAACTACTGATTAGTAATCAGATAGTTTAGTTATAACTCTTTCCATTCATCAATCTTGAAACAGTTCAGATGGGAAAGACCATAAACATCATTGATATCATTTTACGGAGAAGACAAAGGCACAAAGCAAGATTATAAGATATTCCTACAGTCACAACAGAGGCTGGAGTCTTTTCATTTCTTTTCACTTCCTTCTCTCTTCCTCAGAGAAGTCACAATCCTTTTGGTTTCCATGTCTGGAAGTGGTCAGCAGATTCAGCCATAACACTTTGCTGCAAATTAAGCTTAGGTGTGAGGTGAGCGCTCCAGATAGGCTTCAAAAAACTCAGTGTTTCAGCAGTGCACTTCAAAATGCACAGGAGAAGAAACTAAGGTACTGTACCTGAGGCAGGAACACAGCAGTAGGGAGAGACTGAATTCATCTGCATGTAACAGGCTAAGAAACATCTCTGCATGTTAGAAAACTGGAACAGATCATCTGACTACTAAACTGTCTTGTTTCTGGAGGAGTAATTCTGCCGGTCAGTTATCATGATTCATTTCATGTCAAAGTCAAATGCAAGTCAAATACATCCAAATGTCTTCTGTAGAGAGGTTACAGTTTGCCACGTCAAGAAACTCGGCAAGTAATATATTTTTCCACTCTTGTGTGCCTTCCAATCAAAAATCTGGAAGTACTTTGCAAGACCCAGTTAATGATCTTCAGCACACATACAAGGGTTCTGCTGCCATTTCACAGATGGGAAAAGAGCAGCACAGGAAGGTGAAGTGTTTTGTGGTAAAAGAGGACAATTCCAGTTGAGTGAGGGACAGAATACGGGTCTGAGGGAAATGCCTCGGCCTTAAATACAAAACAACTCTCCCTTCTCTAGTACAGTATCCCCTGCACTATGTTGGCTTTTGAGCTTACTTAACCTTGGGGAATATCATTAAGACCATGTGCTGCTGCTACAACAAATCTGAGAAGTGGATGGCAGAAAATCAAATAATAAAACATTCATCCAACGCAAGCCTTTGCGATTACAAGTGTCAAAGTGATTCTGTCAGTTTGGGCAGCAGCCACACTGAAATGAGTATGTGTGTGCTTAATCAGTCTATGCCATAGTAGTAGATGTCAGAAAACAATAGTAATAGTAAGAACACTCTTATATTTACAGGTGACCCTTGCAGATCCCAAATGCTTTCATGAACATGAATTGAATACACGCAGACGTCACTTCCTCCATGGGAGAAGTGCTAAAGCTTTAAAGCAGCACACAGGAATCTGTGGGCAACTTAACAGAGGACAAGACAAATACTGTTTTCACAGCACATTAACCCACAAGGATTGTCAAGTTCTGGACAGACTTTACAGAGACCTCTTAAACAAGCCATGAAATGTCCCTATGGCAAGGGTGCAGAAGCACCAGGCTTTTCAGGTCAGCAGTATGACACAGCAGATTCCTTTGTGAATTGAAATAAAGGAAGGCAGAGTGTAGCTATTTAAAGTGATACCTGATCACATTTGCCAGAGTGACACTGCTACTGTTACTGCAGGTCTCATGGGAGCCTTGCCCACACACCTCAGAACTGCAATTTTACACCTTATTTTGAAGATGTCACAAATGTCACCAGGACATCCCCTCAAGCACTGATTCAAGTGACTTTGAAGGCAGCTGATTGAATCCCCACCAGTATTTTCCTTAGTGTTCTCTGCTTCTTTTTCACCTCCACTCTGACCTACCCAGTTACTGATTCTGGCTAAGCCTTGGATTGCTGAGGGGCTCACATCACAAGCTGACAGCACTTCTGAAATGATCAAAACTGTTCCAACTTAAGTGCTAATTAATGCTCTGACATAAATGCCAGTTTCCTTTACTGAGGGGTTTGAAGTCATTTTCACCACATGAGACTCAGGTTATTCTTGGGTCCTATTCATTTTGAGAACAGACATAAATTCCTTTTTTAACAGGGCACAAAAGGAATTAAAAAAAAAAAAAAAAAGAAAAGAAAAAGAGATGGCTCAGTGAGAACACTTAGGTTTAAAGCCTATGCTGGGACACATCATGAAACAAGATTTCAGGTCAGCTGGCTTCCAGAACTGAGAGTGTAGGTGTGAAAGGAGAAGGTAATAGAGCTGCAGTAACCTACACACATCTATAAACTGAAATGCATCTCAGTCAGCACATTCTGGTCTCCAAGACCACTGAAAGAATTTCTTCCTGAGAGCAAGGTAAAAAATGTGTCAGAAGAGAAAATTTTAGGAGACTAGAATGGAGCAAAAGACATTTGGATGAGTGATGTGACAATGTCACAGCAGAACATAATGTTAAGTTAAGGCATATCCCTTGTCTCTGGTAGATTGTCCCCTATTTTTCACCTCTGACAGGGTCACATATCTCCATTGCATCTCAGGTAAGATACATCTGAGACAGAAAGCACTGGGGAACACTTCATACAGAAATATAGAAATGCAAGAAGATTACTCTCTAATATATCTTTTCAATTTTCTTTTACTCAAGCATTTGTTAAATCCCTTACTCCTGTTCAGATCCAGAGTACTTTAGCAGTTAAATCCATCTATCTGAAATCCTAGGATCCTCATCATTAGTTCATGAACTAAAACCAACACCACATTTTTAAGGTCTGTTCATCATCTTTAAGTGCATCTACAGGGAATACTGGCATGGAGTCTTATGAATCAGCTGAGACCTTTTTTATCCACTTGTCCATCCATCTGTTCTTCTAACTTAAAAACACTGTAGTATATAATCATGGAGCCTAAAATGAGCCTTCAGGTCAGCTAACAGAAATCAAAACTCTGGCCCAAACAAAAGGAGAAATTACCACAACATTGCATCAGACATTAATGTGAGTTGCAGTTCAAACATGTGGGGGAAAAACGGACCAAAATGTTTGAACCTGCATCCTGACAGCACGTGCATTCAAGGATCTGAGAGATTAAGAGCACATTTTTAATAAACTGGAATATCAGGAAATGAAAACAAATGTTCTCCTCCATTGAATATAATGTTTGCATGAAAGGAAGACATTAGCATGCAAAATGGGGTGGAACACTGACCTGCTCATAACCACCAGGCCCAGAAGGAGACCCTTCCCCTACTGGGTCTAGCTACTGGAAGGGAGTTCTGAATCAAAGGCTGGTTCATTTATGTGAGTGTCTGTGTGACAGATGACACCAATGAAGTGTGATATAATAAACCCATTACTGGAATTCACTGGGGGCTGGAAGAATTGTGTATGCCTGAATTAAGTAACTGGTTTCCATGGCAACATGTTAAGTGTGCCTTGCACAGAAGACCTGTTCATTCTCCGTTTTGTATCCTGTGGTGACCTCTTTAGGGACAGAAGTCCCCAGCAGTGCCTTTTGTCAAAGATGAGTGGACCCTCTTTGTAGCTAAAAGACGTTTAATCACTCTTCTAAACACACTCCACTCAGTGAACGCCAGACGAGACAGGTTGTGATGGGTGCAGTTCTGTTTGCTACAAAAGCCACCAAGTCGTTCAGAGACGAGCCACAGTCAACCAGCCACAGATCTTTTCTTCTGCACTGACACCGAAGCCTCTGCTGCCTTTCTCCATCCACGGAGACATCCTGAGCAATAGCTGTGGCAGAGGGGGACCACTTGCACCCAAGCACCAAACCGGGCCAGGAACAAGGCTCTGTGTGGGATGTATGCGATCCTGTTCCAAGGACCTACATTTTCCACTGTCTTTTCTCAAGCTTCTCTTTTACTATATTCATGCCAAATCTTTTGATAAACAAAGAAGTATCCCCTGTGCACACACACACACACACACACCTCTCATTAAATGGCAACATCAATAATTCAAGAGGTCACCACTGAGGCTTCGGTGACTTCTTAGAGTTCTGATCTCATATGGCAGTGGGGTCACTGGAAAGAAACCTGCTCAGCACATCACAAGGTTGAATTCCCAATAGCTAAGATTCAAAGACAGGGTCTTGCACTTCAGTGAATTATCCAACAGTCATCAGGACTGGCCTCTGAAAGTTGCATGATGCTCGGGTTATTCCAACTTCCAGCTGGCTTATTCCAACTTCCATCTGGAAAGGATTCCAGGAGGGATTAGTCACTAGTGTAGGTAAGTGCCTGATTGTTATGACTAGGGCTGTCTGTTCAGCATTTCGTTTAACTCGAACTGCAGAGCAGATAGAATGCAGAGGCAAGTTGAGAGGAAGCAGTTAACACCAGCAGTGTAAACAAGCTGATAGCACTGCCAGGCCCTGCTTCCCTGGAGGAAGAATTAAGGGGCTCAAGGATTTGTCTCTGAAGGGAATTTGAACTGACTGAGACTAGTCCAGCAATCCCATCCCTGGCAAGTGAACTTGAGGAGGGCACCAAGTGTCCTACTCTGACCTGGTTTGTAATGAACCATTTCAGAAATGCTTGGAACATTATAAACCAGCCAGAAAGACACAGCAGTGGGGCTTTTTTAGCATTTCTTCTGCATTTTCTGCATTTTCTGAACATACAAGGCAGCAGATATCAAATTATTTTTTCTTCTCACCCTTTTTTATAAAACCTTAGTGGAGTTGCAGCCATTGCTTTTTTTCCTCAAGTCTCAAGCATGAAAAGAAATTGTTGCCTAAAATGCTATGAAACTTAGTAATTTATTGTTGTAATTTTCAAACTCCAGGCAAAAGAACACTTAAATGTTTGCTCTACAGTTGTCCACACATTGCTGTCACGGCGAGATTATACATTTAGCTAAGTCTGTTCATGTGTAAGATTTCAGCCAAGACCTAGAGATCTAAGTGGCTCCACTTCCAAGAAATGGATGCTCTCCCATGAGAACACAGCTTGGTTGACATGGATTGACACTGATGGTGATGGGTTGTTTTAACTTTCTCTGACAGTCCAGAAAACAGTGAAATGAGTCTCCCTGTTCTCAACCCAGTTCCCAGTCAGGCTGTTGCATCACAGAACTCCTTGTGCCACCCTTTGCCATTTCAGAGCAAATACCACCCCTCGTAATGAAAAAGGACACTGCACTTTGTGGGAGCATGGAAATGTTCTCACATCCCCACATAAGGTGCTGCTATGTAGAATGGAAGGAGTTTTGCCCATTCCCTGTATACAGACTGAAAGCTGAAGGGTTTTCTGTCAAATAATCTAGATTTTGTGTTCCAACTACATTACCTGTCTCAAAGAGGATACTGCTTCTCTCTACAACCCATGCCCTTTTACATGGATGTACATCTGCAGATAACCTGAACCTACAATTTGTTTGAGGAAGAGAAAAAGTCTCTGTGGCTCTTCATATTTGCCTAACTTCAATTATGTCATAATCATATTGGCAGCAATGCCTAAATATTAACATTAAAATGCCACACAAAGTGGATTACCGGAATGACCTCAAAGCAAATGCAAACTGAAGGCACATTAATCCTTTCTGATTTGGAGAAAACAGAATGAACTCAGGATGCCACTGTCTTGGTGGTAGCTGAGTTTAACCGGATTGAAGAAATCTAAAAAATCAAAAGCACAATTATTTCTTTAACAAGCTACCATATTCCATACTGGTTTCTAAGCTTTGTTCTTTGGAAAGACAGAAAAGCAGTGGATCTTGACTAAAAAACACCATTCCATGAGTTGTCAGAATAGACCTTCTAATGGCTGGGAGAATAGTTAGATTTTCTCTGTGTTCCAAACAGTAAATCAGAAAAAAGACTACTTCTTAGTTAAGACTACTGTACCACAAGATAGAAGTCCATCAAATAAATCAGAGGATATATGGCACTGGGTAGGAAAAATTCTGAGACAGTTGTTCACTGTTCCTTTAAGAACAAAATAAACTCACATGAAAATCTCTTAATGAAGAGGATTTAGGAGTGATGAGAGTTTTTATTGCAGCTTCCTTCTGATGGACCCAGTATAAGCACACAGACATTTCTGACCTCATTAACCTGATTGTGTGCAACATGATGAACACAGCTTAAGGATGATTTGTAATATCAAAATCTTGCTCTGCCTAAGGATCTTCTTTTGTAGGAGGCCATGCATTGGCACTGCCCTCCATTTATGATTCATATTCCTTGACCTTAGGCTATGAGTTTGCAAGGGGGAACCTTTGTTGTGTCCACATCTTTTCTGACTAATACTGGCTGGAAGATCAGGTTAAGAAAACAGAATTAGATGCATCAGGAATGGAGAAGCAAAACCTATGGCAAGAAATCAAAAATCTGAGACACTGTCTCCGAAATGAAGATGATTTCTTGATTGGTGATAAAACAATGTGAGGGTGTGCCAACTCGTGTACAGCAAAACCAGTCATCTAACAGTGGCTGCCTTTTTTAGCTTTGCACGCTTACAGCATTTGCCAGACTTCCTTGCTCTTAGGAAGGTCAGGAGAGGACAGGATAGTGACATCTTTTTGAGGCGCAGCTGATTGACTTTTGAGAATGAGAATGACAAATATGCGCTCGATAGCAGATATGCAGATAAGCACGACTGCCCTACTCAGCATTCAGCTCCAGTGCCAGCTCCTGATTATAAGAGAAACTCGTGGCCTAGGATGTATCTCCACAAAGGGTTAAATTATAGAGGTGCTGCACACCTTCAACTTCCACCCAGTTCAATGGAAAGATTTCTAGGGTGTCCCTAAGCAGACTCAATCTCCATCAGATTTTCTTCTGCAGCTATGCCTATGCTACTTTTATGACAGCTGCACACTGATGTTTAGGGAAACAACCGGGAGATTTCAGAGCAGTCCGTTACAGCAAAAGAAGAACAGAGCTTGCTACCAGATCAAGATTTCATTAGATGAGAAATAGCTTTACAGTGGAAATCATAGGAAGCTCTTTTCAAAGCTTGCATCTTAATTAAATGAAAACATTTCTTTTTCGTTATACTCTCTTCATATCTTTTACATGAATGTAATGGAAAACTGAAAATTCACACAGTATCTCTGGGAAATGAAAAAATAATAATTTTTCTGCCTTTCTGCAAAAGGCAGAAGTCAAATGTCTATCTGTATAGAAGGAATTTGCTGCATAGGCTTTAGAATTACAGACCTTGTGAACTGAAATAAAAGGAACAAATAACACAGTGAAAAGGTGGAATGTCTTCCTTCAGCTCATGGCTGTAGGAGTTCACTAACACTCAGATCCATTTATAATGTAATCTTTAATACATTCATGCATCAACGGTTGAGACGGCCAAACTCTTACCCTTCGCCTGTAATGATTAAAATTGCATGTATGAACATCCATCTCCAGGAATTCTCAGGGAATTTTCCAGACACAAGTTTATTAATAATGCTCCCACTGCACAAAGTATTTGAATACCAATATCCCATTTTTAGGAAGGAAAACAGTACACAAAACTGAGTTCCTACTGAAATCAATCCAGAGCAGCATGAGGCCCTAGTTACTTGCTGAGCATTATACTGAACCGTTGTGCTGGGGCTATGACCAAATAGTTGCATTCCCAACTCTGTATTTTTATCAAAGCAACACCTTCTCCTTTTTAAAAGAAATAAAATTCTTTCCTAAATCATATAAAATTATCAGCCCATATATACAGCCACCACCAATCCATATCTTAATTTAGGATCCATTTTTCCTTACGGAACTATAAACCCAAACACATTCATTTAAAACATTTATAATACAGAAACAATGTTTAGGGAGTTGGTTTTGTTGGGTTATTTATTTATTTTTAGTTAAATTATGCATTTAAGGAAAAATAATTCCTGGCATGTAACGTAAGATACCAGTTCTTTTTAAAAAATTTATCCCAATCGAGAATTATTTGAATCAATACAGTATTGATTTAATCAATATAGTAGACTAATGAGGAGAAATTATGGGTACTAACATCTTTTTCTCAACAGTAGGGCAATCTATATGTTAAGGAACCACCTTTTGACTGGCACTTTAATGTAAGACGAAACATTCAATCAAATATTAAAAATGAGGCAAGAGATGATGATTACGTTATACCTGTGCCCAAGGATTTTACCTACCAATATTTCAAAGAGGATGGGACATCCAGAAGGGACAAGAGAGAGAAATTCCATTTTCCAGTTTTATGCATATATGAAATAAAACTGCTAAACTAATTTAATAAGAAATAACACTGCCACCTCTGTGCAAAATGTAGCTCACCTAAACCTACTTCTATTAGCACAATATATCTGCTGATCAAAATGTCTTTGATTTTTACAAAGTTAAGGAAGGTTAATTCCTTGCTGGAGGTTGAATCCTAGAAGAACATTTACGTGTGGCTCCCAAAAGACCTCACTAGTGTTATGTCACCCAAATCAGATCTTTAACACTTAACAAGACTTGCCTTGGGAGAAATAAGGACAAGCAAATCCAGTCTCACCAGTGAGCTTATTCCAGACAGAAATGTGTCATGAATTAATCATACAAGCAAACTCTTGTACCTCAGCTGGAATGGAATACTGTTTTTTCTTAAAAGGATGCCACAATCCCTATGGGACTTCTAAGCTATTAATGTCTCTACTCACAAATGATGTTCAGTGTTCTAATGGGATATGGAAAATGCCAAAGCAACTCCTCTCAAGAGAAGCAAGGCCAGAAGTGAAAATATTTGCAAAACAATAAAGCCACAGGAAACCAAACCTTTTTCTAAGCTGTCAAGCAAAGAAACAAGAAACAAAACAGCTTGGTGAAAGCAAGTAGCCCTTTGCTGAGAGAAGAGCCCCCAACAGCTGCCCTTTACCTAAAGAACTCAGTGCTCTCAGAATGCCAATAAAGACATGAGGAGGATGGATAATTGACTGGAGACCCCAAAATATGAATCCATCTGTTTAAACTTGTCATACCATGTACAAAATAGGTTTCTAGTAGTGCACAGGATTTTCTTCACACTTACCATAGTACAGTGCAAGACTATTGCTATCAAGATGTATAGTGCCAGAGAGTAAAAAGAAACATTTTGGCCATTATCTGCTGATTTTTTTCAGAGAGACCCAGTAAAAACTCTTGTTCTTCACCTCGTTCACCCCTCCTCTCTATCTCCTGTGAGGAGTCCCATAGCTGTTCACAGCTGGGATCTCTGGCACAGAGACAGGAGGCCTCTTGCCCAGCCTTGTATAAGGAGGTCACTGGCAGGACCAGAGCAGATCTTCCAGAAACCAATGCTATATCAATTACTTTTCAGATGTCTATTTTCTGGAGCAAAGTACCTCTAGCATTTATGTTCTCAAGCCACTTATCTGGTGGGTATCCTCTGGAGATCCATCTGAAAGGAGATACCATTTTTACTAAGCATGTATATTAGAGAAACCATAGACAAGAATGCTAAGCGTGAGAATAGACTGCCTTACCCTCGATTCCTCTGGTTTATGCCAATTTAAACAGTTTCACACAGACTTTTAACCATTCTTTGAGATCTCTCAGCTCAGCAGGCTCTGCAGACCTATTCCACTCAGTTCCCTGCCTTGGTCTTAGTTCAGCTGACCATGTGGGAAGGAGATATGTGTGTCTGTACACAACCAGGTGCTCAGGACTCTGAGAAGCCACTGCACCTCTGTGTGGTCCACAGGGCACTGGGAAAGAGAGAGGGTTATATAATGGCTTCCACTAAAAGATCAGACCATCCTAGATTAGGGGAACTGGACAGATATAGAGATTTGGTCTTTGTCCTGTGAATCCATCAGTAAGGGGAATGCTGGGCACCTGGACAAAACAGAATGAGCCATTTGCTTATGGTTCCATTGACCAGGGGAATGTAGACATAGGGGTGGAAGTGCTTGGGCTATTTCGTCATGGCTTCATTGGTCAGGGGAATGTAGGCACCTGCACTGCACGGCCTGGGCAATCTGCCCACAGCTCTATCAAACAAGGAACTCTGGGCATCTCTGATCTCACCAAGCAGGGCTGTTTGCAGCTTTTTAAGTAGCTGACAATTTAAGAGAAGAAAATTAAAAGAAACAAAGAACAGAGTTAACCAAATAGAAAACACTGTGGGCAGGTGGGAGAGGTACCACTGCCTTTGCTGGGTTCTGTGTGAAGCCTGGCAGCTGAATCTGTTAATAAGGGGATTTGTCTCCCCATGTGCCATCAACGTGCAACAGAACTATCTCCTAGGCACGTATCACAAGCTCTTTTGCAGCTTCTGCAAGCAAAATGGAGCAAAAGTATTTTACATGCTACAAGTATTTAAACTGATCAGTTCACTAGGAAGAAAGAAAAAGAAAAACTGAAAGAGAGAGAGAAAGAGGGAATCCCTATGGAAACAAAGATTTCACTCTGCTAATACTAACACAGAGTGAGTCAGACAAATACTGTGACCACTTATAATGCAGGGCCAAAGAATCCCAAGGGCAAGTCCCTCTGCCATGATGGAAAAGCTCAAGCAGAGGAGAAAACAACTGTCAAATTGGAGTTAGCACATCTAAGCCTGGAAACAGTGCTAACAGCTCTCTGTTAGCTTTCACTGGCAAAGACTGTGGTGCAGCCCTTCATTATCAGCCTCTCCCAAAAGCAACAGAAACAAGCACACCCCGTGAGACAGAGAAGGGTAGAGTGGAGATGAGCTAAAATACAACAGTCACTGTTAAACACCAAATTAGAACTGTGATGCTCAAAACCCAACTGTTGCTGCTCTGGAGAACTATCAAACAGCAAAAATGCTGTGACAAAAGAGTAACAACCTGTGGACAGCCAGCAGGCACCAAGCACCTCAGGTCCTGTGAACTCACTGCTCTGTAGCTGCTTCTAAGGAATAAACCACCCAGCTTTGTGTGCAGACAGGGCTCTCTCACTGCTCACTCACCCAAGCTAAGCTGTGTTTCCAGCATAGTTCAAGTGACCAAGGAAAAAGTCTGATCACAGTTTCCACTTCTTTCACAGATGCCCTTAGTGCCTTAGTTTACCTGACTCTAGAACTCATGCTAAAGCCATGCTCCTAAAATTCTTCCAGAAATTGGGATGGCATTAACACTGCATTTATGCCAGTAAGCTTTGGATTTCTCTGAGTGACACTGTGGTCACTTGGCTCAGAAACACAAGGAAGTGGACTTATCTTGTCCCTTGACCTATTGGCTGAACTGCAAGAAATGACAGGGCTCAGTAACCTCACGGAGTGATGTTTAAATGAAGGCATTTCCCATATCATACCTAAGATGGGATGAAAGCAGGGACACAGTCACTTGCTGTGGCTTGGCCAGCTGGTGGTAACTCAGTTGTGATGCTCTGGGATCAGCCACTGCCCCACAACTGCTTATGCAGAGTCTTCTAAATAGGAACTATTGCTTTTTCCTGATGACCCTCCTGGGATATTTGCTGTGTATGCAGAGTCCTATACCTGTTCTGGGATGTGAACCTTCTTTCTTTCAGGTGATTTATCGTGCCTTAAGTCCGGCTAACAAGATCGAAGATCCTTACAGTCCTGAGGCTCAGGATCTCCTGAAGCTCACCAACCTCCGCCTGCTTTTGTTAAAAAGACAGGAATGTCCGTGCCATGGCTCAGGATTGGTAGAGAAACCCCAGAGATTCGCCCACTATGCTATTTATGACCTGATCGTCCGGGGAAGCTGCTTTTGCAATGGGCATGCAGAGGAATGTGAGCTTGCCAACAGGACAGGAGTCATGGAGAACATGGTGAGTTCCAGACAATTACCAGATTACTAGACTTGCTACTTGCTTCTGCTGCCTCAGCCTAAATGTATATTTCTTGTGTGATCCTGCCCCAGCCTCCCTAAGCCTATCCAAAAAAAGGACAGCACAGTCAATCCACATTAGTGAAACCTACCCCACCCTGGGAAAATATTTCCTATACTCCTTTCTACAGTTTCATGTATAATAACTGCATTGCTAAAAACTCTGGACCTCAAGATACCCATAAATTGGAAGAGGCATTTGTAATTGAAACAGAGATCCAACCTCAAATAGAGTGAATGAAATCTCCTACTTATATGCCTGCACAGAACTGAACTAATATCTTTGATGCAAAGTCTACCCTGAGCAGAATTTCAGCATCAGATCTCAGATTTTCTGAGTTTGTGAGCCATGAGCAGTTCTGTCATACTTATGGTTTCAGCCATCACTTTCAGGTTTTCAACTTTTTGTGTTCTTGTTACTTTCACAATATAGACAGCAATGCTCAGGATGCGAAAATAATTTCCACTCCCCCACTCTTCTATCCATGCATCCTTAAAGAAGTTAGAATATTTTTTTTAAAAAAAAGCCAAACCTTATAGTAAAATTATTCTGTAGCACTTAGGGTATCCCTTCCCTGTTCAGTCTTTTATCTGCATTTGACTCTGGATGTGCACAAGAGGAATGTGTGTTTGAATGCACACTCAGACACTGAAATTCAGAGGGAATGACTGATGAGTCCTTTTTGATTTAGCTGCAAGCATTGTGTAGAGAACTGTAATAACAGTCATGGGGAGATTTAATCTAATAAAATATACAGGTACATCTAGACACATACATCAGAGACAGAATTCAAGCCACTTTAAACTAGTCAGTATCTCCCCCGGATCCAGAATTCTGTGTTTCTGTATTGGGTTTTGAAAACCCAAATAACCCTTAGAATTCAAGTCCCTGGTGCACTCTGACATAAAAGACTCAAGAAAAACATCCTAAGCTAATTTCTGTCCCTTTAGATATATGGTACACTTGACATTTTGGCTTATGTTATTCTGGAATGTGTATTCATTGTCTTCCTTTCAACTTTCCTAGGTTCAGAGGTAGATATTGTAAGATAATTAGGACTGTATGACTTTCAAATAATTTCTGAATCTGTTCCATCTGTAGTATAAAGCCAAGATTCAGCTACACTATGTGATACTATCAGATTCAAATAATATAGACTCACTTAAATCACAACTGTGTGGAGAAAAGCTGTTTAAAGAGTGCATCGTCCTTACTGCAAACTTTTAAATATACACATAGTGAAATCAAATAGATGGATAACACACTAAGTGAATGCAGCTGGTAGAAAAACAAACATTCTGCCCATCCAGAAAAGGAAAACACAATATTGTGTATGTTACTGGCATAACCACTGTAAACTATGACTGGATATTTTTCCCACTGGTCACAAGGGAACAGAATCTTTTTGTGCCATCAGTGACTTCATGGGGCAGAAGGTGAAACAGTTTGGATGAAATGCACTTCACGAGTGACTCATGTCCCCGGAGACAGAGGGTGGATGCAGCACATGATTCGCACAGATATTATCAAGTCTTTGTCTAAGCAAGGACTCAAACACAGCTGTGCAAAAAGTAAGAAAAGCCTTCTGTAGTTTTAACTGTCTCTAGAATCCTAGAGGAGGCCTGGAAAAGACCACAAGTGGGCTGGTTTGTGTTCTCAAATAAAGGTATGATCAAGCACACCTAAACCATTCACTAGTGAATGCTTGTTGAGTGAGACGTTCCTGACAAAGAACATTCAAACCTTCAGTACTTGTTCCAGTTTTAACATTTTGAAAGCTCTTCTTTAGTGCCCGCCTAAACAATCTCTGCTGCAAATTAAGGTGATTCCTTCTTGTCCCCTGTCCCCCAGTGACCAAAGTGAACAGTCGATCCTCCTTCCTTCTCCTCCTTCTGAGAACCATCCTTAGAAGGTTCTCACCGTATCCTT
Organism: Cnemophilus loriae; assembly: GCA_013397755.1. Classification (NCBI taxonomy): domain Eukaryota; kingdom Metazoa; phylum Chordata; class Aves; order Passeriformes; family Corvidae; genus Cnemophilus; species Cnemophilus loriae. Next base: position 255,068 of record VZTF01004652.1, read on the forward strand.
CCTTAGGTTCTATTTTTTGTACTAACCAGAGAAGTGTGAAACCTTAGGTGGTAAAAATTTAAAATTCTACTCCCAGGTCACATAGGCCTGGAGTAAAGATGATCATGCCACTGTACTCCTCTTTTCTGTGCTTTAGACATTACAACCTAAGTCTTTCTCAAATACAAAAGAAAACCCACTCCTGGAAGACCCAGATCCCTGGATCCTTTTACATTTTATCTAGTACTTACTAATGATGATCTTGTAGTGGTGAGGGGAGAGTTCACACAGGTCCCAGATCTCAGGGTTTGGTTTACACAGCCAGCATGAGGGAGTTTATGTACGTGTATAACTTTTTGGCTTGCAATACAGTATCTCCTTGCCTACAAGCAGAAGGAAAAGGCCTTTGTTGTTGAGGGTTGAACACCAATGATACAGTTCCTATCAGCCAAAATACACTGCAAAAAAAATCTTTGTCATTTTGCAATTCCTTGGCAGAGGAAAGGTGCTCTGCTTTCAGTCACATGATAATGATGACCCACATAAAACAGGGTGTGGAAAAGATGTTACAAACACTGCACATCCAGAAATAATCTGATTCAATCCACAGGGCACATCTAGTATTTAAGATACACAAGGGCAGAACAAGTCCCAAGACACACAGTTTTTAATGTGGCTGGTGGGGATGATGTCACATCATCCACAGACTGAAGGCAGAGCAGCTTTATGTTTCCTGGGTTGCTGTTAGGTAAGTTAATAAAATGCTGCAAAAAATAAAGACCCTCACAGAAAGTCTTAAGTAATATGAGCTTCAGCCCCTTAATTGTTCATAGTCCTCCTGTGATGTATTTATCTTCTGTAGTTAACTAAAACAAAAGCAATTTCATTTAGAAAACAACTGTAATTGTTTGACATGGGATAGGCCCAAAATCTGAGATCATTCTGCACTTGGATCTTAGAAAATGCATTATTAAGTTGTAAGTCTGCTTCTCTTACTCTGACAGAAATCTCTTCCATTTATAATACTCCTAACCCTGGTAAACTGATACTACATGGAGGCTAAATAACGGAGAAAATTAAAGCAAATTTCTTGATACTTTTGAACACCATTTGGGAGGGACTGAATGAGCTATGGCTATTAGATGATCTATCAATGATCAGTTTATCTGTGGATATGTCACTTCAGTTATGGCAACCCATTCAGCTTCTGGCTTGTTCACTGAGGCTGCCAATAAGAAATGCAGCTCTGTGAGGAGCAATGTCACAGATGCCACAGTGTCATAGCAACAAACGGATACAAGAAAACTGCAGATTGTAAACCCAATGTCCAAATGGTGCATCATTCCACATAGCTTGAAATCCTACAGTTTCATGCATATTTCTGGTCATACATTTGTGAAAATACAGCAAGATTCAAAATAGGCCCATAGGATCCAATGAAAATATTCTCTGACTTCTTATTTTGGCAGCAAAACAGTACTGATTACTGTTTTGATAAAGAGCCCCCCTCTTTCTGTGGGGCTTTTCTCATTTTTTTTAAACAAGCCGTGTACCCACCTCAACACAATTTATCTAGATGACATTTCCTGTATGAACTACTGAGAACATCATGTTGGATAGGAGGAAAACTTTGAGAAATGAAGATGGGAGCTGTAAATAGGCAAGAAACGCCACGACAAACATGTCTTGAATTTGAGGTTTGTTGCTATTGACAGTGATGTTTTCCTGGTTTCCATTTAGCTTTCCTCAGACTGAAGGAAAAAAAAAAAGAGACACAGAAATGTCATTCCTCACCCAACTTCAATAGCTTCTTATGGTAGCTAAGGGCAAAATTCTCCTTTCTGAATATCACAGCCTGCATTTTTCAGACTCTTAAAAATAGTTCCTCAGTCTTTTTTTTTTTTTTTAATGGGGGGGCATTTAATATGCTGCTATGAGTGAAACAACTGCCAGGACCCGGCCAGCTGAATACATTGAGTCTTGTTCTATGGTTGGACAGCAGAACACAATCCTGTCCAAGGTATTGACACTGCAGGATGCACAAAGTGATGTGTGTCTCCACAGAGCTGTCGGGTTTGGGATCTGCTTTGATAACCCATTTTAGCTGAGTCCAGAGGTGCTTCCAGAACAAAGTTTACAAAGCAGAAAGTGCATATAGACAGAACACAGAATCTATACCGAAGTCCTTTTTGTTTGCCAAACATTTCACAATTCTCTTTCTAGCCCGTGAGAAGTAAGTTTGGAAAGAGGAAAGCAAATGTGGATGAAAATGTTTTTGTATAAAGCATTAGGGTTGTTTTTTTTTTTTACTTGTTAATTATTGGTACCTACACTGCCAGGAAATTCTTACAAGTGGCCTCGGATGTTTCTTTTGCTTCTTTATCCTGTTTACAGAGACAAACTAGACTCCCTGTGGGCCTGATCCTCCACAATGAAGCAAATGGAAAGTTTTCCACTTGCTTCAAAGGGAGCAGGATCTGGTTCTAAGGAGGATTCCTTGTTTGGCATAATGGAGGTTACATAAGGTAAAACTTGCTTTTTACATCAATTTTCTAGGTGACCAGGCTGTCGTAACCCTTGCAAATATTATCTACCTCCTCTTCAGATATCTTGTGCAGTTCTATTCATAATCCCCAGCTAAGTTTTCAAGTTATCTGATTCTGAGTTGTGCCCAGAACTGAGAGATGCAAGAGATGCCATTCACGTTCAGGACATTTGAACAGTGGTATTTACTCATTATGCTGTGATTCAGGCCCTCAGTAATTTCTTAAAACACTGAGTCTCATTCCCCTTTCTGCTTCCTCCATTCTTAAGACACTCACCAAGAGCTGGTGACCTGCTGTAACTCAGATGCTGCCTTTCAGCCTGACAGCTGTTACTCATGTGCAGTTTGTTACAGATTGATAACGGAGTGACTGGCACTGTAGGCAAAAATAAGGGGACTGCTTGCCCCCAAAATCAATAATAATCAAGGTAGAATTCAGAAAGAAAACAATAAGAAAGCAGAATGAAATATGGACTGAGGGAGAGCCAGGTGTGTGTGTAAAGCCTGAGGGAGGTGAATTCAGGCAGAGGGTGGAGTTGTGTCTTGAAATTGTCACAGGCTGAGTGAAATCCCCTCACATGAAGCAGAAATTTTGTAGCCCTTCCACTCTGTTTATCCTGTTCTCTTGTTACTGTTCAAAAAGTTCTTAGGGATGTCAGTCTGAATATTCAGCTAAACACTGTCACTGATTTTTCTCCACCATTACCAATTCAGTGAATTTGGAACCAGCAGCAGCTCATTCACTCACTCACTGCTATGGAGATCAAAACCTGCATGGGCTCAGGTGGCCCTGCCACAAGTGTCCCAGCTCTACTTATCCCTGTCAAATTCCCACAGACTTAATTTACCGAAGTCACCAAGTATGAGCCAGGAGCTCAGTTCCCTCAGAAAACACCCATATGTGTACTAGTTTTCAGACATGTACACGTGTTAGACCTTTTCCCAGAAAACACCAAGTGACAGAGGAAAATAATGGCTTTTCTCATTCCTGACTGGAGCAGGAATTTGAGCTGTCCATCTGCCCACAGCAGGCACTGTAATCTGGGACTTCCAAATCACCCATGCTCTTTGCAACTTTGAAAAAGTTGAAGGAAATTTCTAATTTGGCCTCTTATAAGTTGTACGTGCTCTCCTTAGGACTTGATATTCAAGAATTTCTTATAAATCTGCATGGATGTGACTCTTCATTTGGAGAGACCACAAAGCCCATTTGAACTGTAAGAGAAACAAAGCAGAACAGCAGACACTGTTTAATTTAACCATGCAAAATGACCCAGGAAGAGTCACTTTACTACAAGCAGGTAAGGGATAGCCTCTGATGCCATTGCAAACTGCAGTATCCCAGATTTCTGTGGTGACATTACAGAGTGAATAGAGTCCAAAGGCAAACATTTTTTCTGAATCAGCAACAGTTGCTCTGACCTGGAAGGCTTCCAAATTTAACCTTCATTCATCAGGAAAAAAGCCCCCAAAGAGACTGAGAGTAGCCCAGGAGAAAGAGCAACAACCACAACGTTTACTGAAAGGACAATAGGCAAACAAACTAAATGGGCAGAGAGAAAGCAAGAGGCTTCAGGTATTATACAAAGCCAAACAGAGTTTAGAAAATTTTAAAAACTGCAGGACAAGGAGGTGGAAAATTTTCACTCACTTTCTCAGCTGTAGATCAGAATTCAGGTGAAGCAGCTTTGTGCAAAGGTGACTAAATATCATGTAATTTCTTGGAACTGTTTTATGAAAACAGGATATAGGTCTACACTATGTGCTATAAATCCATCAGAAGTTACAGAGCTCTGTGGAAGAACTACTGGATGAAACTCATGGCTTAGTATAGCAGGTCAAGCTAAATGATTGGAACTGATCCTCCTGGCATTAAAATCCACAAAGCTATAACCTCCTCCATGTCCTGATTTTCAAAGCTGCTCAGGAGGTCGATGTACAAATCAAAGCCTTTGGCAGCAACACCAGACTTGTAACAGCATGACTGTACTGTGAGACAGATGAGGGAATTAATCCAGATTAAAAATACTAGTGCCAAGGGGAAAATACTCCTCAGTTTAGCTTTTTTCCTAACAGAGTTTGGTTTTACAGCCCAATTTATACATGACTCAGGGCATGATGTAGGTGATAGCATAGAAAGAAATAGTAAGGAAACGTCTCCAATTGAGATTATCCCAAAAAAGTTTACATCGTGATGCCACAGTCCGAGAACACAGCTGCTATACCGAAATACAAAAGTAGAACTCACTTTCACATGGCCATTAAAGGCCATATGACGGTGATTGAGTATAGCAAAACATTTGTGTTCCTTTTCTGGACTAATAATATCCTCTAAATTCAGGTATATCAGTTTATAACGTCCACCCTTTGCAAAGCTGATTAGAAAACTTGAAGCATGATGAAGCCAGAATATCAGCATTTAAAGCAACAGTTTTCGTCTTTCAAAGCTGACAGCCTGCATTAGTGACAGGAGCAACCCCAGCTGAAAGCACTTGGAGAGCAGGACTGAAAGAACACAAACTATTCCAGGTGATGCACATGGGACTTCAGACTGGTATTACGAAATGGGGAGGTGTATACAATCATACAGTCTGCCTGCCTGCATCTTTTTCTCAGATCCATTCCCCACAATAGCTTTGGAAGACAACATCCAGTTTAAAAAAAACTTGTCAGAGCAACTGAATTCTCAATACAATAAATAGGAAAGAACCTCGGAGACAATACGGTTAGCAGAGTAATGAGGAAAAGCAGATGAAGGAAGGTGTCATAAAAATAAATTTCATAATGTTTCCAAAGTACTCAAATATTGCAGCAATGAGCACAGTGGAGAAGTCCATACAGGCCTCAACACTTTTGTATCTAAGGATCAGGATATGTCAAGCGATGCAGTGTTACATACGGAACAAAAGATAAAGTGAAATATGGAGATGAGACAGAAATCCCCTGGATCTCAATTTTCATCTGCTGTACCAATACATTTATATGCATTCATATAAATCAGTGTCATAAACTACTCAGGCTTTAGCTAAAAACTTGCTGGTTTCCTAACTGGTAGCATGAATCTTGCCTCTGTTGCTCACACTTTGCTTTCAAGCTTCCTCCACCTGGATTGCCAGCTCCAGATGAGAAAGCTGAAGTATTTTTCACCTCAGGTGCCTCCTTGTAGTCAGATATCCTATGCTTCCAATGACATTAATCCAGAGGCAATCAAAGTGTTATTATTAGTGTCCTGAAGGCACTAATGGAACTTTAACAACTGTGACCAGCCCCACCTGGGACTCTTATCGGTGCTCTCTGTCCATTGGCTCGGGGGTTCTATTTAAGCTCAGCCCTGGGCTCTTACTGCTTGTTTGAGCCATGCTCTGGGTGTGCCTGTTTACATTCCTGCTTCTGCCCACCGCCTCCCCTCTTCCCGGGGGGATGTAGGGGCTCTGCTGCAGGTCTGTACCTTCCCTCATGGTGGCCCCTCTGCACCTTTCCCTGGTGTGTGCTGTAGCTTCTCTCTTATTCTGCCCTCTGAACGGACTTTGCATCCATGTTGTGTCTTTCTTGGCCTGTCTCTTGCTGCTCCTGAATTATCCCAATCCCTTTCCTTTCTGTTTCTGGACTGTCAATGCACTGTGGTGCCAGCACCCTGCTCTGCCCACAGTACTTGGGATGGTGCCCTCTCAGTAAGTGCACAGCCTTTGCTGTTGAAAACCTCAGCTTGTAGCTCTTTGGCCCTTAAAGAGCAACTGGTCCTTGTTTCCTGATAATCCTCTCCTTATTAATCATCATTATCTCCATGTAAATCTGACCCTGCTTTCTAGGGCATAGAAAAGTGTTAGCATAGTTCCCCTAGGTCTGTACTTGTCTGATTATATTCTTTTCCTTGGCAGATGTTTGTGTTCCAGTGAGATCCAGTGCATCCTGAGATTTGCATTTGGTAGAAATTGCGTTTTTCCAGTTTTTTGGTCACACTTAGGTGAGAGTAATGCAGACTTATTTCAGCAGCGAATAACAACTCAGAGACACACCTGCTCTCCTTGTGCTGGTGTTGAGTGTGACTCTCACCTTCTCCTGTCCCGAAGCAGAGATCCCATTTCCTATTTTATCTCACAATTTCCTGTATTTCATTCTTGTTCCTTCCTGGACTTTAGTCTCTGGCTGCCTCTCCTATCTCTTCCTCTCTAATAGAATAAATTGTCTCGTTAGTCACAGCCACCTCACCTACCCTGATTTCACCTCACACTTCAATGTAACAGGTCTCTTCCACAGCTCAGCTTTTCCTGCATTAACTAGTCTTTCTGTGATGGCCACTTACATCCATTAATCACTTTTCTTGTGTGTTCAATGTGAGCTGTTCATCTCTGCTCTCTTCTATCCAAATCCTTTCTGCAATTCGTTGTCACCTCATGTTGCAGTCTCTTCTGTAGGTGTTTCACCCATGAATGCTATCTCAGATTACTCTCCGTGGAAAAAATACTCCTTGATACCCCCACACAGACAATGCATGGCAGACTAACTTTCTCTTTCAATTTCCTTCACCTTTGCACCTATACCAATCAATTCTCTTCACCTTGTTTTTAAACCTGTACAAAAAAGGTTAGTACCCAAATCTAACACTTCCTAAAAGAACTTCCATGCCAGCTTCCCTGTTTCCCTGTGCCTGCTCAATGGCTCTCCTGCTGGCTGTCTGCTTGGCTTTTCAGCCCTTTTGTCATCTTTTCACATGAATTTGGTAGCTGCTCCATAGCAGGGATCATAGGTAGGAAACTTCTTCTCTGCCTCTGTCCTGCTCACAACAAGCCACGAACTACAGTTTGCAACAAACCAGTGAGCAATGAGCAAACTAAGACATCTACTTTCCAAAGAGTGACTCAATCTTTCCTCTCTCACTGAATTTTCCTGTTTATTTTTCTGAATAATTGTTCATGAGTGTTCACACCATCTGTGCTGCGCACTGTAAGTGCAGGGTCTTGTGGAATAATGAATATTTGATCATGTTATTCAAGGCTAAAACAAGATTGCATGGTTTAATTCTGCCATTTCCCAACTGTACAGTTTCAGCATTTTTCATGTAATTTTTTTAATATAGTGAATGCACAACTTTTGTATATATTTATAGAAAATCAAATGGGCTAACTTACAGATTTTGCATAGAAATATATTTCAAGAAGTATTTCCTAAGAAGTGAAGAGATCCAAGATTTTGTTCTGATCCATTTTAGAAGGAGCTGTAAAGTTCAGGTAGAGTCTGAAGTTTGGAGATGTTAAAATCTATAGTTCTGGGTAAGGTTCATTTTCTCTTTTCTCTGGCTTCTGAAGAGCAGCCCCTGTGACCACAGGGGAGAATTTAAAGCCTGAAATGTCAAACCCAGATAGAGAAAAGCGCAACGCTGTTATATTGGTACAATATTGGCATGTGTATTGGCAAAGTATTTTTGCCTTTGTCTCTGTCATTTGTCATCCTATTTAGTGCCTTGACCGAGGATGAGTTTCTCGTGCAGGGGTGTGAGAGGCCCCACGCAGGTGCTCCGGGCCGCGTCCCCGGGGTGCTGGTGCGGCTCTGACAGACACGCACACCGAGCTCTGTGCTCAGTGTGCCGTGAGGAGGCAGCGACCCTGCCAGCTGGCCATGGAGGGGCGATGGCATCAGCTGCAGCCGGTCCCTCTGCTTGCTACATCACATTTCTGCCCGGGGAGGATTAGAAACCAGGGGAGCGGAGAGCAAATTGCTGCAGGCACATGATTTTGGGGGCAGGGGAGCACATCCACACTGCCGCGCTTTTGGACGCCTCTCTCCTGATCCCGAGCTACCTGCTCTGTCAGATGGGGAAGGAGGGACTGCAGGAAGAGCCTGACTTTCAGGAAAGACCATGGAGAAACGTAACTCTGTTAATGGTGAGATTAAAGAACTAAAGTTAATTCACACCCCAGTCAAAATGAAATTTCAGCCTCTGGTTTTTTTGTTATGTGCGGTGGGGCAGAGCTGTGCTGAGCTCAGGATCCTCAACAGGCCACGGAGGGACAGGGGTCTAATCCCTGATTTCTGTGCATTTCCTGTTCTAGTACAAGTGTCTCCTGGCATAATAGCAGCTGCTCTTGTGATAAATGTAGAACATGACTTATGGTACCACCCTTCCCTTTCTCTCACATCCTATCCCTGATATTTCCTCCAAAAAATTTATCTGTGAAATCCTTTCCCTGAGGCATTGCAAACAGATATTGGAATACTATTTCTTTATTAAAAAAAAACCCAAACAAACAAAACCAAACAACATAATAAAAGCCTTCCTGTAAGGCCATTCTTAGATGTGCGTTGATATTACAGAATCTCATGCACCAAATCACAGTTTATTGTGGAACTGGCTGCTTTACTCCTGGTGTGCAAAATGACTTGAGAGCAGAAGTAGTTTCAATAGTAACTTTCTCTTTGAAGGCTGGACTAGCTCAGTTTCCAAGGTCTGGTTTCTGGTGTGAATACCTGCTTCCAAATCTGATATATATTTGAATATTTCCATGACTAAAAATCATTATTGTGTTCCAATGAAGGTAGATAAGTACAAAGCAAGCAAATTCTTTCTTCAAGTAATTTTTCAAGCAAATAGTCACAGAGAGAACTATTCAGCCAGTCGTAGTCAAGACTTTTTTGCACTTTTTTTGCCCATCAGATATTATGTATTGTTCTATAGCTTAAATGGGTTTATGTACTTCAGCCCCATTCTTCAGACACCTTCGGCTCATTTTTGTTGAACATCTAGTCCCTCATTTATCTGGTAATAAGATGTTCAAAACTGAACACAGCATTGCATGTACAATTTTCTGTCCACTTGGAGTTACAGTGCTCTTAGTTCCATAGCCCAAAATTTCACTGGGCCTTTTCTACTAACCTAATTTTTATATATAGTTATATATTAGTTGGCAGGCTGGTGCCTATTGTATCTAAGTTAAAACATCAGTGCCTTCTTCATAGAATGTGTGGGTTTGTGTTACTTTTCTGTGGGAGTACCGGTTGGTATTTTTCCATTTTTAATATTTTTGCTACATTTTTAACTGTGCTGGGATGTCCAGGACTATTTGCTCATTCGTCTAACAATTTATAATTTAGTAATTCATGGTAATTTCACTTTCCTGTATTTACACTCTCTTCCAGATCAGTGTTAATGTCAAATAAGACAGAACCCAGCATCCCGTTTGCCTGTGCTCTCCTGTGACTCAGCTCTGCTAGCCCAGAGTGTATTTGATACTCTTTGCATGCTCTTGCCCTGAACTTGTAAATCAAAATAAGACCTGGTAGCTCACCCAGTTTAGAGTCTAGAGGTTGTTCATCGATGCAGTAGTTAAATAGCCAACTGAGAGTTAAGATGTTGCTACTTGCATTTTGCAAGATATAGGAAAAAATCTACATCATTAATAACTGCAAAAAGAGAGAGTTACACGTTTTAGCTCCAGGCTCTGTGGGTTTCCTAAGAGAGCCAGGCAGCTATGTAGGAATTGTGCAGTTGTCCCACCTCCTCAAGAGGCTGCTGGGGACTCCACCTGTCCTTGTGGCTATTCGACTGCACTCTCTTTTCCCTGACAGGTCCATGGGAAGTGTGTGTGCAGACACAACACGGCAGGGGACCACTGTGAGAAATGTGCTCCGCTGTACAACGACCAGCCTTGGAAGCCAGGAGACGGGAAAACAGGGGCACCAAATGAATGCAGAAGTAAGTGGACGGGAATTTACTGACCTAGGCTCTCAGGGTGAGCACTCACCATGCCAGCAGGCAAAGCTCCCTCACTAAGACTTGTGTGATTCACAGTAATGGTGCCATTACAGGAACTGGGGATAAATTGCTTGTCGTTGATGGAGAACTTCAGTGTGTAGGTCATTCTTCTGGATTGGGGCTATTGGGGAGTGGAATTTACAAGCCAGAAATTTGGTTTTCATGCAGCTACACCCCCTCGCATTCCAGGTTCTAGCAGGGTTTAAAATACTGCCAGATTGGTTTGGAAAATGATACCATGATCACTGTGTCAGTTATAAAAGCCTGAAGGACAGTCTTTTGTCCTCACCAGAGTGCCGCTGTCACAACCACGCCGAGAGCTGCCACTTCGATCTGAGCGTTTGGTTGGCCTCAGGGAAGCGCACTGGGGGTGTCTGTGACAACTGCAAGCACAACACGGAGGGACATCGGTGCCAGAGGTGCAAACCGGGCTTTTACCGAGACAGAGGGAAGCCCATGTCTTCTCCAGAGGTCTGCAAACGTAAGTGACCGTGTCACATGAGGTGAGAAACGAATGGCGGAAGAACCATTAAAAGAACGAAATAATTTCTATAGAATCAGTAACTCCTATAGAGGTAGCTCATGAGTACTACTGTATTTTCTTTATATTCTTGTCCTAAACTACAGGGGGGTTTGATCAAAGGTGATCATCCTGATTTTTTGTGTCTATTTGTCCCCATGTTATGATACATTTTTCTATGATAACTGATTCAGTTCTCCAAATGCATTGCCTCCTGGGGAAAGGTACATTCTTTGTGTGTTTGGTTTTAAATTAATATGGTTCCTTTTCTCTTGAGGCACATTTTATTTACCTGGGGTTTTTTTCTGTACCTCTCAAGACTGTGTGAGCCTATGTGCAAGCTATTGTTAAATTCCATTTGATTGTGCATCATGTGTGCACATAAATACATATAATGGATGCAGAAGATGCAGGAGGCCTGGGACTGTGCATATTCACTTGGGAACAAATACATCAGAACTCAGTCAGACTTATCTCCAGGCTCTACAGCTGTGTTATGGGGTGCTCTGCCCAATTCAATTGCATTATTAACACTTCAGCAGAATGTGTTAGGATGTGTCTCAGGCACAGAGGCACTAATGGCTGCACACAGAGGATATACAACCTCTGGATCAAGATAGTTTGCACCCAGCCAGTCTGGCAAACAGCCCAAATCTCCCTCACTTTAAGTAAACATTTCCTGAGTGTCCTGCCAGGCTTCACACGTCTGATTCTATCTCACATTGGTTTGAGAGGTTGCTATTTCCAGAAATACACCTAATTTCATTTTTCCCTTTGGATAGTTTTCCTTCCCCATAGCTCAGACATCAGTTGCCAGAACAGAGAACTTCATCCTCTGTTGTCTGACCTCTTTCCCACTGACATCATGAATTTTTGAAGCTTTTCTGACCCTTTTAATGTTCTTCAACATGATTCCTCTTAAACACTCAGGTTACTCCTCTTCCTTGGACCGTGTGTCCTGGGATATTACTTAAACTTTCTGTGCCCAACATATCAAATGTTTTTGCTCTTTTGCATTCTTCCCACTGGAACTTGGTGACAGCAGACTGCTTCCACACGACCTTTCCTTCTCATTTTCACGATGTTCATCACGGAATATGGATCAGCAGACAGGGCAGAGGGTGAGCTTACCTGGCTCACCCTGTATCCTGTAGTGTTCTATGGTGGCCACTTTCTAGTTCTGTTTCTACTCTAAGCAGATTTGCTAAGGGGAAGTATTGTAATAAGAACAAATTGTTGTGCCAGAAGATTTGCTTTCAATCTCATAGCACCTGAAAGAATCTGTCTATGAACTCTTGTACTGAGCAGCAGGGAGATGGTGAAGTAACCAGCATCATGTGTAATACTAGATAACTGCTAAAGTCAAGGAGCATTGGAGAGCAGCAAAGAGGAAAAAACATTGTTTGAAAATACAGCCTATCTCTGTGGAAACCCTAGAACATTTGGCCTAGATTAAATCAGACCTTGACTCTACGTCTGCGTCTCTTGTCTGGTCTGGTTACAGGTCTCTCAGTAACCCCTGCCAATACTCTGCATAGCAAAAGAAAAACTGGTCAGAAATTTTCCTTGTTGAAAGAGCTTTATTCCTGTTGTGCCAGTCAAGCACAACAATGTTCTTTTCACCTGGGAAGGTGCTGCTGCCAAAATGCAATCGTCTCCACTCTGAGTTGCATGCTAGGCCTAGAGAGCTGCCATCCTGCTTTGGTCAGTGAAAGTTATGTCTTTTCTAGGCTCCTTGTTCTGTCAATGGAGAAACAGTGGGACCTCTGGGGAATTATTTATTGCAGTCTAAGGTAGATGTCTGAAACAGATGGACTGAATTGCCCTCTAAAGCATATCTATTTCCTTAAGAAGTACTCTGGATCGTTAGCCTGCACTAGAATTTCTCTTAGCTGAGATGAATCTAATGCGTTTGATTAGCAGTAAAGGTAAGCACGACCCTATCTATGAATGATTCAAGTCAATGGGACCTTTCCCAGGGCTGTAAAGGCATTCATGAATGCTTGCCATATCAAGATATAAGGAAAGGGCATTGCAGCCCACCTAGCTTTTACAGTATTTGTGTGCATGATGCTTTTGCCTCTGTGGGAACAGGAGGTACTCTGGATATAACTACAGAGTTCAGAGAAAACTGGGAAGGAGGTGGTTAATCTGTGCCTTTCCCCTTTTATTTAAGGCAAAGAAGGGAATTCCCACAATAAGATTTGACAAATTACCATAACAGGTAGTACTTTCTGATGGGAGACCTGATCCCCAAACACTTCCCCATGCAGATCACAGACAGTGTGTAAGTGTGTACTTCATGTTCTGCTGCAGCTCTGCAGAGAATTTTCAGGCAACACTTCACTACTTTGGTTATTATCAGAGACAACAAAACCAGAAACACCAATGGAGACAGGCTTTGGTTAGAACAGACTCTGTCTGATAGAGGGAAGCTTTCTCCTCCAGGACCATCATCAGCTGGCATTAAACTGAAAGGCCTCCTGCAGGATGTGCAGGATAGAGGCCATCTTCTCTTTACTTTTGGTTGAAAGCTTGCATTGCCAGTAAATCTCATCTGGTGTGGTCCAAGTTGTTCAGGTTGTGTGACCCTAAAACCAACTTTGGTTACTCAGTAAAAAAAGTTTCTATTTTGAGCATTGCTAATATATTAGACAATGAGACCACCAGATGCATTTTTGTCATACCTCAGCCTGCTGATTATAAATTGAAGAGCTGCCACTTCTGGATTAGCATGTTTTTCAGGATTTAAGTGTACCAATTCCAAGGCATCATCTCACTTTGAGAAATTCATGCAAACAGTGCCAGACTAACAACACTAAATGAAAAACCCACCCACTGAGAAGTGTTGAAAAGCAGTAATAAACTGCAAACAGCAGACTGAATGGATGGTTTTGGTGAGAGCAACCTAGTGCCCATCTTCCCATTTTGAACTCGGAGGAAAAAAAACCCTTCAATGGGAGATGAAAACTTGACCCTTGTGTACAGTAGATACTGAGCTGGGAAAGGAAGTCTGATGAAAAAGCTGAATGAAATGCTGTGCTAATCCCTTTGAGAAAGCACGCTTGAAGAGTGCTCTGCCATCCAGAGCAAAGTCTAGGTTCAGCTGTGACATCCCCCTCAGGCTCCCAGAAAGTTAACAGGACACTGCTCAGACCCAGAAACAGTCTTTAAGCATTAGTCATAATAATGAATAGCATTCTCTCTTAATCTGCTCAAAAAAAAAAAAAAGTTGTATAACAATTGGATCTCCTGGCACTATCTAAACTACCCTTAGCTGACCCTCCAGTGTGAGACGGCAAAGACATTCCCTCAGAAAAAAAAAATCTGCTGCAATTTGGTATGTAAGTGTGAATCTGCTATTCCTTTTTGTCTGCAGAGGTAGCCTGCCTCCGCTGCCTTTGCTTCTCCTGTTCCTACCAGCTGGGATGAATGAGAGCCGGGTCATGGGCAGAGCCTTGTTTTGACACTGCTTAGATCTATATTAAAAAGAAAAAAAGGCATGAAAAGAGTCCCAGAGCAAGGCACACACCTGCCTGTTATTGGGGGTGACAACACAGGATTAAGTAGTTTGGATATAGACTTGTATGGGAGCTTTGACTCAAAAGCTTAATTGTTTCCTAACCAATGGTTAGAAAAGCTGCTGTATCCTTGGCTCTTTCCTGTGGCTTATTCCAAGGCTTAAGGGATCCTTCTGAAATGGCACCATCTTTTGTACTCACCCTTTGCTTAGCTTAAAAATAATGCAGGCATGTAGACCCATTAAAAAGGGTCTCCAGGAAAACAAGCTTTTTTACTCAAAGAACGAGGCTAGAAAATTAAAATGTGCCCAGATGCACATGCACACACACATGGTCTGAAAGGCTCTGCTTCTCATCCTTTTACTTCTGAGCGGAGAGAGTGAACTTTTAATTCTAATATCACAAAGGCCCCATCACATCTTGGTTCAAAGTCTGTCTTAATCAGCCCTGACCACACACAGAGCTGTCTATCTTATTTCCTTCATTTAAGAAACATCCCCACACCTGACATGCTTTAAAAATCACACTGGTTTGATCATATACTCCCAAGATGCACATGTATATATTTCAGACTCAAAAGACTGTTTGATTTTTCATTTTTCTTGGGTTTTTTTAATCAAATAGCCAGTCTGCTCACAGCTATCTCTTATGCAGTATTATTAGACAAAAGTTGAAGATGAGATACCTCAAAGGCCATAGACTTACTTGGAGCACTTGGTATTTTCCTGTAAGTTGGGACCATATTGTTACAACCCATATTATATTTTACATCTGTGTCTAATTACATGGGGAAGACAGCTGTGCTGAGGGCAGACAGATTTATTATGGACTTGAGTGGGGATTGCAGTATGAATTATTCATTTTTCATTATTTCTTGTCTCCTCCCTTTTACAGTAGTGTCTGACAAAACAAACTTAATATGGGAGTTAGACTAAAAGAGGATGCTTTGTGATACTCTGTGACCAATAGCCAACTCGAAAGTAAAATGATGTTTTTCACTACACTACTGTCACGGGGAGAACCCAAATAAACTGCCCAGCTCTGAGCCAGGACTGTCTGCACACCGTCCCTAACATAATTGATGATGCCTTTGACAAACAAGGCCATTGTCACATCGGCTGCTGTTTTGTTAGACAGGGAGGTGGATGGAGGGAAAGTGAGGGTTTGCCAAGAGAAAAGAAGCAAAAATCAGTGGGAAAGGGTTGTCAAATATTGGAAAATGTTAAAGGGTGAGGTTTTGGAAACTTGCTTTTATGTTTCTTTAATTGTGAGCTTTATTTGCAAATCCATGGTACTGTTAAATAGATAAAAACCCAGTCATCCACAGCTGCCCCTTCAGCATGTGACATGTGGGCTCTTATTTTAGGAGGTACCTTAGATGCACAACTGCGATTTTGGCTGTAATACCCTGGAAGCCAGACAATGTACCCACCCAAGCTGAAATGCTAAATAAACACAGACTGAGTAAAGCGTTTGCAAGCCACTTGTATAACTCATCTGAAAGTGTTGTACATGTATTGATTCAGCTTGCTTTCTGATCCACCAGAAGCGGTCCCAGTTTCTAACTGGAGAATATGTCCCACAGTTCATCTGGGAACATTATTTTTACTGAACTGTAGCCTCAAAATAAAAAAGAAAAAAGGCACTTTTGTTTTCTGCTTCCTCGTCAGCTTTCACCAGTGCTGCCAGTCACTGTGCTGTAATATTTTCCCTTAGGGATAGGGTGGAAGTAGCTCTCATCTTCCTGAATCAGATTCCAGTCTCAGTTGGGGATAGGTAGTCTAATGATGTGATTTACCCATCTGTTAAGTGACACTAACTGATGAAACCTGAAAACTGGAAATAAGGGATAAACACAGAGCCAGAAGTTGCAGAAATCTAAGGCATTTTGAGTGAAAACTCCACAGGTAGATCCTACATATAGTCATATTACAGTGAAAACAAACCCGGATTCAAGTAAACCCTGATGTCGGCAAACTCTTACTCCTTGTGTCTCAGACCTGTCTGCAGTAAAGGAAGGGTGTTGCCCCTCCTTATCCCCAAATCTATGACATCAATTTTTTTCAGTGACTGACAAACTAAGAGTCTCTTTTTTATGGTGATGTAGTCAGCCCTGCAAAAACTGGGGGGAGGCAGACAAAATCAAGTTTAGCAGCAAAAAATCAGACCTTGCCTTTGAAACTGTCAGGGCTAATGAGCACTTCAGTGTTACACCTGCTCTCCAGAGCTGACAGCACAAGCCCTGGGTTTGCTCCCAAAGTCGAGGCTGCTTTGTGGCAAACAGGCGCGGCTGCTGCCCTCCGCCAGCCCGCCCATTGTGCCGAGCACATTGCCCATGACAGCACGTGGCTTTTCTGTCCCTAGGCTGTTGTGCTAGTGTCCCCTGAACACAACGGGCCCAGATCCATCCACAGCAGTATAATAATATTATTAAAATTATTGGCATAAAGAACACAGGGCATGGGGAAAATAATAATTGTATGGTAAGCAGATCATAAGAGAAATGCCCTTCAAACAAAATTGCTCACCCTTCTTCTTGTGCTATTTTCAAAAGATATTTTCTTTTCCTGAGTTTCAAATAGGAGGTTGCAGATGAAAGTGAATCTGTCCCTGCTACACTTTAAACTCTCTTCAGTCATATATTTGCCCCTTTCCCCTTGGAAAATGATGTGTGGGATCAGAGTGTTCATTTGGTCTCGTATCTGTGAGCTCAATAAGAAAAGTAGTTTGATCAGAAACAATGATGGGCAAACTTCAAAAGCTTTGGAGACCATGTTTGGTTTAAATAAGCATCCAAAAAGGCTGGCCTCTGATCCAAGCTATCTAAACACCTTGGGTGTCCAACATTTAACTGAAAATCTCTGTTAAAGCAGGCCTTAGCCACAAGATTTTTATTTCTGCCCTCTTCCAGATGGATGAAGTAGTGATGCCATTACCTTTTCAGTGTGCTACAAGTAAAAGTCAGGGCATGCTGCTTTCTTAATACAAAAAAGAGCTGAAATATGAAGGCCTGGAGTTCAGCTCAGTTTTCATTTTGATCAGACTTGTCTGAACATCAGAAATGAGTGGGTTTGTTTACTGCTTGTATTTTACTTCTGCAGAGCTATTGGCATGAGGCTTGACCATCTCAGCCAGGTTCTGCCCTGATGGAGAGGAGTCAAGTGTGCTGGCTTGCACCTCTCTGTGTATCCCTCCCTGATGCTGTCACATCAGGAATGTACCACTGGTGTGGGATTATGGCAATTTATTGTCTGTGCAGGAAGAGTTGCCCACAGGAGCTGTAACTATCTGCTTTCCTGCCAAATTGCCTTGAGTTGCTAGGCTGGTGTCAAACTGGCAACAGCATTCGAAAGATTTGGAGATTTTTCCTCCGATTTGCTCATCTTCAGCTACATGTAAAATACGTCTAGTGCGTTTAGAGGTCTTCTCTCATTCTGTTTGCCTTCCTTGTAAAAAGTCTACTCATGTATTTGTAAAAAAAAAAAAATCATCAGCTTCTTTAGACACATACAGTACTGCATGGTGAGATGTTTAGGACTTTAGGAAGGAACTGAAGGAAATTTGTGCACTCTTCGGAGGCAGAAATTGAAAATATGTTTCAGGTCATCTGAACCACCTGTATAAGCTGCATCTACCCCAGAGGAAACAGTAGTTTTGTGATCTCTGGGTTTACAGGAGAGGCAATGTAGGCAATAGCTGTAATTCTTTACCTTGTCCTTGCTAGTGAAACTTACTGCAAAACACTTCTGAAGTGAATCACCTTCAAGCCCCTTTAAAACTAAACACACAGAGGAGCCTTCCTGGTATCACTTTAAAACTCTGTATGGTCACGATTTGTGTAGTAGGGAAGATCTGACTTTCATGCACAAATGCTCCCAGTTGTACTTGTTTTGCTTTGTCTAACAAATTCAAAATAAAAAAAATTGCAAATGTAGGCTGCAATGCAATGTTTACTAGTTCTGACTTCAAACTACTGAGCATGAGGAAGAGGGTACAAGTTTATTAGCCTTGCAAAAATGTTACTTAACCAGCTGACCACACGGCACATAATTTGAATTGCCTCTTGCCGTGTCTCCATAGCCTGTGCCTGCCAGCCCATGGGTTCAGCCAATGCCACGTTCAGCAGCAGCTGGAGATGCCACCCCCGGACAGGATTCTGCTACTGCAAACCAGGAGTGGCGGGTCCCAACTGCGACAGGTGCCTCGTGGGCTACTGGGGCTTCGGAGAAAACGGCTGTCGCCCCTGTGACTGCGCCAGAGACTGTGACCAGCGCACTGGGACCTGCTTCAATGGGTAAAGAAGCCCTGCTTTGGGTTCACTTTGAGATGGGACTCTGTGAAATGAAACAAAGACTAACAAATACCGCAGCGATAACAATAACTGGAGGGTGCACAATCATTTGAACAGGTGGCTGTAAATCATAAAAGGTTTCTTAGGTTACATTTACACCTTTAAGTCCACTGCATTATCCAAGGCAATCTTGAACAGATGACTCTTTGGAGTAATAACAGGCATTTCCACAACCCCGCTGAAATATGTGCAGGGTCTTTAAACACACCTTTGCTTTGGAAATAGATGGAAGAGTATAAAGAGCCTGCCTCTCATCTGTGCCCAGGGTAAAACGAACGCTAGTCTCCCTCTTGTTTCTAGAGGGCCAGGCATCTGTACCCCAGACAGGTATTAATCAGTACAGAAATCCTGTGATTTGCTGAGCAATTGCAGTTCTACAGGTCCTGCAGCTCTCCTCAGGTCCCAGTGACATCAATAGGTGGTCACTAAGTTACATAATTCCCTAAAAACAAACAAACGTAAGCAAAAAGGCCCAATTTACAGGTTCTTTAAAAAATGCTAAGTCAGCAGTGGGAGGCCTAAATAAAAGCCTAGCTCTTGTGATCTCTCTATCTGGCATGAAGCCTTGCTCGTATTTGCACTCCCAATCTGAAGAAAGCAAGCTCATCAGTCTGGGTACAGCCAAACCCAGCTGTTTCCCAGCCCTGTGGTGCCCTAACCAAGTGTTGTGGTTTATGTGTCCCCCAGCTATGACAGTGAGCCCTTCCTTAACATCCCCATCGGGGGACGAATCCCCGACGTCATCCAAACGCCGACCAACGAGAGCGAAGAGGAGTGGAAATGGAACGACCATGAGCAGGGATTTTCTGCACTGAGGCACCCAGGTACAGCCCAGAGCCTGGGAACGTTTAGTTGCCAGTTCTTTCAACCCTCCACCCTGACTGAGTCTCCCCCACTCATCTCCAGCTTGTCTATAGTATTTAAATAGTTCTCAGTTTTGCCTACCCTTTAAAGATCAGCACTAACCATCACCAGTGGCTTTGCTGAGGTACCAGTGCCACTTACTGCATAGCTTGACTTTTCTGAGATGGATATTGCCTTAATACCAGGAAGGATCAGCATTTCTTAGGTTGTCGGATCAAACAAAGGTCTCATTACTTACATGATTTACAGCTGGATCTGATTCTTGCAAATCTTTTCATTAGGATCAGTTTATTAACTGTACAATAGACCTCATGTGGGCTGCATTTTGCTTGACAGCGCTGATCAGATTTCAGAGTAATTATTTTATCGTATAACAAGAAACACATTTGCAAATAACTGAGCTCACTCTCCAACTTATTCCTAAGGTCCATATATATTATGGGAACTATAGATATCTAACTTTATAACTGACGATCATCTGCTCTTCTTTTCTCTCTCATGTCCTGGCTCTTCTCCAACCTTTTGTGTTCTGGGGTTTCCCTGCTACCCTGCTAGAAAAGTGTGTGTGCAAAGAAAAGGTGCTTGGAAGCGTCAGTGACTTCTGCCAAATGAAATATGCCTATGGTAAGTGGGTAACATGCCCCCAAGCTATGATCATTTCACAATGTTCCCTCTATGCATGTTGTTAGCTGATAGCTATGAAAAATGACACAATTGGTTAAGTCCTGAGAGGTAGGATTTCTTCTGCCTTTTTTGTCTAGTGACATGTCCAACTTCTGATCAGAACTTAAAAGCATTTTTCATGCACAGCTCTGTGGTGTCTCCTTCCCACCCAGTTAATTTCCCTCTTTACAGCAGGAGGGGTGCTAGAATAATACTCAGTGGAATGATTGGCCTCTACATCAAGAAAAAATGATAAAAAAACCTCACATCTAAAATGCCAATGCTTTTGCAGTCATTATACAGATTTAAATAGCCATGCTCATTTACCAAGAATGTATTTAATACTGTTGTTTATGAACACCTGGTTCATGCCATCACATGAAACAGGAAAGGAAAGCTCTGGGATGCAGAGGTTTGATGTGCTTGTGCCAGGACACAACAAAGCCTGCTTGAGGGGCTGATCTACATGAGCTTGCCATACCAAAAAGTTATGGGATCCTACTAAATTAAAAGGAACAGAAATTTATCATGGCAACCAGATGTTGGACCACAGAACAAAAATACTTCTTCTGGTTTGTTGTGCAATCATGGAATTTTAGTCATGTGACATGCCTGATGGGAAACTTCCTGACTTCTTTCCTGTAGACAGTCTCTTCTCACAGGATTGAATTTTTGAGAGGCCAGTGTTAAAATTAAACACTAAAGATTTCAAACTGGAAATATAAAGTGTAGAATCAGTGCACTTGAAATCAGACAGGTAGCTGCTGATCGGGATTTTTCACCCTTCCTTCTGTATACATACAAGTGCTTTCCTAGAATTTCCAAGTGTTTGACATCAGCCCATTAAAAAATTAGTTGCTAAATAACATGGTGAAAGGATGAGATAACTACTCCAAAAGAAAAACCCTGGTTTTCTTCTCCAGGTTTATTTAAAAGATCCATCGGTGAAGTGGACAAGCACTGTACTTTCTGTACAACTGCACTTCGGGGATTTTTTCATGTCTTCTTTCAAGGTGTTAAAAATCTACCTTTTAGCAGCATAAACCAAAATTCATTGTTGGTCTCTATCTGGGTATGTTTTCTGGCAGTAATAAAAGCAAGAATCCTATCTGCTCATGACAAAGGGACCCATGCAGAAGTTGTTGTGAAAGTGAAGAAGGTGCTGAAATCAGGCAAAGTGAAAATTGCTCGGAGCAACAGAAGCATTTACCCAGAATCCTGGACCAACAGGGGCTGTACATGTCCCATTCTCAATCCTGGTAAGGACAAAATACTTACCAGGGCTTTTGCTTCCCCTGTAAACAGTGCTTAGGAATATCAGCTGTGATCAGCCTTTCTGGGGCAGTGTCCTTTGATTCATCCCCACCAAAGTACGTTTGCTTTCCAGCTCACAGCTCTCAAGGAGGGTGGTAGTGGCAGGAGGGGAGCAAAGGCATAAGCAGCAGCTGCCACATCCCAGCAGAGCTGTGTGCAGAACCTCCCTGGAACAAAATCAATTTGTAGTTGTAATCCCTGACCACAATCCTGACACCAGTGAATCTGTGTGCCCAGGAGCCAGCAGTGACAGTATGCACATGGATGTAGACACATAAGATGGCACTTGCATAAGTGGCATGAAATTGGCAAAGGTGCTGTATGCCAGATCCATATGAAATAGAGAAATTCTGCATTTGGTCCTTTCTTATTATATTAACTAAGGGTTTTCCCTTTTTCTATTTTTTTTTTCTTTTAAACTAGGTACTGACTATCTTATAGCAGGCCAGGAGGACTCTAGGACTGGCAAACTCCTTGTGAACATGAACAGCCTGGTGAAACCCTGGAAGGCATATTTGGGAAAACAAGTATCAGATATTCTTCGAACTGGATGCAAATAATTTCTGCTTCAGAAGTTACAGTGCTGGACTTTGCCTTTTAGTAATACTGCAGTGAAAGGTGTTAGTTAGTTCATGCATTCCCATTCAACACGCTCCTAGCTGAAGCAAGGAAAGCAGACTTGCCATCCCTCCTTTCATGTGCTTAGACAGGAAACTCGGGACATGACTACTTTTTTTAAAAAAATGCACAGCCTTATCATACAAAATTATCTAGTGCATCATACATAGATCACAAGTCAGTTCTTCACTTGAGCCTGATTCCAGCCAGAATCATTTTACAAGGCAAAACTAAAGATATGGATTAGTGCTTCCATACTTCAGGTCAGAGTCTGATGTTAATATGCATAAACTGCTTTCATAATACATTCATTACTAGGGTGCAGTTTTCTTTATAAGTGACCACTAAAAGGCAGCAATTTCTTTCAGCTTTACAAGTGGCATAATACTAAACAAGCATATAAGAGAGCTCAAACTGATTTACCATCAGACTGCAATTATGCCAATATAATGGGCTGCTTTCTAGAAGACAATATTATCCCACTGCTGACCAGAAACAAACACGTGGCTTATCTTGGGACAGTGTCCTTTACAGATGTGCATTGCTATCATCAATGCTTAGTGCTGAGCTTGGCTGCAGAAACCACCTTGGCTCAAACTCCATTCCAAATCCAGCTCTTTGCTGTAGTACTTAGTATGTAACACCACAAAGGTTTCACACCAATAACCGCAAATAAGCCTTAATTATAGGAAAAAGCCAAAGCGTGAGGAACTGGCAGCTGCTCTAATGTTGGGATTGTGACACTACAAAAGCTACAAAGCAGAAACAGGAGGTAAAAGGAGTGGCTGGAGCATGTATCAAATGAGGTAAGCTATAGTTCTGGGAGAGCGACCTGGCTATTCCAACTGTGCTCAAGACCACTGGCCTTCAATTGTACTTAGTGCTTTCATTGTGCTTTATTTTTCTTGGTCACACTTCAGGGTAAGATGCTGAAGCTCTGCTTCCTTCCTGTTGTGCCTGAGGATTATTTCTCCCTCTGCAAAAGTACAGGAGTGGTAACATCTGCACTCCAGGTAAAATTGCTTTTGCAGAGTAGAACTATTCTTTCTAAATCACTTTTACCCTATAGTAATCAAGAGGTAGCTACTTAAATCCTTCCGTATCACAGAATTTTGAGGAAATCGTCGTTTGAGATGTGTCCCTTGTTGAAGGACTCACGACCAAATGAAGCTGGTTGGAGCACTCTCTCTTCAAGTAAAGCCGAAATTACAATCAATCAATCTATAGTCTTTCGGGGGTTACAGAGAAAGAGCAAGCGCACATGCTACTTTTGCATATTTCAATTCCATGTCTAATCTTTAATGCTCCTAGGGAAGAGGAGATGTTTTAATTTAGCACTGTCCTGACTGGTAAAAGGGGTACCTAGAAAACCCTAATACTAATGCAGAACGATGGAAGTCCCAGCCTACAACTTCGGCCTTCGATTTGTTCTCTTTACCACCGAGAACCTAAAAAATCAGCTTCTTTCATTCTATCTACTGTTTTACTTTTAATTTCACATTGACTGAACAGCAGAAAAATCCTCAGCTCATTTGGAAATGGATGACAAACAGATCTTTTTTTTAAAAAGTGCCCCAATTTCTTTCCCAAGAGGATACAAACAGTGTTTCTTCCTCCCTCCTTTTCAGGAAATTTCCTCTCCTCCATTGCTTTCCCCCTTTCACTTCATTATTTATTTGTTGTTACCTAAAGTGGTATCCAACAATGTGGCATCTCCAACAAGCTATTTAATTCATGCAATAAAACACTTTTTAACCAAGGCATCTGACAGAATTTGAAATGTCAGCCTTATGAAATTAGAAGCCCAGCAACTGCTTTCTTTAGTGTCTCCAGAAATTGTCTCACAACAAAAAGACTAACTAATTCTCTTTCAAATATAAATAAAGACCTGTACGTGAATTTACAGTCTGATCTCAAAGGGCCTCTCACAAGAAATGAAATCTAAGTGTAGGTTTAGAATTGAACTAAGGAACATGCTTTTCAACAGAGGCCATTTTACCTGTAGGGGATCTTATTTAATGACAATGAGGATATTTCACGTTGGTTTATAGTCAGCACCATATTAAAGCAAACACCTCTAGGGTTCCACTTTTTGTGCCAGATTGGTGGTTTTGTGGGGAGGGTAAACATCTGCATAGTTCTCTTCTGTTTGTTGTTTTTTGACATGATCATTTACAAATATTACTAGCTACTGCTAGTAGAAATACAACTTGGAACAAGAATATTGATATCCGGGTGTGTTCTCTTGGGGCCTATGATAATACAGTGATTAATGACTACCAAATGAAACACTGTGGTATGCAAACAAGATAATCAATACATCATATATTTCAGGTATCTCAAAAGTATGTGATATATACACATACCTTTCCCTAAAATTAACTGCAATTTGACTTTTTACTGGCATCACTACTTCTGCTAATCAGGCATCTCTGCATTCACAGAGAAGAAAAATGAAAGAATAAAGTTTCCACTCACACAGAGCTACCCTGTGAAGTCTGCGTTCTGCAGTGCTACAATCCAGGTAGCCTGTCTGAAAATAAGAATCTAAATAGAAATGAACTGCACAGATCACACTAGAACAGCTAGTGATGATGGGAAAGTTTAAATTTATCATTATGAGACTTTGGAAAGGAAAAAAGTTATTTTCTTGTGTAGTGTACGTGAAATGAAGATGTGCATAAGACAGTGCAAGATGACAACTGACCTCCTAGTAAAAGCTGTTGCAAATTTGTCAGAACAAGCAAGCCGGTCGTACATAGTAAATGAAAAGAACTACCACAGAAGGCATGGGATTCCTGTACCAAAAAAGAATTGGGTTTTTTGGGTCTGTGTACAATATCCTTGTGACCCTCCCAGTGACTGCGTGTCTTAGGTGGCACAGTAAGACAAGGAATACCAGCGTGGAAAAAAAGATGAATTTGCCCAATGCAAAGTGGCTGAGCAGCTTCTTTTAGTACCTGTAAACTGGAGCCTGTCTTTAGGAAGGCCATAAAAACACTCCACAGCAACCAGATAGGCAAAGCGGCTTACAAGCAGTAGCAAGCACATACCAAAGAGCAGCAATGATGTATCACTTGGAAATCCTCAATAAAGATAAAACAAGAGCCTTTACTCACAAGAAAAGTCTGGAAACCTGTGGAAAATTTCTAATAGGGCAAGTGAGAGTTTGAAGCAGTAGATGTAACTCTTCAAAAAGCAGCAAATTCATGGTTGCTGGAGGTCACTGCAGCTCTTGGTAACAGCTGTGCAGCCTGTGTATCCAGGAGCGCGTGACCCTTCTGGAAGCGTGGATCCTTACAGCACCAAACAGTTCATTAAATGGTCATTGAGTGCTGAGCCCTAACTCCAGTATACTGACATACTGGTAATAAGGCTCCTCCAGCTTCTGCTCCCAGCAAGCGATGAAGAAGGAAAATGTACCTACACAGACTTTGTACACTGCTCTTCTGAGAGGGGCTCATGCTATAAAGACGAAGTTTTCTCTGTAGCATCTACCATGTCTCATAATTTTTCCATGCTGCTTGATGTAAGCTTTTTTTGAATTGATATAATTCACATGATGGGCTCCATCAAGTCCACCAAACCTGGAAAAGCTAGTGTGTTACTTGTTATGTGTTGTAGCATTTTTTATTTTTTAATTAAAACTTCAATTAAAAATACTCAGACACTTTTACTGATGTGAGGTTTGGGATCTATTTTTAAATTTTTAAACCATGCAATCCTCAAACCACATGCACATTAATTCTTTTATAGTTAATAAACCACAAATATTCCAAACATCAGGGTCTTGCTTTGGCAAGAGCAAAATAAGCTAATAAGGCAACCATGATACATTATTTTTCCCCTAAGCAACTTACCAAAAAACATATATTTGGCATGAGAATATGAACAGATGAGAAACACAAAACAGGTACAGTTAATCCTTGTAAATGGCATGTTAATTCAGTACTAGTCAAGCCCCAGTCCTGCAAAATCTCACATGTGAGTATTGCAGCTGCTTAATTCCCGTAAGAAATACACACATAAACTTGTACTGGTCTGAGATCTAATGAGGTCTAAAAAAATTCTTAACAGGTCCTAAAGCTGCTCCTTTACACAGAGTTGACTTGTGGGATGCAAGGCATGGAAACAGAACTGCATGACAGGTAAAGAAAATGCCCTATTAATAAATGTTCAGAATTTGGACAGACAGAAGTTTGCTAGTGGCAGTCTCCATACCTAAAATCAGGCCAGTTACGACAGAGACTTACTCTTACAACTCTCACTATAAATGCATGTCCTCTTCAGAGACCTGTGTGTTCTTACCTCTGGACTTCTACTGAGAAAGCTCTACCTCTACGATGCAGTTCTCACGCTTCACACGATATTGACATAATAAATAATGTCATCATTCTTTTGTCTTGTGGCTTAGTGACGAGAAACATTCTGCTATCCCACTTTTAAATGCACAGGTCTGAGTCTTCAAAGAGAATCCTGATCCAGGAGTCTGTCCCTGTATATTGGTACTAGGGACAATGTACAGGACACAGCTCTGGTAGCCCAGATTCTCTCGCTCTTCTGCATTTGAAAAATCACAAGTCTAACTCTGAAAATATTAACTCCAATTCTTTTGTAACATGGCCTTCATGAGAAAAATCACAAACACTATCAGCTAGATCCAACCTAGTTCATCAGTTTGGGTTCTTCAGGAGAAAGAAGAGATGGCCCCTTGAGCCAAGTAAGGGAACAGAGCCAATACCTGTAAGGAGGAATGTGATGGACTGTAGGGGAAAAGGAAGCAATACAGTCTTTAGGGATGCATGAGAAAGGGACAAAACAGAAAGCAAAAGAAACAGGGTGGAGGCAACAACATTCAGCAGGAAAAAGGCCAGGAACCACAGATTTAGATATCAAACACCCAGTTTTCCATACAGCATCCTATGAAGGGAATGAGTGCACTGTGAGGGGATGCTTTAACTTTCTCAGGAGGTGTAAGGAACCTGTAACATTCAGAAGCAAATCGACTGGACCTGTCATTCAGATCTGGTATAACAAATCCTATGTCCACCTACCCTTCACATCACTGCTGTGTCATCTGGGTTAATCTGCACTGTGGAATCACTACAAATCCTCCTGTGCTCTTTGTTTTGGCCTTCCTGAGCTGTCTGCTCACAGAGCATCAATAGCAATTTGTAATATGCCATTTTAAAAAACAAACACATTGGTGCTATAATCATTGCTGCACTTCTCTACTCTTCCTGTGTCGGGTGTGTCTTCTCTCAGTTCCACCATCACCAACAAAACACCAGCTCCAGAGGGGTTAAAAGCAGTTGAAAAACAACTGCAGATAGGCTGCTGTTCAACAAAATGAAATCATATCCAGTGAAGAGAGCTGACTAAGAATAAATGACAAACTGCTGGTAGCTTCTCTACACTGTCCCACACTAACACTGATAGAATTTTAATGAGGTAAAACAAGAGTCTAGAAGCATATAAATTCCTTTCTTTACTTCCCTAGGAATAAGAAAGTAGGTTCATTGACGCGTGATCAGATAAGTGCCTCAGATAAACAGGAGACATTGCTGTCAGGTTTAACAAGGACACTCTCAGTCAGAACTGCATAGGATATAGATCTTGTTTCCAAAACAGCCCTGCCAGATCCCCAGATCTAATGATCCCTACAGTGGCCTGCAAGATAAAAGTCTCCTTCTAGACACCATTTTGTTCCTCATTCCTTTTGCAGGGAGAAAGAAAAAAAAAGATTTTTTTTGCACCTGAGGCAAGATCATACCTCTAAGAAAGTAACTACACACAAGTTGAAGTCAGGTCTCTGCAATGCCCTCAGGCTGTACTGCAGAGAATAGCAGAAAAAATTACTGAGTAACTTTTAATTCTGAAAATGCAATTTTGTCTAATTTTAACTACTTTGCAGTACTTTTTTACATTTTAAAATATATTTTATGTTAAAGGATCATCTAAAAGAGACAAGTTTTACAGGCCATCTTTATCCACATCAGGATATGTGATACATGCACCACTGATTCAAGTTTAAGTCGATTGCAGGAACAATCCCATCCTAACAAGCAAGTTATCACAAGTTATTTATGAATTTGTGGTCTGCATCATGCAGGAATTGCAGCCAGCTGCTAAGTCCTACCCAGCTTTCAAAACCACAGCTTGTTTCACCACTGCACCAGAAGGACAAAGGTGTGCCAAAACTGAAGAATGGTTAAAACTGAAAATCTGAAGTATTACGTAGCAATATGGTACAAGGGAGTATTTTGGGAGCAATGGTAAGTCTGTCCGGTGAATACAATTAAAACCATGTCTTTTTATTCTAAAAACTAAACAGAGAAAATTCAACTGGAATTCTATCTACACGTTTGGGCTAAGTAATTTGTATTGGAGACATTCTAATACATCTAGAAATGCTTCATGTATTGTTAAGTTTCTTTTAGCTAAACTTTTATAAACATTTAATAACAGCACATGAGCTTTTATAGGACAAAGATCAACTAAAGGCATAGAATTAAAGAGCAATTCTTTCATAATGAAAGCTTTCTTTATCCCCACAATGACTACTTTTGACTTGACAAAGCAGCACCTATGACTTGACAAAAGCACCCGATAACATAAAATCATTATGAAGTGACTCTATAAACACAATTGCTCAAACCCATTCAAATCTACTACACTCTCACCAAGAATCAGTAGCTCAGTGATGGCAGACAGAGAACCAAGACATTATTTATAAAATATATTGGTAAAATAAGAAACACATTAAGACAAGACTGAAATATGCAGCTCTAAGTTTTGTATCCACGCAATAAAAATGCAACTTATCATCTGCTTATTTCACAAGCTTGTCACATATTGCCAAGGATCATTTTATCATCTTTATTATATATTAAAATAACCACTGATTGATTTTAGATTTAAAATTGGGGCATGTAACTGTGAGGAAAATCACACAAATGAAGCAATGCTGGGAAAGAGAAACAAGGAGTTACATTATCTGTGCATTCACAACTGCGTGAGTTTACATCACAAAAAAAAATTCCACAAAGAACTATTTAGGATTAAAGCTATGACTTCCTTTCTCAAAACACTTCAAACACATTACACAGTGCTTTTCACAGTTTCTAATATAGTATTCTTACACGTATTTCATATTTGTACTGGATGCAGCACAACAGGTTACCAAGCCACAACAGTTAGAAAGAAGCAAATCCATCCTAAACACACCTTCAAATATGTCAGATTATGCTCCAAGTTCCCTCTGTCAGTACTAGGTGCACATCCCTACCTACTGTAGGCCAAGATTCTCGCATTTTATGTTTTGTACACAGATGCTACAAATACAGTTACAGAAGATAAATCCAAACCCTTTAGAGCACAGAGGCAATGTGGGAAAGAAAAGCATAGCAAAAAAAAAAAAAAGGGGAGGCAACTTGTTAGAACAGAGCACCCCTTCACAAACAGCTCTTGCTTCCTCACACAGAATGCACTGGATTTCCATTTGAACAACCAAAAAGCTTGGGTGCATGTGATTTTTTTTTTTAATTTGGTGCCCAGTGTTTATCTATTGCCTAAGATTTCATTTGCGTGGTCCAACTGCCTAAGTGCCAAACTTTATCTCTGCTGCTTTTGTGCCTGTTTACTCAGGTTAACTTGGCACTTGGCTTCTACGCCTGGAAGAGTCACACTGAGAAGTTTTGTGACACTTTGTTTCTCTGAAAAGCAGAGATGCTGAGAGACCCTGCTATTGCTCCTCCCAGAACAGAGTCGCTGTCAGCCACTTAACTGCCTACAAATTTTTTTCTGAGAATCCAACAGCTGCACTGAAATACAAACACCTCAAACACACGGTAAAACTTGACAGACATTGCCCTCAAACATTCAGAAACATCAATAGCACCGAATTCACTTATGCAAATGAGACACCGAAGTGCTATATGGAATTAATGCTGCTGAGCACTCCAGAGTGCTGCCCCTAGAGAAAGGCAAGCGTTTAAACGTTGCTGGACTTTGTAGGCTGCATTACTGACACTACAACTTTTTATGCTTTGCGTGAGGTAACCAACACATATGGAGAGAAAAAAACCCCAACCAACTTGAAATGAAGTTACTGAAGCCACAGCCAGTTTCTTTAGTAAAAAAAAATTCTCACAGCCTATGTTTTGCTAGGAAAGGCAAACAATGCAGTATTCCCTTATCACTTAGCTATTCCCTTATTCACTATAGCTATTAAACTATAGTGAACTATCAAATTATTTGTACCTCTTAAGTAATTTTCAAGTATTTTAATAGCTGTTTATGTTTATTTGCTGGTTCATGATCCAGTCTACTACAGCTACTGAAAATGCTTTAGGTTTTTTTATGTCTTCCTGCCTGGGCTGGGAAGAAAAGAGTAAGACAAGAATAAAAATCTGACAAGCTGGAGCAACTGATCTTCACAACCCACAAACCGATTCAAGGTCTGCTTACAGCACAAAACAGTTCTCAAATCCAAGCAGTGTTAACAAAAAAACCAACCAAACAAAACACCACACCACAAAGACACAGGAGCTTCCAGTGAGGGTAAAAAGTATTTGTTTTTTAATATGCACTTAAGTCACAGTATCTGTTTTAAGATCATTACACCAGGTAACAATTTATTGTATCTCAAAGTATTTTACAAGTGCCCATCTATACACTGAAGGAGAAAGTAATAATCAAAGGAAACCAAAAGCTGTCTTTCCAGAGCAAAAATAAAGCCAGCGACCAACACTCTTTTCATTCATCTTAATCATCA
This sequence comes from Cnemophilus loriae, assembly GCA_013397755.1. Lineage (NCBI taxonomy): Eukaryota > Metazoa > Chordata > Aves > Passeriformes > Corvidae > Cnemophilus > Cnemophilus loriae. The sequence continues at coordinate 285,969 of VZTF01004652.1, forward strand.
GTTGCACAACACACCATTTTTAAAAATGCAAAAGCCATCACAGTAAGTAAATGAAATCAAAGAAGATGTGCATTTCAGCATCTTCCTGGCAGTCCTGATCTGATGCCAGTAGTAAAATGTAACCATAATCTAATAAGACCATTTGAAATGATTTTAGAAATTCTAGATCTAGGCCATTTTCAATATCTTGCATCACTTTGGCAAAAAAAAAAAAAAATCTTTAAGCAAAAACAATCATCTAATGCAATTTCTATTGATAGAACAGAATACATTAAAAAAAAAAGCAGCTACTGATCAGAACATACTGAAATGAAGACAGACCTGGTGTGCCAGTGGAATTTTAGTTGAAAGCTATGTACTTCAAGACATTATTCAAGTCAAAACTCAAGGAAAATTTGAGGGTAAAGAACAGTTGTTATAGTTTTAACTGTGTCCAAAAGCAGGTTACACAGTACATACACACTCTTTTTGCAGTACTTATTTGCAAGGCTGTAGCTCTGAGATTTCTCCTTCAGCAATAAATTATTTATTATGATACAGTGCACAGAACATGGTGAAACATTTCCTCACTACTCAGAAGACAGATATACTGCAAAGTCCACGTCTCTGAAAATGAGAAATGGAGACGACAGCCTCCTTGCATCTTCATTAGCTGGATCCCTTCTCCTCTTTGGCAGCAGAGGCCTCCACAGAGGCAGCTTCCAAATCTTTGCTGGACTTCTCATCATTTTCATCCTCTTGAGGGTAAAGATCTGGGTATTTTTGCATGCATTCCTGCATGGCACGGAATTGGTCCACACAGTCTGATCCCTTTATTTCTTCTGTGCTATAGTGGAAACAAGAAAAGGCTGACTTGAACTGCTCCCCACAGGGACCACTAGCCATTCCACCCAGACATGGGCAATTCCAATTGATATCTCCATTGGGCAATATCAATCCTGAACAAACAAGAGAGAAGAAAAGTTAATGCTCCTTCCAAACATTGATTTCACTCAGTGACAGCTGCTGGGCTGCAAGTGTGAGCTCAAGCACTATCGATGCCATCTTAGTTCTGCAGCTTCAAGGCTGATAAACACCTTTCACTTCCCAGCCAGTCTGTTTCTCCCTCTGATCTGTATAATCCTGTAATGAGCACAAGTGAGATTAGTTCTCTATCTATCTCTGAATTAAGTCCTTCTCCCTGGACTACAGACCACTGAGAATACTCTAAGGGAACTGCGAAACAGATAGAAGTCAAGTCAATCGATTTGCCAGACTCTGTCAGGGGAATAAGCAAGCATTAAAATCATGCCATACAAATAATAAGAATTTAAATCCAGTATTAAGACTAGAAATCTTTTAAATCAAATCGAATGGATGCATTTTTCTTCTTGTTTTAAATAAACTCTGAAATAATAACCCACAACTTTCCCCCTTCAAATTTGAACTAGAAGACCAGAATTGCAATTTAAAAAATCAGTGTATTTGTAAAGCACAGATTAAGTCACGTGCCACAGAACACAAGGAACAGTGAGAGCAAGCCTGCCTGTCTGGTTGCCAGAAACCAAATTGTACTTTAGAACACAACTGAAGGGAGTTAAGTATCACTTCAGACTCTAAACTGGAACAGCTGTAAACCTCTGCTCTAGAACAGTTAAAGTCGTGAACAGAAATACTTCACTGATGGACTGGCAAGGTGAAGATTTAAGGGCGTATGTTCTAGATGGCAACTGATTTACACAGTGAAGGTCAAACAGCAAGCTGCAGAACTCCTTTCCTCTGATTTTAGAAATTCAGTGTAACAGACTTGGTCCTGTGGGCTTCTAGAGTCTCTAATGCATTTCTCTAAGGCAATAAACACATCTCCCTTTCTCTACCCTGGTATGAACATACACAGGTATGTTCCTCTATGAAGAACAAGAGAACTACTGTGCTATGATCCAAGCTGGTTTCTTCTCCACTTGAACACTTTGCTCTCTTCCTCTTTAGCGGAATTTTCTAACTTCATCTCCAGGCTGAGTTTCTGCAGAAGCTGACAGCATGTGCATAAATCTTAAATCTGAGCACTTTTCCTTTAGAAGGGGGTATGAAAATACCACTGGCAGACAAAAAAGTTGAATTAATTCTGATTAAAACATGAAATTATATTTAGGACCTGATACAACTTGACATTACCTAAAATATTGTCACAGAATTCAATAAACTTATTTCTTGTCTTTGTCCTGTGGATTAACAAAGTTACAGACATACCTTTCACTCCCAGATGCAATTTCTTGGACACCAGGCTGCAATATCATGAATCTTGATTGGTACAGTAAAAGCAGCTCAATCATTTATTGCTTTATTAAAAGGAATATTTTACTGTGATTTGCAATTCATCAGTGATGTGCTCTAACTTGGCCAACACAGTTCAGCAGAAAATTACACTGAGTGACTCAAATCTCAGCACTGACCAGACTCTTTTTCATGACAGAAAGTAACAGTGTCCTCAGCATGATTCAGTCAGCTACAGTAATACTATCATTTTCCATGGACGGTGCTTTATTTGGCAAGATGGTTTAGCAAAGTATCTGTAACATTCACTGTACTGGTAAGATACACCAGTGCATCACAGCACCTCCAGCTGCCTGCAGGAGAAACAGGACTTCTGAGACAAGAAAACGGGTGGCTGGTGCCAGATTCCTCATTGCCAAGGATGACATAAAGCAGAAGGATGTTAATCATATGGTGTAGAAGAAATACAATTTGCTTTGTAAACTAGATTTTGAAGTCCTATATTCCTCCTCACTAACATCAACCAGTCATTTTAAGGTAATTTTCCTGGCACTTTAAAAGGAAAAAAATAAATTTTGAAATGTTCCTGAAAACACTACAGCTATAAAGTTATTTGTAAAATAATTCTCTTAAAATAGATTGCGCTTTTTAAAAGCAAACCTGGCTTGTAAATATGCAAATCTTAATAACAATGTGAGTTATCCCATAAACAATATATTCTATGGTATCACAAGATCATTGACCTACACCAATACCATCAGTTTCAGATGTTCCGTGCACAGAAACCATGCTTTAGAAAAACAAAACAAAAATGCAGATGAATAAAGCAAGCATTTCCTCATTCATAATCACAGCAGAATTCACACATCAATGAGTAAGTCCATCAGCAAGCTTAGAACACAATTAAATCGGAAACAGATTTCATCCATTGCTCTTCCTGAGTTGCAAGCCTGCAATAGATGGGATTACTATTTTTAATTAAAATTGAATTAAAACTTCTTTCAAATGCAGCCTGAAACTCACTGATCCAGTGAGTAATAATCTACTTGAACCTGCACTTGTGGAAGAAAAAACTATCCTGTTTAGATCATAGCAGATCAAGACTTGTGTGACCAACTGATTGCTGACATCACACAACTTAATGTCTCGTGGCTCATGGAATCTGCTCATGCCACAGACAAAGGCAGGCCCATCTGCATCTGTGTCAACACTTGTCTTTGGACTCGCTGGTATGAAGTCCCACCGCTGTTCTGAGAAGAGTTTCTTCCCTGTTACATGACAAACATCCCAGTAACTAGTTTATCTGCCAGGGATTCACAGCGTAAGATGACAGAAAGCAGGATTGAAAGGGACATCATCAGTCACAGAAAACAGTCCTGTACATCTGATCATTCATCAAGTTCTTTCTTAAAAGAACGTGGCGTTTTGCTTCATCAGTCCCCTGTAGAAACCACTTTAAAACTGTTTCTAAAATAAGATGACAGGAACAAGTCTGGAAAAACAGAAGGGAAAGACCAGCAACGATCTGTGTTTGAGGTCCAATTCCATAAGTACTTTTATCCAACTTTCCTATCACAGCTGTAGCACTAATAAAAATCACTTTGCATGCATAAAACTCATCAGTGCCTTCTTCATATAAGCTTAATAAAATAAAATGTTATTCTAAATGATGGCAGCCAAGATGTCAGTGAAAACCAGGAATCTTTCATGTTTAAATTCCACCATCTGCAACACATAGGACTAGAAAGAAGCTTTACAGTAACAATACTATTTCAAAACCGCTGCAAATGAATTCTTAATTTGTTTCCATCAGCCACAGCTGTCAAAAGGCACAGACACTGAACTGTGATCTTCACTGCAGTACGAAATGCTAACCTGAGCTTACTCCCATTTGTCTGCCTTTCTATTTCATGTGGCTTTGTTTCTTTCAACATTTTTAGCTTAAAGTGAGTCATTAACATTTTGCCTACCACAATCTCCCAGCTGATACAACAACAACAACAAAATATTGACAGAAATAAGAGCAGTATACAACTTTTTTTTATTCCAAGGGAACAGAATACAAACTTTCTTGAACGATCTACTGACTCAAGTAGACTGCTCAAAGACTAATGTCTATTAATGTGTGGGACAAAATAAGAACTATCAAAATTTATCAAATACCAAACTAGATGTTTATCTCAAGTATGAAAAAGGCCCCTACAAAAAACCAAAACCTCAAACACAAGCTTCAGGTGTATTAGAAAACAATGCAGATTATGGTAGGTCTATATAATGCATCTATTCTTTCCCAGATATGACTGGTCTCTTTGGCACAGCACAAAAGATGAAGAGTCCTTACAGCTCATTATACAACAGAATGCGAACACTGGAAACCAAGTCTCCTATACCAAGTAGAAGACAAACTAGAAAAGCCTGCATGTTACATTAGGTACAGCAAAACCCTCCACAATTTTCTTTTAAATAAAAGCCATGCAAGCCAGAGCTTCAGCATTTCGACCTATTCCAAACTGTTTTACCCATGTCTTTCCTGCCCATAAGCTTCACTCCCATTAGATGCTGCTACATTCTGTGATATATCCATTTTCTCTGTTCTGATCTAATGCACTGTAGCACTGGGTCATTCAAGTGGTTTTTCAGACTTTAAAACGTGGCAGTAATTTACCACATACTAAGAAGAAAACTCAACAAACTAACAAAGAAAACCACACAACAAGAAACCCTCACCCAAACTTACTGACAGTATTTAAACATATTTTATAGTTTCTCATTTTGAATCCCACAGACACACACTGTTACTGTAAGGTGACGTAAAAAGCTCCTGGCTTTCTCCCTTTCTTCCCTGATCTACTGCTGAGGAAGAAAGTGACCTAAAATTCTGTAAATGCAGGATTGCTAGGAAACCAACCCCATCACCTCTCCTCCTCACCACAGCCTTTCCATGTCCAGCAAAATACACATAAGAACAATCAACTGATATGGCATTTAAACAAGAGGAAAGTGGTTCTTTTAATTTTGACTAATTTATTACCCAAAAGAATGAGACTTATCAGTGCAGGTGAGAAAAACTTTTGGATATGTAACTGACTATATACAGTTGTAATGAAGCCAAAATAGGCAGATAAATGCAGTAACATTTCAACACAAATCTATGTATGAAAAAATTAATTTTAATGACATAGGAAGGTGTGGTCCAAATTACACTACATACCATATCAGCTAACAAAGAGACCCTGTGAGCTCCAGCTGCTAAACTGCTTAAATGCTGCCCTCTAAAGGTCTCAGAGCCACTTTAGAAAGCATAACTGTCACTTTCTAAATAAATATCAAAGAGTCTGAAGAATTTACTTCAGCCTCAGTTGAGTCCAAACCAATGAAATCACTTCACACAAAGTGAAGAAGCCAAAAGAACTGTAAAGAGAGAGGCAATTAGAAAAAAAATTAACCTAAACTCACATTTTCATGATAATTATTAACCCAAGGCAAAATTTATTAAATCATCATGACTGGAAGATTATTTCCTTTACCCATTATTTAAAATAAGATCTGTGCAACCAGAATATTGTAAGTCTTGGTCTCAGAAATATTCTGCTCTCTTCAATCTCTATTTGCAGGTTAGATGTACTTCATACAAGAACTCTGGTCTTCGTGAAAACTTTTATCTTTTCAAGGCGAGATGATTACACTTGAAAACTCAGTAATTTTAACTTACCGGTCGCATGCCACTGAAAGATATTGATTATATTGCTACCAGTACAGCATAGGATTAGCCAGGTATTAATTGATATTAAATCAGATATTCAGATGCTGTGTTGGCTGACCCAACAGTTGTGGTGGCTGGGGGGCCAGAGAGCCCAGGTACAGAGGGGGCCCCGTGGTGGGCAGGCTCCAAAGTGCAAGACTCCCCTTTACCTCAGTGAGAAAGGCCTCCCCCATTGACCCTGTGGAGATTCGGTCTGTCTGACTGGCCAGCAGACAGACGCCCCTCGTATCCCTTAAGAGGATGTAATCCAGCCCCACTCTGTCCCCTCCTTATCCCCACTGGCTGTTCTTGTATTACCCCATCTCCCTCCTGTATCCCTTTATAAGTCTATCCCAAACGGAAGTGTGTCCTTTTTGCTGCTTTGCCCCCTGCCCCCTTTCCCCTTTGCTGCTTTCCCCCTCTGCCCCTTTGCTGCTTCGTTCCCTTGGCCCCTTCCCCCTTTGCCCCTTTTTGCTGCCTCTGCCCTTGCTGCCTTAGTCCCTTGGCCCCTTCCTCCCTTGCCTCCTTGGACTGCATCAAAACAGGTAAGTAATTAACTTCGGTGCTCCATGCCAGGGCTGCCTCTGACTCTTTTGCCTCTAGTGCCGCCTGAGCTGGCTGGCTCAGTGTGAGAGTGGCTGCGTGTCTCCATCACACGGGTGAGGGAGCTGGCTTGCGGGGTGCCAAGAAGCACCGCCAGGTTCCTCAGCTAAAGGTTCCCCTTGGGACAAGCAGCAGCTACTCCACCAACACCCCACACGGCGATATTCAGAGATCACCAAATTTAGGCAAGTTCAGCTGCACACAGCCAGGTGAGCAACTCTCATCAATGACAGTGATATGTAACTCACTGCAGCTTCTCTGAAAACTGCATGGTGTTACTTAAAACAGAAAAAACAACCATAATTTTCACTTGATTAGGCTCTAACTTTACTAATAAAAGGAAAACGTTTCTCTGCATATCCCTGGCTACTAACCAAAAGTAAAAGCCATCAACTGATTATTTGAACAGGCCACTGAGAAAAATCATTACAAGTGTAGAAAAAGAAATACTGTAAAAAATTGCGTCATTAATGATGTCCTAATCTGGCAGTTAAAACTGCCAGGAGTTTGGGTATTTACTGCATAACCAGCCGCCCTCAGTCTTTAAATATGCTTAAGTTTTTTCTGATTCATATAGGGTTTGTTTTCTGTTGGATTTATATATGATGTAACACCCCTTACTTCCGTTCTTCTGCTTACTACTGACCTTGTTCTTCGTAAGGGTCATCTGGGTCATCTGCAACCAGCTCAGCGCTGCTCGGTGTCTCATGGTCCTCCTTGGTTGCAAATATTATTCTGTCTTTTCCTACCAAGGAGGAGACAAGAAGCAAAAGTTCAGAGAAATCTGAGACAGAAAGAGTCATTTACAAAACTGCTGAACACCACAAGGTAATGAGATCTTCAGTGTGATACACTAATGTTACTAGAGAATGAACTGTTGTGCTTAACAGTCACCTTCAATTAGAACAGTTACTAGTTCAGAGGAACACATACACACTGAAATTCTGTTATTCTAAAGCTCAAATTTTCATAGCGATGTCTTGTAATGGCTGCAGATCACAGGACAGTTCATTGAACTGTTAAGTTAAAACGCTGTTTCAAAACAAACTCAAACTACTCCATTACCAGGACTAACACAGATGAAGGAATTAGCCTAAAACAAAAAGGAAGAGTGAAAGAAAAACTATAATAAATAACAGTAATGTGTTCAATAGGAACTTATTAATAACAGTGCTCTTCACTAAATATTAGTGTAATATTTTACAGTAATCATCTGAATTAAAAACTGAAGAGAACCATCACCATACAGAACGAACCACATGGAAAGGTGCTGTGAACATTACAAAGGATAGAAATCCAACAGAGCGAACTTCCTGCTTCTGATTTAACTAAAACGTTCCGTAACGGGGTAGGGAGAGGCTTGGCTGGAAACTTCAGTAGTTTTAGTTTTCTAACAACCCTGCAAAGCTCTAACACACACTCTGAGGCATGCACAAGCAGAGAACAGCTAGCTGAAACTCTTCTGAACACAAAACTAAATATTCCGTGAGTGGAAAAAAAAGTAAATTCCCCAAGAATTGTCCAAATTCATAAAGGCCGCTACAGCGACTTGGCATATTAGAAATTAGAATCTCCTGGCCTCTCAGTGTGACCTCAGCCAGCAGATGTTCAGTAACTTAACTTTGCTCAGTAACTATGCATTTAAACATGTCTGAAAAACAGATAAATCTAAAACTTTTTTTAAAGGGAAACAGTTTTCTGACAACTCTGCATTGTACTCCAGCAAACTTTACAATGTGGAATGTTCAGTCATTTCTTATATAAAAGAAGCTAGAAACACATGAACTCTAACCCGCCACTACAATTTCATAAGGTTGCATAAAGGCAACTTACAGATCTTGCAAAATTAAAGAAAGCACAGCATAAAGCAAAAAAGAGGTCCATAGATTATGACTACCTCAATACAGTTTATAATCAGTAGTCTGTGTCCAAGTTTGTAACTTAAAAATGGCATTTAGAACTATTGGCGCTTTTTTCCCAGTCTGAAACTTTATATTCAGCCACTTGGCACTACTTAAGAGGGCAAGGATAATTATTTATATTTTTGTAGATACAGATATACATATAGATATCTATCTGTTTATCTCCCACTTCAAGAAGTGGTCAAGCCTCATAAATACCACAACTTGTACAACATGATACAGATACAGAAAAGGAAAGCTAGCACTCTACCCACCCTGTCCATCGACCTTAAAAAGGCAAAACTCGCACCTCGGGCCACTCAGCTAGGCTGAGATAAATTTAACCCCTGCGGGCAGAAGGCGCTCCGCGGCCGGGAGCTGCCCTGCCCGCACGCCTCAGCCGCTCCGCAGCCAAACACGGTCCCTGCGGGGCACCCCCGGCCCGCTCCGGCAGCTCCCGTCCCGCTGCGGGGCCCCGCCGCCGCCTCATGGCCCCGCCGCCCTTCCCGCCCTCCGCGAGGAGAAAGGTCGGCGGCGGGAGCCGAGGCAGCGCTGCCGCTGCCACGCACAGACCGCGGGCGGCTGCCGCGCCTCTTCTCCACGCCGGCCGCGCCTTCCCCTCACGGGCTGCGGGTAGCGGGCGGTCACCCCGCGGCGCACCCACCCCGGGCAGCCTCACGGCGAGCCCGCCCGGGGGGGTGACATTGGGAGGACACCAGAGCGCACCTTCCTGCCTGCAGTAGGACATGGCGGAGCCGGCCGGTGCCTTCCCCCGCCGCGCGCCGCACACGGGCCCCGCCGCTCCGCTCCTGCCAGCACCGTTCGGGCAGCGCCGCGCCGCTGCTCCGCGCCGCTGCTCCACGCCGCGACCTCCCGCCTCCGGAAGCGCCTTCCCGGCCCTGAGGCGGCCGCTGACGCACCTCCTGCCGGCCGCGGGGCTTCGCCAGGCTCGGCCCTGCAGCACTACAGCTCCCACCTGCCCCGCGCCCGGCCACAAGGGGGGAGAGAGGGAAGCAGGAAGGGAAGGAGGAAGGAAGGGCTTCCCAGCCGCGGCGGGAACTACGCGTCCCGGCGTGCGCCGCTGCGGGCAGGGAGTTGCTCGGAGGCGGGGGAGCCCTGAGGCGGATGAGGGCGCGGTTGGCGGTGCGCGGCTCTCGTGGCCCCTGAGTTGTGCTTCCCGGCGGGAGTGAGAGGCTCAGGATGTCGAGGAACGTAAGTGCTGCTCGCTCTGGCCCCGCCGCTGCTCCGCGCTCTCGTGTGGCGGCCGCCCGGGAGGCGCCCGTTCGCCCAAGGTGCGCGAGCTGTAGCCAGGGCCCTGTGCCGGTCAATGCCCGCCGGGCAGCTGCAGATGAGTCGGATGAGAGGGATGATGTGTGCTAATGTCTTTACATGTAATTCGATGGGTGAAGATATGGATATTAATGTCTTTGAAATGGGTCTTAACGTCTCTACTAACTTCGGGCAGCAGGTTTGTTGCAGAGCCCAGACAGCCTGAGTCCTGAAACAGAAAGTGGGTCTGCACAAGCCTGAACTTCTGAACTTTGGGGTAAAGTGAGAGGTTCAAGGGGGCAATGTGTGGTAGGCGGGGAATGCTGTACCTTCCTAGCAGCTCAGCCAGTGGGGAAAGGAAGAGGGCAACTTGCAGCCAGGAGTTTAGGATAAAAAGAGGCTGCGCCCTCCGAAACCGAGAGAGAGAGAGAGACAAAGGAGGAAAAAAAAAAAATTTAAAAAAATAAATAAAAATAAATAAATAAATAAATAAATAATAAAGCTGTGCCGGCGTGTACCCCGGTGGACTCTCTCCCTTTATTCGAGTAAAGTTGTAGGACTCCTCTGTCTCCTTTATGGACGCTGGCTTTTCATAGTGTAATTTTCCGCACGCAGAGAAGCGTCATGCCCTGCCTTGGCTGTGTACGTGTGCTGAAGTTGGGTTTGAGAACTCCCCACAACCCCCGTACGCACAGACAGACCCCTGGGCTCTCATGTTTGTCCTGTGCCTTGTTTTAAGTTATTGTTACCCTGGGTGTAATTATTTTAGAGTGTGCAAGCACTCTTTTTACTGGTGAGGTGAATCATAATTTGTTATTTATAGCCGTGTTTTAGCTGGTTAGGAATTTAGGGCTATTACTCAATTTTTCATGGCCATAATGCAGGGTGTGGACACCAAATACAGAACCTGGAGACAGACCGAAGAAAGCTTGAACATGTAGAATCACCGTAATAGAAATTGGTGGCTTTTTTCTGTCAGGCTGGAGTCTTATTTATTGAATGTGTTTCTGGTATCAAAAGTGTGATGAAACATTTAATAAGTGTGGGAAAGTTTTGGTCCAAGGCAAGAGGTTCTGCTCTGTAGAGCAGCAGTGCTAACAAAGCTAAAAGACTCATTTTGGAACGGAATGCTTTCCCCTTTCACACCAATATTGCGCTTTTGGTTTATTTCTAACAGTTCTCTGACACAGGCAGCAGAAAAGAGCATGTCAAAATCACAAGTGAGCCCAAACCAGGGTTCCTGGAGCGGCTCAGTGAGACTTCTGCAGGCATGTTGGTGGGACTTGTGACATTTCTTCTGGCTTTCTACCTACTTTTTACCAATGAAGTAAGTGCAATACTGTCAGTGTTTGTACACAGCTTTATTACTTGGTCCATGAGAAGAGGAGGTTTTGTCTGGGGACCTGGTGCTTATGCTCGGGATATAACAGGAAGGTGAAATCACAGGCCACAGGTAGTATTTCTCTAGAACTAGGTGTAGTAGAGACAGTAGCAGTGTGTGATGAGAGATAAGATCCAAAACTTGTAAACTGATGAAGAAACAGTCTGTGGTAAGAGGGTTGCATGAGCCAGCCATGTTCCAGCCTTCTTTTTTTTCTTGATATAACAAAAGGTTCTCATTTCTAGTGTTGTTATAATTACGTTAAAGAAATTCATATCCCATGTTACAAAATTGGGGGTGTTATTTATTCATTTTTTCTCAGTATTATTTTATGTCTTGGTTTTAGATTAAAAAAAAAAAAAGTAAGGAAGAAATCTTAGCACCCTACCATTGAAAACATACTTGTTTTGGCAACTTTGGAGTGGAGAGCAGAATTCTGTGGATTTTTCACTTAGAAACTTCCTTTCATACCTCTACAAGAGGAAAAATAATTACTCCAAATTTTGATGACTTTGCAGAAAAAAAGCACACCAAGATATGATGGTAAGGCAGGGAAAACTGCCAAGGAGTCAATATAGGTGTGTGGAAAAATGAATCATAATTTGTATTATTTTTGCAGTTATTTAGGAATGATGAACAAGGCAAGAGGTGAAGAGCAGTAAGTTTGAACCTTTGTAGGAAGAATTTGGGTCTGTTTGAGAAGCTTTGTCAGTGTTAATGGTCCTGCTGCCTGGGTGAGAAGTACTGCCCCAAACTGGGTAGGACACAGAGAATGGAGAAGTACAAGTGTGTTTCAAAAATACGCCTTGAGCTGAATATACAAGCATTCCTTGTGGTCATCACTTCACTTGTCTGCTAACCTTGTTCACAAAATACTGCTGTGATGTTGATTCTCCACAACTTGATTTCTGTTTTCTTCATTGCAGGGACGAGCTTTAAGGACAGCCAAGTCTCTCGATGAGGGGCTTTCTCTTGTGGTCCCTCTTGACAGCATCCACAGTATCTCTCAGCAGAATGATGGTAGACTGGTGCATTTGGCTGGCGCTCTGAGTACATCCAAGGTAAATAAAATAGTACCTCGAAGATATGAGTATTTCAGGCTTGGAGGGGAGGAAAAGTCTTTGCCAATTAAAGTTTTGTTTGATATCCAGGAAAAGACACGTGGCTTTTCTCCTCCTCTAAGCATTGCCAGCTACCATTCAAGCTTTGGTTCTTGGCCTGGAATCAGGGAGATGCTGAATGGCCTTGCACTCCCTTCTCCAAGCCACATGCCAGCTCTAGCTGTATTTACCCTCAAGCTGCCTTTTGTGGATAATTTCAAGTGTCATTTGTGTAGGGAACCTGTTGTGTGTTCATGATACTGTAAAGTCTTCAGGCTCTTGCAGCACAGGAGCTCTGCAAGTTCTGACTTTTCAGTAGTGGTGACATTTTCCGTGGTTGTAACACAGCACCTTCCAGCAAAACAGAATCTCCCAATTTAAACACTGAAACCTGTAAACCCATAGCCAGCAGTTCTGGTTTCATTCTTCACTATGGCACTTACTTTTGATGATGATTCGTCAGGTCAGATTTGCCAGTAAAGAGACATTCCTTCTTGTCTTTCATGACATTTATACTGTGTTCACCTGTGTGTAAGATAGTGCTGGCTGCACAGTGAGGTATATAAATGGGTTCAGTAATAAAAGTACAGTGTTTGCGGTTGTGAGGTACAGCATTTAGACTGACTTGTATTTTCTTTAATTTTTGCATAGCCTTTGTTTGACCCCAGCTATGGGCTCTCCATCCAAGCTGTCAAACTTAAGCGTAATGTGGAAATGTACCAGTGGGTAGAATACGAAGATTCCAAGTAAGTGAAAATAATCTTTAAAAGTTGTTTATAAGGCTGTTGTGTTACCAGGATCCTATCACAATTTTTTTTCTCGCCTTATATATACCTTAGGAAAAAAAAAAACAAAACGAAAAAGCTCTTTATAGCAAGAGAATTCTAGAGCTCTTGGATTATTTTATTCCTTTAGAAAATCACTTTAATTTCCTTGAGAGATGTTAACTGCTCTCCTAATAGTTTCAACCCAAGTAGGGAAAACATTTCTGCTACTGCTAATAATTCCACTGATGGTAGTATGAATGTTATTAGCTATTATGTAGGTGTGACTGCACAGAATTCATGTTCCAAATGTCTTTCATGTCATATAAAAAAAAAGTCAGAGGTTGTGAAGGTGTGAAAAATAATTTCTCAGTTTTAGCATGCTTATGGTGCAGCATCTGTTAGAGGCTTGATTTGAGCCAGCTTGTCTCACTGTATTTAATTCTGGTTGTTCCTCATCAATCTTGTCAACACCTCCTTGTTGGAAACATGGGAATAAAAAGGTTGTAGCTGTTGAGCAGTTGTGTATAGTTTTCTCCTGGTACAGAGAATCTCTGTCTTCAGAACAGGTAGTTCAGAGAAGAGTTAGGTTATGTATAAAGATAAGTCTGTGTTGCCGGAGATCTGTCTGTGCATTTCATCAGTGAAGTGTACTCTGCCCTGAGCAGGAGTGTGTGTGCACTGTTTTGGTTCTCATCCCAGCCCTTTTTCTCTGCAGGGAATATGAAGAGAATGGTGAGATTAAGAAAGAGACCAAGTATTCATACAGTAAGTTGATCAACAGAAAGTCCCTTTCCTTTTATGCTTGTAACTTTGGACTTTTATATGTGTGTGTATTTTGATTTTTGTTGTAAAACCTGTATTATCTTCTTGGGAAAGAAAGGAAAGGAATGTGAAGAAATAAGCAAAAATTCTCTTTCCTGAACAAATGACAAAACATCTCTCTCCTGAGGTAACTGAGGTGAAAGGAGATGTGCTGTCAGCCAGCAAAGGCTACAGAAAATCTGAGTCTTGTTTTGAAGCCCCTGAAAGTTCAGAGGAACATCCAGGGATAGGATGCTCCAGAAATAGGGCCCATAAGGTCCTCAGTGACCGGAGGTGGGCAGACATGGGAGTGTGTTCAAAGCTACACCTGAGATTACCCTTCAGAGATGGAGTAATTGGGAATGTCAGCTGTGAGCAGAAGAGAATAGACAGGGAAAAGCAGTGTAGCTCCAGCCTGTAGGGGAGCCCGTTGAGAACCTGTTTTGTTGTTGATACCAGCCAGTGAAAACCACCAGCACCGTCTGATGTGCACTGTGGCTTTTGCCAAGTGTTTTTTTGGCAGGAGCAGAACTGGGCGCGTTATTCTGATCTACCCAGTGGCAGAAAAGTGCTCTGAGTCATCATGTATTTGGAGATTGGTCTCCGTGCTTCATTTCTCTCTAATTAAAGCACATGGATGTGTAATGTGGGTGTGCAGCAGTTTCTGGGTGTGATCATATGAAAATATTCAGCTGAGTGAAGCATGCGGACCCTGTAGCATGGAGGTATGTAAGGGGCAAAGTTGGTGGTTGTGAGCCATGAAAAACAGGCTCACAGTGACAGGGAACAAAAAGAAGTGCCATCTAAAAAAACAGCTGTCCTCTCAAGATTGATGGATTCTGTCCTGTAAGTGTCTATGTATTAGCTGTGGTGGGTTAGCCTTGGCTGCCAGCCATGGACCCACACAGTTGCTTGTTTACTCTCCCCTCAGCAGGACTGGGGAAGAAATTGGAAATGACAGGAGTGAAGGACAGGTTGAAAGAAGGATAGGGAGATGACCTTGCAGTTACCATCATGGGCAAAACAGACTCACCTTAGGGAAAGTTTATTGTCAATTAAAATAAATATTTAATTACTGGCTTGTGTGTTGGCAAAACACATTTGGACTCGCCCCTTCCCGGGCTCAAGTTCACTCCAGACTCCTCTCCCTTTGCCCCCTGCCCCTTGTTATCACAAAACCCGCTTAGTCCCAAAGAGTGGAGGTAGGAATCAAAGCCTGATCATGGAAGATGCCAACAGCAAAGCTGAGCAAAGTTGAGTTACAATTTTATCACTAAAATACCTTTTTTCACCCTAAATCCTACCATTCCTTGTTAATATGCTAGGAGGATGGATCTAAGTATCAGTACAGACTACCACAGACATTGATGTGGATAGTATTACTAGAAGTGTAACTAGAACTGATTGATCAAGAAGTGTCTTCAGTAACTGAGATCTGAGTGTCTTTTACTCAACCTTCTTATCATCCTGTTTAGATACAGAGTGGAAATCAGAAGTTGTGAACAGCAGAAACTTTGATCGAGAAATTGGACACAAAAACCCGAGGTAAGGTACCCTCTGGCACAGTCCCTCTGAATTCGGTCACTGGATCTGATCAAAGATGAAAGCTGAATGACTGATTTCATAACAGAGTGCAGTAGATGGAAACCGTTGTTCTTTTGGCAGTTGGGAGAATGAAGGCAGAAAGAAATTTGAGCAGTTCAGAGCAGTTATACCTTGTTTTAGCTTATTTTAATGGCTCCAACAGTATGCAGTCTGGACAGTTTCTTGATGGGTTTGTTTTCATATCATGGCAGTCATTTAGCTCTTTGAGTTTCTCCTGATGTTTGCCACAGTGCCTTTTCTGTGTTGTATATTACATACTGCAAATCAAGAGTTTGATCACAATTCTGGGACTAATCAGGGACTCTCTCTGTTGCTCAGTGCCATGGCTGTGGAGTCTTTCACTGCTGTTTCTCCTAACGTCCAGGTTGGCAGCTTTGTTCTGTCCAAGGGTAAGGATTGTTTTGTACGGGCTTTGTGTCTGCTGTTGCATCAGCAGTGGACTTAGGGTCGTTGACAATAGCTGTCATGTCAAGTGATGATGAGGAAGCCAGCCAGGAAATTGGCTGTTCCAGGTTAGACACTGCTTTATTCTGCTTAGGTCTCGTGGATAAAATTGATGATTTCAAGCAGTTGAGCTTGTCACACCTGGAGGATCCCCATGCTGATGTTACCCGAGGAGGAGATTACTTTTATCACAGTGACAATCCCAGGCGTCCAGAAGTAAGATGGGAAAGATAAACTAAAGCAGTGATTATCTATGTGTGAAAAAGGAATTGGGGCATGTCCCATTTCTATTTAATGTATAAAAAATGGAGTGCAGACCATCACATAGGATGACTCCCTTAGTGCTGCCCTTCAGAACGAATGCTTCTCTTGCAGAAAGCTTCCAATCCTGCTTCTTTGTTCTCTGTTCTCTCAAGTCTGCTGTGCTTTTAAATGGAAAGGGATGGTGCTGGGTGGTGGGTTCCACCTCTGCCTTGCTGTATTAAGGAGTACAATTGAACAGCTTGTTGTCAGATTGTGCTGCCTGCCCTGTTTTGCCAAAAGATGGAATGACGAGGGATGAACAAAGCATATCATGCTCCTGCAGCTTAATCAGAGGGGATACTACAAAACAGCATTTGAGCTTTCCTGTTTCAGCTGCCAGCTAGCCCTGAAAAAAGGACAGCTTGGAAATCATTCTGGCTATCTCTCGCTTGACGTAAATGTTCAGAAAAAGTGTTGATAAATAAAGGATGTTCCTGTGCTGAGTTGTCTTTCCTGTGATTCCCATTTGTAAAACAATCTTTCTTGACTTCCAGTCTTCTCTTGTTTGTAGGTGGGAGACCTTCGTGTCTCTTTTTTCTATGCAGGTCTGAGTGGAGATGATCCCCATTTGGGCTCTGCTGATAAGGTGAGTCTTCAGCTGTTTCTGTATTTTGCAAGCTCTGTTCCCAACTCCGTAACCAGTAAATATTTTTCCCTTTCTTCCAAGGTGACTGTGGTTGCTCGGCAGCGAGGTGATCAGCTGGTTCCATATCATACCAGGTCTGGAGATGTTCTGGAGATTCTGTACCCTGGGGACCTCTCTGTGGAGGTGAGATACCACACTCTGCTAGTGAAGGGTTAAAACTCTAGGTGGTAGTGCAGAAGCAGCAGAAGAGGAAGCTCTTATTCTCCTTCAGACCTGCTCTAGAGGAGGAGATAGTCATATAAACATTGGCTTTTCTCTCTCCTTCTTGGACAACAGGTTGTAGCCTGTGTTTGCTTCCAGGTTTCTGCATGTTATGTCTGTTTGCTTTAAAGATTGTTTCTGTGCCTTCTCATTTTGTTTTTATTTTCTCCTTGGTTGTTTCCCACTTACACATGCAAGCACATGCTTTTGAACAGGTCACATGTAAAAATAGTAAAAATCAGGGTTTAATTAAATAAACCATAAGAGTTATTCTCTCTTCAGCTCCTAATAACAGGAGTTTAGGCATATTTGAAATGTTTATTACTATTCTGGCTGAGAAAGAACCTTCAGGCAGAGCATTATGCTTCAGTAAATCCTGCATGCTCCAGCAATTTGGTGATTCATTTACTCCTTTTAGTAGGTTTGTTTCCATTAATGATTGTTTCATGCCCTGCTGTAAAGAAAAACAGATGTCAGGAGTTCACAGGTGCTCCCAAAAGCAGTTAAAAAGGCTTTGTTTTGACTTGAAAGAGTAGAAGTAGAACCAACCCTCTGCTGTAAGCTCTGAATCTTCATTAGATAGAATTTTGTTTCATTGAAAATTAACTGATTACAGATAATTCATTGAGTACTTGTATGTAAAAGTAATCAATCAGTCTTACACATCTCTTACTATTTAGTGCTTTCTAATGTCCCAGCCATCTTCATGTGAACGTTTTGTTGAGCCAGAGGGTCACACAGCCCATTTTGAAAAAAATCTTACTCAGAATTCTTGCAGAGAGATGCTTTGCTTTGCCTGATGAAATGCACACATACCTTTTAGCTTTTCTTCCCTACATCCAGCTTGCTCTCTTTCACACACCTTTCCCTCAGCCATCAGTGGATATTGTTGCCTTTTCTCTCTCTCTTCCTTCAGAGTGAAGTCAGACTCTTCCTTCTTTATTACAGTTACTTATTAGTGGCTTACTTTCCACAGTAATGTTGAATGTATCCAATTGCAGCAAAACCTGTGTGCTTTCTGCCTGTAGGTAGTGTCGAATGGTGCTTTTTAGGTTGTTTTAATTAAGAAAAGTGCCAGTTTCCCCCATGCTGCACTGTTCAGTCTATTGCAGTGTACTGCCATACTGCACAGACCCTGCAGAATGAGCTGCAATGTATCTTCTACAAGAGAAATTGTACTCCTAAAATGCTCTTGGCTCTGATAGGCTCACAATAGGCTGCAATTCAGAGGATCTTGAAAAAGAACAAGAAGCAGGCTGCATGTGATGGTGTTTGCTTTCAGGAGGTGTTTCAGAAGGAGCATGAGAGTAACACCATGAAGACCTGGGCCCTCCGTGCAGCAGGCTGGCTCTCAATGTTTGTGGGCATCAGCCTGATGACCCGAATCTTTTACACATTAGGTAAGTTTTTCACAGAAAGGTAAAATGATCTAGAAATAAGATCGTAACCTCTAGAGAGTAATTCATTTGGAGACCAGGAGAAATCTGGTTTGAACTCAGATTTGATTTCATCTGAAAAGTCACTATAGGCAAGTGCAGGTAAACAGGACCCCAAAAACAACTGGTTGCTTTGTGAACATTAAAAAGCCTCATACAAATATATTTTGCCAGGCTCAGAAGATCCCAGCCCAGTGCTTACCAAAATAAAAAGCTGAAGCGCATGTTGGGCTGGTTCTTTCAAATCTAACTCAAGGTGCTGCAACACAATTACTTTCTGCACCCACATACACCTGGTCCCCCCAACAGGTCCTAATCACCAATTGTATAGAAATACGATTTTGTGTCTTGTTATTCTACACTATTGTAAACAAACAGCAAAGAAAGTTTTTGTTTATCCTTTTAATATAGAAAGAATGCTGGAGTAAAAACAGAAAAGCAGGACAATGCCTCAAACTTGCATAAACTTCAGACATCAAAGATATTGTTCACTTTGTAGCTATGAACTTTTTTTTTTCTGATTTATTTATCCATATACATGCTGCTCCAAGACTTCTTGTTGCCAGAAAGGAATTTTTGTGCTAGCAGCTTGTAACAGTTGCCCTAGACTTGTTCCATAGCTGCAGGACTATTTGTCTTCTCTGCCTCTCAAGCCTTGGACAAATCTTCAGACTTCATTTTGGATGACTTCCTGTGTGAAGAGATGAGAATAGCATTGCCTTATATGTTGAGCGGTTGCTTAATGATCAGATGTCTTGATTATGCTCTGCTGAAATGCCTAATCCAGTGCTCTTGATAAATAGTTTGAGTCTGTCTTGTGATTACAATCATTAGTGTGCAGATCCTAGGCATGAATCAGACTTTCTTTTAAACCGCCATCTTGCCAACTACTTCATGCCATGTTTAATTCTCTCTGCAGTGGACTGGTTTCCTGTTGTGAGGGACCTGGTTAACGTTGGATTGAAGGCGTTTGCCCTGTGCGTGGCCAGCTCACTGTCCCTGCTGACCATCTCCGTGGGCTGGCTCTTCTACCGCCCGCTCTGGGCCCTGCTCCTCGCGCTGCTCTCCGTAGTCCCCATCATGGTGGCCAGATCCCGTGTTCCGCCCAAGAAGCAGCAGTGACAAGGAGGTGATTGCGTCTTGAGCTGAGTCCTGGTTGGAACCTTCTCAAGTGCATTTCTGCCCGGTTCCTGCAGCAAGCTTACAGCAAATCACAGATCAGCAGCGAGCACTGAGAGCTGGGGAGGGGGCTTAAATGTGATTATTGGTACACATTATCCATGGGACTAGAGGATGCTGTTTGCGGGAAGTCAGTGACACCACCTTTGGGGGAAAAAAGCATTTTGGGTGTGTGTATTGATGGTAGGTTAGTGAACAAGCAGGCTCGTACCTCTTACTGCTTAGCAATTCTCCCTGATTTGAGAACTGGCAAGTCTTTGCTGGGTGGGGCACCTTGTGTGTTTCCGAGAAAGTGCCAGCTGCATCCCGTGGACCCTGGTTAGATGTCCTTAGGAAATAACGTGTGCTTGCCTGTGTCTGACAAACCCTCCCTCTGCTGCCTTTTCTTGTTTGCACAGTCAGGAACACTCCTTTGGCTGATGTGTTTGGCAGTGTATGTGTTCAAAGGGAAAACATAGCTTAGGTAAATTCCACACAATACTCATGTAAACCCTCTGCTTTTGGACTGAGGATTTTCAAAGTCATTGATGTAATGAGTGGCCAGGTTAGCAGTGCTCAGAGGTTGGGCAGATTTATCAGGAAACATTGATTTCCCCCAGGTTTTAAAAGCATCCAGAATGATAGCCTGGACTAAATCATTGCAGAACTGTTCCAAAAATTTCACTTCAAATTGCACTTTTTGGGATACTCAGAGGTCATTCACCTGTAAATATAAAACCTATTGCCTTGAAACAACATTGACTTTTATAATTGAACGTGTAGTCTTTAAACAGTTCAGGGTTTTTGCTGTGTATACCGTTCCTTTCTTTTAATTTCACTTAGGACAATGAACATTCTCCATGAAATTAAGTAATGGAAATATTTTTGCCTGATTAGTTTCCATAGATTTTAGTAGCCTAAATTGTTAATACTGTATCATGTTAGAGGAATGCCTTGTAAGTGTTGTGATGGCTCCTATTTACATATTTCTGCTGTAACCAGTACTTGAGGTTAGACACTCTTAAGTCTCTCCACCAAGCTGGAGTCTGGCTTCCAGATGGGCCCCTCCTACACAACTGTGTTTTGGGGTTTTTTTTAAGTATACACAGTTCAGTGCAAAAATAATGTTTTCAATTATGAAATTTATTTATGACCATCAGAAGAGTGTTCTCTGTACCAAAGGAACTTGACTTGAACATACATGGAAGCAAACGTTTGCTAGAAATGATACTGAAATAGAAATCTGAGTTAGAAATCATAAATGTTTTGAGAATTTGTAATTGCTTTATTAGTCCTAATTACTTTCACTCTTTTGGTGTTTGAATGTTGTCAGTTTGGTCTCACAGCTCTGTCCTGCTGGTGAAAGCAGGAGCAGTGAAAGAGCAGGTCAGGAGTGGCCTTGTGCATGCACTGGCACACGGCAGCGGTACTGCAGTCTTCCTGCTGCTCGCCGACACCCAGCTGTGCTCCAGCAGTCAGCAACTGTGCTCCACGGGGGAGAGAAACCGGGTTTGAACTGCCGCTGTTCACCCATGATGGAGCACTAACCAGCATTACTTACTGGAGATGAAGAGACAGTTTTCTACAGAAGTGCTGAGCTTTTGTATATTTAATAAAATACACTTTTCAAAAGGTTGGTCTGTAGGCTTTTGTATTAAATTCAAGTATTGCATGTTTTATATCCAGGAATAGTGTTCAGGTAGGTGGAGGGTTAGTTTGTAGCTTCCACAAGAACCAGTTTTCTATTGCTAGGGCGTTTTTGTCCTGCAAGTATTTCCCTGTTTTGGGAAGTTAGTTCCCCCTAACAGCACAGCTGCTCTCTAGTCTGTGTACGGGTGTGTGATGCCAGGCTGCTGCCAGCCTGCCATAGGTTTACTCCCCCTTACTGACCACTGAAGTCAGTCACTTCCTTGCCTCTCTAAGATTATTTGAAAAATATGATGGTGCAACCTGCTACAGCCTCTTGTAACTGGGGGTTACTTGTGCATTCAGAAAACAGACAACAAATTCTTTTTTTCAAACTTTATTTCATCTACAAATAGAGTACAAAAATAGATTTTTTTTTCTGAACATAATTACATGAAAGCCATTTTCTTACATTTCAGTCTTTCCTCTGTGACAATGCCCAGCAATGACTAAATTGTTTTTCCCTCTATTTTTGAAGAGACTGTGTCAGTGGAATTTAGGTACAAAATACTGCCAAAGACAGATCAGTATTTCTACTACAAAAGTGCAGGGAAAGCTTATGTAGATTTAACATTCCTCTCTCAACAGTTTTTTAATGCTATGGTACTGGATAACAAGAATTCTGTGCTTTTAGTGAATTTTGTTCCAACAGTGACATTTAGCCAGTTTTACACATTTTGCTCCAGAACAGGATCTTGATAAGCAACAGACGCTAATACATATATATTCAAATTACTTAAGAAGGCATATTGAACTTACAGTTGTAGTAAGGACAGGGCTTCTCCTTTCCAAAGCACAAGATTTCTGAGAGTAAAGGAAGATGGTAGGCTGAAAAGCTAAACTTACATCACTAAATGCAAGTATTCTCTAGAAAGTATGAATTCCTCCATATTCTGATTGTGGGGTTTTTTTTAGACCTTAGAGGAAGTATTTCCCCTTGAGACAGAAAGGCCAGAACTCTACCTCACCAATGGTTTGGGTAAGCTATGGATCAAAGCAGGCATCAGCATTCCTTTGGCCACCTCTCTGCAGTCAGGTAAAAAAGCAGCTGGATGCTTTAGTTCTGAGCAAGCAGGGAAAAATGAAAAAGAAAAATGGGAAAAGAGACTGCTACTGACAGAAGTGCCCCAGGAGACTCAACTATTAGTGCTGAGTGATACCAAAGAGAGCAAAAACCCCAGCAAAGCAAAGTGATCTCAGAAGGTGCAGCTCCATGTCTACTCCCAAGTCCAAGGATAAAAGGAAGAATCTAACTGATATTTAAGTGATACCTGTGGTCTCAAAGGAAACTGGATACTGAATTAGGTTGGTCCCTGACAGCTCAGAAACACAAGTGCACAGGAAGACCTAAGGCCCTAACTGGCAAACTTTTATCATCACTATTTTTCCTGCATCTGAAAACAGCAAAGAAAAGCTTGTCATCACAGTTTCTCAAAGGGGAACAACTGAGCTGCTTCTCCTCTTTTTTCTCTCTTGCTCTTTTTGGTTTTTTTCTCTTCTTGTTTCTCTAGCTGGCGATTTTGGGGCCAATAAATGGCGGTGTTCCTCACTGTGCTCTCTGAGCTCGGAGCTCCTTCTTCATCAGAAGAGAATCCCCCTCCTTTCTCTGTCTCGGGTGCTGATGGCTCAGTCTGGAAATAAAAGGTGTGAAAATCAGAAAGTCACTCTAAGAATCACTTGTAACTGCCCGTATCTAAAAGGGCTGGTTTTTGGTCACAGTGACACTGAGTAACCTTACAGAAGTTAGTTGCTCTGGTTTGGGCTTCCTACCCGAAGTGCTTCTATTTCTGAACATCAAACATTCTTTCAACACAAGCAGAACATTTTTGACAACAGAAGAATAAAACCAACCAATTGTAAAAAGATCAGGCTTTTCACCTTTCTCCTTGCAGAAAAAATTAAGAAGTAAAACATCTAACTTAAAAGAAAAAGTGCCCCCCCTCTCATCCTGTTAGCTACATGCTTGGCTTGGAGGAATAAATCTAGGAAGGGGTATGACAAGACAGAAAATAGTAATAAAAATAAAAACATTCATCCCTTGTTAAACAATAACAAATCTTTGGTGAACATGACAACATTGAACTTCTGATGTAGTTTTTTTGACTAGCTGAAGACTTTTGAAAAACTACACCCTGGAAATTCTATGCTACCGTTAAAACAACATCCAGAAAAGGAAATGACTAATAGAAATGCAGGATACCTTGATGGAGTAGCGTTGCTTCAGTCTCTCTCTGATGAGAAGTCCTTTTGTCAGCAGCTTCCAATTCCCTAAAGCTCTTTTCTCACGCTTCTGTGGGGGATTGTTATTGGAAAGAGAAAAATTTATTACTGTGAGTTTCAAAGTATTTATGCCCATGGAAAAGGAAACCTTTAAGATTTTTAGACTGTCATCAAAAAAGCCTCGTGCTTGTCACTTACACAGCCCGCCCTTTTTGACTACCCAGTTGCAATGAAATTTACTTCATAAATATAACAATAAGGAAGTCGCAAAAATGATTCTCACCTCCTTCTCCTTCTTTTCTATTTCTGCTTGTTCATTCTCCCAGGCAGCAACAAGGACCTCTTTATACTCCTCACACACCACATACCCATCAGTACTAGGAAGGAAAACACAATCCTGTCAGCTACAAGAACGAAAAAGAAAGGCCTGCTGACCCAGCCTAAAAGCTACTGAATGCTGACAGAACTGTCTGTCTCAAAGGATCAAAGTGTGTAACTGGTCACATGTTCCCCTTAACACAAGATATGCAACTTCTGCAGGACATCAACATCTGACAAGTGCAACAAAGCAGCTTTTACATACACTGGGTGTGAGTAGCCACCATGGAAATCAAATCCAGTGACAGCTTGAGCACAGTCAATGTTCAACTTCCGTGCCACTCTGTTCAGGTTTGGAAGTTTCAACTGCACACAGCCAACAGGTAACATGGATGGCAGGAAGAGATAGACGTTTCCATATTCATTCCGAGGAACCTGTTATGTTAAGATTAAAGAGAGATGGTGATAATCCTGCTTTCTGGAGAGAGGTGAAAATACCTGCTGCAACTCAGGGATTCTCCCCTCCTGACCTGCTACAGTCCACTCCAGTACTCAATTAGTATTCACATGACGAGGTACAAGCCTAGATTTTAGCTGCATGGTTATCTCCTAGCTATGTCCTCTGCCCAAGCTTTGTTACTCAGGCTGTAATGCAGAAAATTATCAAGGCAAAACATGGGCTAGGAAGATCAAATCAACAATATTTTGACTTCAGCAGTCTGCAGTCATTACCTGTACTTGTGAAAGAAAGGCCTCGGTAGAGTTTTGACTATTTCCTCCTGTGAACACTTACCTCTGAACTCTTAATCCTGAATCCAGTTATTACTGGCTGATCTCACCTCTGAAACATGCAACTTCTGGAAAAATAAAGCCCAGAGCTCCACACAAACCACTTCCTTTAGCATCAGGCCTCTGCCTTCCCAGCTACCTTTCCATCCACTGCTATGGGAGGCTGATACTCCTCTGTCTGCCAGCGGCCAAACAGCGCCAGGTCCTCCCTGTCCCGGTTTGCCGGCTCTGCCAGCCGCGCCTTCCTCGCCCGGTTGGAAAATCCTCTCACCATCTGCAAATACAACAACCAGGCCTGTAACATCACAACAAGCTGACAGTGGTTTCAGGTTTTCCTAGGACACTGAAGGAGAATGTTCTGGGAGAGCAGAAATGCCACTTCCTAGCTTCAATATCCATTGCCTATAAATGCCAACCCACAGCACCCGTATACAACAAGCAGAGATCCAGCAGTGCATATAAAACACTGAGATGCCTTTGGAGAAAGTGAAAAAGGAGCAGTTCTGCCAGATACCCTTGAGGTGGGAAAAAGACAAAGCTGGGCTTTGGGTAGAATATAGGAACTATAGGCACAGCAGGTGGACAGTCCAGCTACCACATACCATGCAAGCAAGTGTGAAATCTACATCTGCTGACAAGAGAGAAGACAAAAACCAAAACAGAACTGAGCTTGAGCTTTAGAGGGCACGTGGATTGCACAGGAGGAAGTCAAACTCTCTTACCTTGTAAGGCACTTCTCCAACCCTCACCACTCGAGCTTGCTTCAGCCAAGTGTCCCTGGAGTGCAACGTGTGTATGCAGTCTCTGAAAATGTCAGAAAGAAGCAAATATAACAGTTTTCAAGTGATCTGTAACAGATCCACAAAAAACATATCACATTAGGCATAATAAAAAAGCTGTATCTTAGTGACACACAAAAGCTGTCAGAGCAGCTAAATGCCTCACCTGTTTATGCATGTGGCCCGAGACTACTGCTGACACCATCAAGCAAATTAGCTCTTCAATTTGTTACAAAGACCACAGACGCAGATGACAATAGGTGCACAACTCACCTGGAGTAGACAGCCTCTCCCCTGCAGTACCCCAAGATAGCAGCTGACTCAGGATAGATGGCCTGGAATTTCAGGAGGTGCCTCTTCAGTGCATAGAGAGGATGGTTTTTGTACTCTCCAATTGCTGTTGGTAGAGGTTGATCTTGAAGCTTCACTTGAAACTGTAGTAATTATACAGAAAAGAGTAATTTCACAACTTTCTTGCTCCACCCTTTGTAAGAAAATGACTATAACATGGACCAAAGAAAAATCCACCAGAAACTAATCAGATGAGCCAACAGACCAAAGCATTCTTGCTGCAAGTAAGTACTTAGATGTGTACCCTGACCAGTGTATTTTAAAAACTCTCTCTGAGAAGGGTAATGCTAAACACTACACAAACCTCACTAGTAAGTTTCCAGTACAAGCTGTGCAGTACTTCTGCTATTCAAATTTGTCTGAACGACTTCCATCATTTAATATTATTTAAATTTATCACTGCATATTCTCTTTAAAATGTGTTTAATCTCAACATTTCAAGTTCACACAAACTTCCTTCCTCGTGAAAGAGATTTCTAGATTTTCAGAAGAGATTTTCAGGCTTTTTGCCTGAATGAGAATCCAGGGACTCCTGGCACTACATGCCCTGAACAACCTATTGCCATTTACCTCATTTTCTTCCTTCTTGTCTCTCTCCACATAGGGACTTTCATATGGCTGCAGTGTCTCTTCCCACCACTCTGGGTCCACACGGCTCTTCCTTGTTGAGGTCAGCCAGGCTGGATCATATCTTTTTGTCACATCCCTGACACTCCCATCGTTGTCAAATCCCACAACGTAGAAAAGCGGCTTTGTGGCATGTGTGAAGCACAGCTGGGGCTGGCCCACATTGCCATGAACACAGTCTACACAAACCCACTTGTCCTCAGGCTCAAGGAAAACCTCCAGCCACTGGTCTGTGCCCATTGCTTTCCTCACCTCCTGCTGTCCATCATCCTCATCACTAGAAATGATTTTGTTTCTCTTCCTCTGTGCTTGAGGCAAGGCTGGAGTTGTACTTTTTGCTGGTTTAGGCTCAGCTCCACATGAATTTTTTGATAGCCTTGATTCTGAAGTCTCAGTTTTTGACCTTTTTATAGTTGTCACCTTTGAATTCCAGGAGGCCAGTGAGCTCCTCCGCCTTTTAGGGACAATTTCAAAATTCTCATCAGAGAGATCACTCTCCTCCTCTGAAACCTCAAAGTCTGAAGCACTGCCCTCATCACTTCCACTCTCCTCCTTGTAACACACTTTGGAGGCCACTCGTCTCCGGCGGTCGTTCTTGGGCCTGACTGGCACATCTTTTTCTGCTGAATTGGTCTCATTATTTGATTCTTTCTGTTCCTGGCTGCCTTTAGTCAGCTTTGACTTGTGTGTCCTTTCAGTCTGGGCAGTTTTGGGTTTCTTTGGTTCCTTGTCTTCTTTGCTCTGTGAAGATTCCTCATCCTGCTTGGCTTTTTTGCAGGGGCATTTTTTTGCCACAGCTTTGGGTGTTGTAGCAGAACTCTCCTGCCCCTCAGACGTGCTGCTGTGAGACAGCCTTTTGGTTGAGTTCTTTCCCTGCAAAGAAACAGGCCACATCACTTTTATCACCACGGCTAAGAATATGGTAAAAAAAAAAAAGACTGAAATCAGCCCAAGGTTCATGCAGACCAAAGGTTGGCAGGCACAGTCAATTCAAATGTCTTAGGAACTTGAAAACTTCAGGCAACTGGCTGAAGAGAGGTGTATTCATGCAGCAAGAGTTACTAAGTTTTAAAGAAATGTAAACCCACTGAAATGTTAAGAAATCTTTGCTGAAACACAGAAATCAGTGGCTTTTTTAAAAAAGACAATTAAAATTTAAGGTTGTGCTTTTTCTGCAATGTAGACAGAACCCTGGTTCATGCAGTAAGTGATTCACTGCAAGTTGTAACAGCCAGAAAGTTTTTTTAATCCTACTGAATCAGTGACCTATTCCTTATTCCACACAAACAACAAAAACTACCTTTGGTCTTGTCTCCTTGAGAGGAATAGGCTGAAAAGACAGCACGAGGCGACACAGCAGCTGTAATGCTCGCAGAATAATTAAAAATATCTGCAAAATAGTTTAAATTGAGTAATTTACTCACAGGAGATCTCCAGATAAAAATACAAGAAAATTAAAAGCTACAGAATCACTTAAGTCACTGATCTGCTTTCTTCAAATCCACCCCTCCCACTACTTTGTGTATGACCTGACACACAGCATCCAACCTCACCAACCAACCCTGCACTTTCCAGTCTCTTACATGAACCAGCTCCTCATCATCCTGTGCAGCGTAGATGGCAAACCTTCTCTCCAGTGTTGACTGAAGGGGCTCTCCTTTTTCAGTGGAAAGCTCATCATTGACAGTGAAGGTTCCAACAAACCTGAAATACAAGACACCTGCTTATTATCCCGTGTTTGTGACTGTATTCTTAAATTTCAGACTTCACCCTCTCCTTCTGTAAAAAGGACAGCCCTTCGCACCCTTATATATAAAATTAAATAAACCACAGAAAATTGTTAACTACAGTTACCCCTCTCCCTGAACCCTAGCTCTACATTCTATGTGACAGCACAATCAGAAGAGAGTTTTACCATTTCACCAGGCTGGAAAGGTAGACAAGGCCCACTTGGCCCGCGGGCACTTGGGTGAAGCGGGTGGGGATGACGGACAGACCAATGGCGAGGAGATCTGGCTGGCTGCAGATCCTGTTCCTATAGAAACCATTTGCTAATAAACACAGGAGGTGAACCTGAGAGAGAAAAGTTTAAAAGTGAGTTCACAAGAGATTTTCCTTATTGGAACTACTGGCCATAGTAAAGACAAGGAATACTTCCCTGCTCTTTTTAACAGAGACAGGGAACAATGAAGCCTCCCAAGCATTCACGGTGCTGTCTTCAGAAGACTGTAAAGCACTGAAGTCTTTCCAAGTGTTTCCTGCTCTACATGACTAGCTGTTTAATCTCGACAGAATGAGAAGATATCTCTCCATAGAGAAATATACATCCTACTCACATATGCTTTGAGTTAGAATTTTACTAACACAGGCACTGGTGTTTCCAATTCACAGTTTAGGAGGAATCTTAATGAGCATCTGTCAGGACTACAGCCTCTTTATTTTTTCACTTCTAGCCGTAGCTCCATGTTATTTTATAAAAATTAGTTTCTTTTGATTACAAATCAGTTCAGACGTCTTTATGCTCAGCTTCTTCTCTGCCATGGTTCTCTACGACAAATACCTTATGTGTGTCCTCACGAACCTCCTTGCTGAAACGTTTCATCATTCTCCGAAGGTACATCTCAAACTCGGCTTTTCTTTTTTCTCTGCAGAAGATTACAAAAGAAATGGATGTAGTGGGATTTCTGTGGACCTGCCTTTCTAGATTCCTGAACTGGGTCAGTTCACAAATTCATCCCAGAGAATCTTCTATGCACACTTAAGGAAAGGTTTAATGACTGGCTGTGTAAACAGGCTGTTAAGATTTTGCAGTAATACAATGCCATTCACCCACAGCTCTCCTTGCAGACACCTACTGCTGTCCTTTTACTGGAAATGGAGATAGTAAAACACGATGAAGTCACATACTGGATTTTCAAGGAAGCTGAAAAGCCTCCTCCACTTCTGCCAACTTCCACTGAAGATTTTTGGTAGAATTATGAGTGTGTAAACTGTTCTTCATCCCACAATGCTGCATCATTCCAAATCAGTGGTCTGCACCAAGTAGGGATTTTCACCCAGAACACAGCAAGTCAGTGACAGTCAAGACTTAGGGTATTTTTAGCAGCCTTTAGCAACTTCAGCCTTTAGCAGCCCTCCACCACCTCCTTGTTCTTACCTCCTCTCTCTTTTCTTCACCTGCTCTGGGGTTTCAATCTCTATCTCAACTGGATTGCTTGGCAGCCCCACTGATGGAAGAACAGCAGCTTCTTCTAACTTATCTGTAGCAGGTTCCTGGAGTTCTGGAAAAATAAAGTATTATTAAATTATAAGTAAATATGGAATAGATTCCTAGGGAGGACTGATGATGGGACAAGAACCTACATTTTCCTTCTCATGCATTCAAACAACCTTTAAACAGAACATCTCCAGTAACTACCAGCTCCTGGATCTTCCATACCACTGCGTATGCTAAGTTATTTCAAGTAACTGTGGGATGCTGGTCACCTGCTGCTGAAGAATCATTGTGATATATAAGCTCTTAAAAAGCACTTAACATGAATAAATACCTTCCACAAATTGTTACCTTCCACATCCCTCCATTCATCTTCACTTTCATCATCATTATCATTGTCAGTATTGTCTTCATCCATCTCTTTTTTAACAGGAGATTCTGTCTTTAACTTCATCTCCTTCTGAGGATGCTCCAGTGAGTCACTGTTAAAATCATCAAAACAGTGTTACCATCAGGAAATGCAGGTGCTTGTTTATCAAAAGCTAAAAATAGGGAAATAAATGAAGCATGACCTCTGCATCAGTAACAACAGATTGAATATTTGACAATCAAGACACAGCAGGAAGTAAGATGAAAAAAAAGGTCCTATAGACTTGAATTATAAATAAATTTACCTGCATGTTTCCTCTTTGATACAATTCTCTTTATTTCTAGGATTCTTTTTACTTTCTTTTATTTGTGATTTTGCCTCTTCTTGTTTTGAAGGTTTGGAAGTTTTTGCTGAGTTGGAAACTTCAGTATTACAGTATTCTTCCTTTTTCCTAGCTGGAGCTTTTGAGTTCTTCTTTATACTGGGCTTTTTCTCTTCAAAATCATCCACACGTGACAAAAGAAATGAAGATTAATGTTAGAGGATGGAGTTTCATCTCCATGGCAATCTGAAACAACATCTCCATGGACTTCATTAGAGGCAGCTACAGAAGAATGTGAGCAGTCACGATGCTGAGTACGTCACTGTTTGTTTATAAATAGGCAGGATTTGAACAGTGCGACTTGTCTGAGGAAAATACTTACGTAACTCACAAGAAGTACCTAAAGATTCCTATAGTCCTACCGATGGGATAGGCGGAAAGCAAGAATCGTGCTTGCCACTCACAACAACTTATTACCACGTGAAGCTGCTCCGGAGAGCGCGGCCGAGATAAAACAACCCCTCACGGGCTCGCTCAGCCTTTGTCAGCGCTTGGGGGCAGCGTGCGGGGCCCGCGTCACACGCGGGTTTAACGCCGGGGATCTGGGGCACCGATCCCACCGCCGATAACACAGCCCATAACGCCGCCGACAACCACCGCCCCCCAGCCCGGCGTGCCCGTCCTTCCCGAGGGCGCGCTGGCACCGCTGACCCCGACCCCTGCGGCCCGGAGCAGCCCGAGCCGCGGCGGTGGCGCAGCACCCGGCCCGCCACGGCCTCCCTGCCACACTCACCCTCCTCCTCCTCCTCCTCATCCTCCTCTTCCTTCCGCAGCCGCCCGGAGCGCCTCTTTTTGGTGGCCGCGGGCCCGGTCGATGCTTTGCGCTTTCTGCCCATAGCGCAACCGGCCTGGGCAAACCCCGGCCCGTCCCCGCGCGGAGGAGGGGAGGAGAAGGGGAGGAGAAGGGAAGGGGAAGGGGCCGGGCCATAAAGTCTCGCGGGCGGGCGCGGGAGGCGGTTTGAAAGATGGCGGATGAGGTGGACCAGGTGAGCGGCTCTCGGCTCTCTCAGCGGCTGGAGAGGGAGGCAGCTCCCGGCTGCGCGGCGGGGCCGGTCGCGCCCGGACCCCCGTGAGGCGCAGCCCGCGGGGAGCGCTTTCCGTGCGAGATGAAATCCCCGCTCGGCCTCGGAGCTTGTGCCGCTGTCGGGGCGCGGGCAGGGCTCGCTGCAGGCCCGCTGGCCCCGGGCA
Source organism: Cnemophilus loriae (assembly GCA_013397755.1). Taxonomy (NCBI): domain Eukaryota; kingdom Metazoa; phylum Chordata; class Aves; order Passeriformes; family Corvidae; genus Cnemophilus; species Cnemophilus loriae. The sequence continues at coordinate 317,503 of VZTF01004652.1, forward strand.
CTGCCGGAGGAGGGAGAGGGGGGAAGGCTGTCGAGGGCAGTGCCCTTGGCTCGGAAGGAAGGAGGTAGCTAGAACAGAGATATGGGATATATATGGGATGTGGAAAATGTGGGATATGCACGGAGGTCTTCACCCGTTTTCATTTGTGATCCTCAAAGTGCACCTTTCTCACAGAAAGGGGCTTCAGGCCGGTGTGTGCTGAGGTTCCACGCCAGCCTGGGGGCCCGGCCTGGCTGCTGTGTGCCCCACAAGGGCTCGGGAGCGGCGAGTGTGGGGGGGGGGCAGTGTGTGCCCGGGTACCTGAGGGCACCGAGTGTGTGCCTGGGTAACTCGCTGTGCTGGCACCGGTGTCAGCGTGGGGTCGGCGGGTCCAGCCTGCACCGTGCCGTGGCACAGGTGTGGTGCCGCTTCCCGCAGGGCGGGCTCTCTGCTGCAGTGTAAACGGTGGCTGCTGGTAAGAAAAACTGTTCACAGAGTTATAGAATGGTTTGTGTTAGAGGGGACCCTAGATATCATCTAGTTCCAATCCCCCTGTTTGTGAGGAATGATTTGCTGCAGACTAAACTGAAATCTTTTGACTCATATTGCTCAGGCTGGTGAGTATCATTAGAGTGGTAAATCAGCTGCACTCAGGTTCACCAGGATGTGAAGGAATGATTTGAAGTATTTGCATCTGTGTTTTTACTCCTTTCCTTTCTGTGTCTCACAAACATTGAGAAATGGAAAAGTTCACAGGCTTCTTCTGTACAAATAATGCTTTTGTTCTGTTTTTTAGCAACAAACAACAAATACTGTAGAGGAGCCACTCGATCTCATCAGACTCAGTCTAGATGAGCGAATCTATGTCAAAATGAGGAATGATAGAGAGCTTAGAGGCAGATTACATGTAAGTAAAACTTTCAGAACATTGTCACAGTCAGCTAAGCACTAGGCAGCCTTTCTTTATGTACAAGTTTGTTACACAAGTTTACCTGTAATATTCCTCTGGTTGTTGAAAAAATTAGTTTTAAAACATGAGTAATTGCATTTCATGGTTGAAAGTGCAGAAGGGATTGGAAAAGTAGGTTGAGAATCGTCTTAGTTACCAGAACTGTAATGTGATAGGTAGAAAAATCTAATTTGTTCAGTACTTTGTGAGCTATTAACTGCTTCCCTATCTATGTAGGGATATATTTATATATATAGAGATATATTTTGTTTTTCTCATCTCCTGAATGATACCAGGCAACTAATTTCACTGCATTTGGCTTCCATTTCTGTGAAATAAGCAGTAATGCTGCAGGCCTCTTCCTATGATGTACCTTGAGGCCTCTTCTATACTGGGGTCATCATTATTATCAAACAAGAATCCCTTAAGTCACACCCTGGAGGTGTAATGGGATATGTACTCAGCTGGGCCCTCAGATTTTTGCTTTCTATTAAGTCAGGCATCCTCTCTCAGTGCTGTGCTCTGCCGGGGGACCAGCTGCACTGTGTGTTAACTGGGCCTCAGCTGCTTTAGAAACACAGAGATAATGAGCGATCCATGAGGGACACGTGTAGTTTGCAACATGCTTTTGTAAGGTTTTTGGAACATGTGTTTAAGGTTTTGTAGCACTGTATGAGAAGAAGCTTTCATATCCTTTGAGTTGGCCTCAGGCAGTCAATTCCAGAAGGCTGGACTGGCAGCAGAGAGTGTGTAACTGGTTTAATGTTAACAAAGTGTGTCTGTCTCTGAGTTCTTGTAAGTGCTCTCACAGAATGCTTCAGAGCTATTTCCTGCAAGAGTGTTTCAGTAAGTGTAAATGTCGTGTCTTCTTTTTCCTGCTGCAGAGTTCTCATTTGTTTATGTTTGTGCTGAGTTGTAAGTAGAACTGATAGTACTTTGTTTTGGTGAAAATCAGACTAAACTATTTATGTCTGAAAGTCTTGCTAAAATTCTCATTTTAATAAGCTTATGTTTGAATTTTGGAAACCATAATAAAGTAACTTAATTCCTCCAGGCGTATGATCAGCACTTAAATATGATTTTGGGTGATGTGGAAGAAACTGTGACTACAATAGAGATTGATGAAGAAACCTATGAAGAGATTTATAAAGTAAGGACTAAAAAAGGAGTTAATTTTTCCTCGCAATTTTTTTTTTAAAACTGCACTGTTGTATTGTTAAAGTAGTTTATTGCTGACTGTTTTTTGAACCAAGCTCTAACAAAGGTTTTGGACAAATTGTTATGAAAGTACACAGGATATCTAGAGACTCAGTGTTAGTTGTATTGATATCTTCAGCATGCCAGAACATTGTGTGTTTGTTGGAGTTGTTTCAGGTGTGTTTTTATGTTTGAAATGAATGTTTTGTAAATGTAAACTTTTCTTTCCTTCTTCACAGTCTACCAAAAGGAATATTCCGATGCTCTTTGTCAGAGGGGATGGTGTTGTGCTTGTAGCTCCCCCGTTGAGGGTTGGTTGAAGCAACAAAGGACTTAACCTTCTTGGAAAGTTCCAGACTTTTGGACAGTGGTTCATGTTTCAATCATGTCTCAAAATTCTGTATGTGTTTTTTATAGGATATTTTTGTCGGTCCTTTTGGAAAGGGGAGGGAAGGGGAACCAGTTTGTCTTGCAGAAAGTACATGTAGTCAATTGAAGCAGTGTAAAACCCAACCTGATCTCAGAATTAATGTAAACTGCTGTAAATTGGCTGCCTTTTCATATTCAGTAAAAGAATCCTTAATTTTTTCTATCTTGGCAGTAGCACTGTCTTATTTTTGTTGTTTTAAATAAATTTTGGTTTATCTTTGAGATTTGAGTTGTCTTGTTTTTTGTGTTGAGGGTATATGTTCTTCTGTAGAGCTAGTGCTTTATTAAGTTATAGTATGCAGCCTCACTGTCCGAGAAAGTAGTATCTTTAGTGTGTTGTTTTAACTTCTGTCCTTACTAATACCCAAGCCTTGCAGATTACTGTTTTTGGGGACAACACTACATCAATCAGTGGTGCTGTAATTTATGGCTCTGTGTTCAAATTTGTGATGTGTATCCTCATTGTAGGGAAATGGTGTTTGTATGCATCTTCCACGTAAGATAAAGAAGATGGGCTTCAGTCCAGTGTTTTCAGATGTTTTCATTGTGGCTTTGTTAACAGAGTTATGGTTTGCAAGGCCGTAAGTAGAGACTGAGGTTGTTGCTCACATGCTGTTGAGTTGCCTGCTGCATTCGTTTCCCACTGTTTGTAGCATGTTTCAGTTCTTGAATACATTAAATTCTGCTGGATGCCTTAAGATGCTCATAAGTTATCTGCAGTGAAGGTGCACTAGAACCTGAACAAAGCTCTTTTTTAATGCATGCTTTCTCAGGACCACCTTGTTTGCAATTCCTTCTTGTGTGCAAAAAAGACACTTCTTCTATAATTTCGTTGTGGAATCAGATGTAGGTCTGCACTTCCTACAAAACTTGACTTATGTCTCAATAAACTTAATTATCTAGGTTCTCTGTAGGGTTAGCAAAAGCAGCTTTGGCACTTTCTCCTACAGTTAAAAATCTTCATATCTTAGTCCATAGCTTGAGACAGGGGTGAGGAATGAAAGGTCTGCCAGTCATTGGTTTTTTTTCTCCATTCCTTTCTGTACTTGGATTTTTGTATTGGAGGACTGACATGATGCTCAAAATGCTGGCAAATCAGGAAGTTCTACCTTGATAAGTTTTAGAATTCATATCTGTTAATAACACTTGTAGACTCTGAGAATGGATGTGAGTCCCACATACCCTTTACTTGAGCCATATTTGCCAGCATAACACATTTATCTGTATGTGCAGTATTTTTATATCACAGGGTATCAGCACAGTGGGAAGAGGTCAGCTCACCTGATATAGCTCACCTACATAAATCCCTGGAAAACTTATTAAAAATTGTCCCATTTGTCACCTGCTTCTTTTGAAGTTTTAAGTGAGAGACTTATGGTGATTGGTAGCTCAGTAATTGTCTAATTGATTTCTTGGGTATTTGCTGTCTAATTATAAGGATCTGTTACTGTTTTGTGTCACAGAAATGTCCAGTAGCATCCTTGATCCTCTAGTTTGAAATGAGCTGTCAGGAGCAGGAGCCAGTCTAAGCCTCTCCATGATGAATGTGGATTAAAAAACAACAACAAAAAACAAACACCTCCTCCAAAACAAACAAAACCCCCAACAAAACAGACAAACAACAACAAAAGAATACCACCCTAAATGAACTCCCAAAAAACCAAACAACAAAATGCCCCAAATCCAGAAAAAAAAATCCCAAACAAACGAAACTCCAGACCCCAAAACATTTGAAAAGTTTTTTGCAGTTTGGTCTCTTTCTTACTGTTCTTTCTACTTTTTGATCATATGTTTGCTGTTCTAACCATATGTTGAGATTTCTGTTCCAGATGAGTTTGAAAAAGAACTTATATAAATTTTCCTCCTATATTTTCTCAAGGTTTCTCAAATCCCTTTTCATATTGTCCTGTGTTTTCAGTCTGCTAGAACTTGTAATATTATTGAACTTCTTGAAGCTTGGCTTTTTAGTTCTAGTAGCTTTTTATAAACAGTAGTAGCCTTCTGTTAAGTTTTAGCCTTTGGACTGCATCTTTTTTGTAGATGGCAGAATAATTTCTCAGTTTGCCTTTAACGAATTTCCTGTTCTGCCTGAAAACATCTCACTCTCAGGAGCTCTTTTTTTAACAAGACTTGTGTTATAAAATTCCCTTTATCAGAAGTGCTGATAGAGTTAAACCTCTGGTGTCCTACTGCTTTTGGGAGTGTTGGCTATCTTGAAATTTCTGTGTGGGCTTGTGAAATTGATTTTTGGATCTCTGGCTACTGTAGGGCACTAGATGGTGCTGCTTTTCCTTAAATTCAGGCTTGGTTGGCTTTGACTGATGTATGTAGCCTGTGTCAACAGGCCCTGTACTTGTACAATTAGTCATTTGTTTTTCACTAGGATGGCACTTGCTGACAGTTTTAAATTAACTCTGCTGCTTATCCATAAGTAAAAATCAAAATATGTTTTGATGTTTATGTAGGCACAGAGCAAGTCCCCACAAGAGTTAAAGTGAAGCAGTGTATGTGCCTTGCTTAGTCAGAGGTTAAGATGCACAAGCTCCAGACTGGCAGCTTTTCTCAGAGAAGAATTAGCTGAAGAATTGCACCGTACAGAATAAATTGTGGTTGACCACTGTGCTGCTGAACCCTGCTTGGAGAAGAACAACCCTTGTTGTGTTGGTTCACAAGGCTGCTGCTGGACCCACTGATTCAAGTGCTGTCCACTACCTTCACTGGAGAACTTCACTGCAGTTCAAATTCAGCAAGAGGGGAACAGCCTGCACTTAGGGGTTTCTGTACATTAAACTCCTGAAGAGACAAATATTTCAGTTTATTTCAAGTCACCACTGCTGCTGCCTTTTTTTGGACCCCTATAAATAGATTTTGAATCCATCCTACATATTTAAACAAGATATAATTTTGTTCTAGGCCATGTAGGGTTTGGGGGGATGTGTTTTGTTTGTTTTTTCTAAAGTTGAACAGGGATTACATTATGTGTTTCATTCCTATTCCCTAGCATAGGACAAGCCAAGGATTTGGATAATACAGTTACAGTAAGCATTGAGCAGTGTGAGGATTGGCAGGCTGCTGCAGGGGTTCAGGGCTGGAAAAGCAGGACAGTATTGATCATATTGGGAGTTCTGCAACAGCACTGTCTCCTCTTGGTGCTTCTGTTTCTGTTCTGTAGATTTCACTGGGAATCTGTCATTTGAAATATTTAAGAGAAGGAAACTTGTAAGCCTTCTTACTAGATTTTTCTTAGTAGAACCATAGGATGGGAAGGGAGCTGATTCAGTGCAAGATGACAAATGCTGTGCATTGTTTTTTTGAACTGATTATGATGATGACATGTACAGAAAATCCCATCAGGCTTATTAAGGTTTAAGGCATTCATGCCAAGATCATTGATAGGCTGAATACATCATTACTGAGGGTGTAGGACTCCCATGTTTCTAAACAGGAAGCTCCTTTCATATGCTAAACAAAAAGAATGGAAAAGAAAAATAGAAAGTTCAACAGAAAATTGAAGCACGGTGTCCAAGCCAGCCTTTTTTGGGGGGGAAGAATGGGTGGAAGGAAGAGAATAGATGATGTGGGTTGGAGCGGAAAACAAGAGCAGTGACGGAAAAAGATGTAGTCAGAAACCCTGTTCATGAGTGAATTTTTTCATTGTTGCCCAAATTAGTTTGAATGGAAGAAAGGCCCACTCCCAAATTTTGGAAACTTAGTCCAAAAAGCCTATTGAGTTGTACAATGGCATTTGATCAGTTTATGATGTGATTGCCTGCACCAGCAGGGGATGAGGCAGGCGTGCTCACTGTCTGGGTGGGTGGACAGACTGTCGCAGAAAGCACTGCCCAAACCTTAGGAAGAGTTGGGTAATGACTGATCACAAAGAGGGGTTTTAGCGAAGTTTTCCTCTGGGTGGCACATGGTAAACATGGAGATTTGCTTCCTCAAGGTGCACGTGGAAGGCATCAGGATATTCAAATGCAGGCACATTTTGTGACTTTCTCTTTGGTTTTAGTGATGAAAATTGCTCCAGATTTTTAGAACCTGTTGTGTAATTAATTTTCTGATAAAGACTTATATTTTATGCACCTGTGCTGGCTAAACATGATGCTCTTGGGTCACAGTCTGTTGGTTCATGTCACCCAAAGCCCATGTCAGTACACGGTTGCTCTCTGCAGTAGATGATGTAGTGCTCTAGTCTGTTTCTGGATGATTTGAGCAAGGAACTTTCACCAGGGGCTCTGAACTGTTTGACAACTTGAAGCCTGGATTTCCTAAACTCTATTGCAATAGTGGATCAATTTTAGCCTCTAAAGGAGACCTTAGCGCTGCAGGCGACCTACTCCTGTTCCTTTCTCACAGCACTCAGCTGTGGCACAGAAAAGTCACCATCTTTGTGGGTAAGGGAGGCTGCAAAAGCCTTTGCTATCAACAGCACAGTTTATTATGTGATTCATAGTCTAATTGCAACCTAACAGAACTCACAGTTGTGGCACTTCTGCTACAGTAAGTTTTCATTTGCTCTTCTTGAATCCACTAAAGTGTTGGGCAGTAAAACCTCCAGTCTGATGCATGTCGTGGCATCAAGTGTGTGTGTCACTGGAGCTTGTCACTTAATGCTGATCAGGGCGAAATGCTGTGTAAAACTTTGACCAAGCAACTCACATAATTCCTTCTCCAGTCTATTCTATGAACATCACAAAGAACTTTCAGGTAAGCAAACTATTTCCATTTAAAAAGAAGAAAGAATGCTGCTCTAAAATGATGTTAAAGTATGGAGAATATTAAGGATAAAGCCCGTGGTTTTCATCATGGAATGCATTATTGAATTCTTCAGGAACCTTCAAATTTCAGTGGCAGGGAAAATTTGAAACAAGTAAATGGTGCTCCAAATCTTGATTTCTTTAAATAAGTGCTGCAACAGATGACTTTGTCACTCGTCCTTAGCACATAATTGCAATGATTAAGTTGGCTTTTTGTGCTATAAAGGTGACACATTAGCTAGACTGAATTACCTTTTTCACAGCAGGTAACTGTTCCTGGTTCATCCTGTGCTGTAGGTGGTGTGGCAATGCAGCATGTCGTAATTTGTTCTGTAGCACCTATATTTAGTACTTTTTAGTAAAACAGTTGCCTCCCCCAACTGCCCAGATGTTGTGTTCCAGTGGTTAAAAGTCTGCAGAAGAAATGAGATATCAACAGATAACATCAGAGCGCTAATTTGATTTGTTCTACATTTGTAATGCATTCCTTCAAGCTAAATTCTTGTTGACTGACATGCTGCTTATAAAAGGCAAGGGATCCAATGCTCCACTGCAACCCAGGAGGATACACTATATTTAAATTGAACACAATTCTCAACAACTTTCATATACCAAACCTTCGGATTGTTATTGCTGCCTGTGGGTGTAATTCAAATATTCAGGATTGTTTCTGAATTAATGTGGTCCTATCCATAAAGCACAGGCTCTAATCTGAGGGGAGATTTTCTAATATAATGGAGACTATTTTCATGTTTAAATGTTAAGCCTTTAGATCTTACTTGCCCTGCATTCATACCCTGAAAACCAACCTAAACTCAGCAATACTGTTTGCTTGCAGCTTCCAGGTTTGCAACATCCTGTGGGTAACACAGGATCTCTGTCCTCTGTACTCAATCCCAAAGCCAGCTGCTGGTTTCTTGAGACACTGTGATGTCCATGCAGTGATTTTTTTCCCCGTCTCTCATGTGCAGTCTCATGAGTTAAGGAGAAATATTTTACATGTGGTGTTTCAGGTACTGAATATGAAGTTCACTTTAAATTTGCATTACTTTTGTTTCCCTCTGGATTTTCTTATAGTACTGTTGTCCTACAAACAGGGTAAAAGGTTCATTCTTGTGAAGAGCTCTGATATAGCTGGGGTGAAGCTTCCCCAGCAGACATCTCTCCATCTGACTCTGGTGTGACTGTTCATACACAGCTCTGAAAAGCAGGGGAGCACCGTTCTTCGACTGGCTCAGCTGCACAGAGAGAAGTCACAGAGAAATATTCCCATCATCACACTTGCTACAGAGATCTGCTGGTTCTTGATCAAGCAGGAATATATACAAAAGAGTTCAGAAGAACTAAATGTGGTGTGATTTGTGGTCTCAAAGAATAATTCCCAGGAGGTAAATGGAAGGTATTCCCACTCATACTCAGCCTATTAATGAAGCAAAACCTACATTAAACATGTGACACTTAAAAGACTGTTGAGTTGAAATTTGAGGTGAACATTCAATAAGTTGTTTGTTTGTTTTTTTCTTACTTTATGAAGAGAGATTCACCCACAACTTATACAGCAGAAATGTGAGATGCCTACACAGAAAGGTTGTAAACAGAGCATGAAAATATATGATGTAAGCAGCCAATTGGCCTCTAGCAGTTTTTTGTCTTTCATGGGCTCTGTTGCATAACTGTTCCCTCTAGCCTGGCTCTGGCGTTTATGGACTGGATGGTTACGTGAGAAACTAATCAGGGCAGTTTCTGCTTCTAAGGACTAGGAATTTTTTGAGAATTATGGAAGTTGTGCATGTAGTAATAGCATCCAGAGAAGCAAGGGTTAATTTCTGTAGGATTCCTTCCCAGAGTTTCCCCCAAATAAAAACTCTATAAGTTAGGAATGAACTTAGTATTTTGTGTTCTTTGAGCTGTACGCTTGGGACAAGAGGCTTTATCTTATCTTTTTTTTCTTTTTTCCTTTTTTTAACTGCTCTGAAGGTCGAGGGAGTTGTGTAGGGTGACTGGTAATCCTTGATGTGTGTCTGGGAGGACCAGAATTACTGCAAGTCATGCTGTCCTAGTACTAGATTCCTTTTGTTTTTAGGTTGCTTATTAGTCACCCTTCCAACCCGATATCCTCTGTTTCCAACAGAAAGCCGTTGCAGGAATGCAGTAGCAAGGGAAGGAGGATTGCTTCATTGATAAATCTGAGAGCATTTTAAAAGGAGGTGAATATGTTCACTGTCCATTAGTAACTCCTGAATAAGAAGCAGCCGTGTGGGAAGTGTGCTGGTTACAGAACTTGTGCCTTGATCTCATTCTCCTGAAGTCCAAATGAAGCCACTCACCTCCTGAATGCTTGCACAGTGAGCTGCCAGCCTCTTCAGTTGTGGTGTGACCGTGCAGCTCATGGGAGGTACAGGTCCTGGCATGTGGAATGCATTAGGTTGGAGCAAGATGCAGCACTGCATGTTGGGATCCTGTAATCTCTGTGGGCTGTACCTTGGGGTGCTGAAGATGAAAGCTTCAACAGTGTGATGCTCTGCGTGGGCTGTGTTTGGCCCACAGGCTATTTTCACCATCCCTCATGTTCACTGGAATGTAAAACTCTCCAGCCTAATGCAGATTATGTTTGGTTTTTAACTGTTTAACAAAACAGAACTTGTAATTTTCTGACCCTAAGTGGGAGTCACTTAAAATGCATTAGTCAAGGCAAAAGGAATTTCCCTTTCACCCATGGCTCACAATAACCTCATTCCAAGCTCTTTTATGTTGAGAAACTGTCAACTCAACTACAGATGAACCATCTTCACTGGCATGGCGTTGCCAGGCATTTTCACTTTAGACTTAGGCGTTACACAGGAACCCTGCATATCCCTTGGGTGTATTTTTACACAAGTGTGAACTCCCCATTTAGCTTTGTGCCTTCTTTGAATTGTGATTCATAAATCACAGCACCCCAGCTTATCCTTTGTGGCTTCACCAAAGGGACTTAAATAAATTCTGAATGAGTTTTACCTTTTAGAGAAATGAGGCAAGCACTTGAGAAGAATCTCACAGCTGGATAAAACAACCCCTCTAAAATAAACCAGAACACACACTGGATTACAGTGTCAAATAATTTTCAACAAGGGTTCCGCCGATGAAGTGTATCTCTGGTAAACTGCAGCTTTTTCAGCACACTGATAGTGGCTTCATCCTTTTCTCCTGCTCTCTGTAGATCTCTCTCCATATTTAAGTCCTGTTGAAGGTAGATGGACATCCATTTTTAAAAGTCAGTGTTTGATCATCAAAATTTCTACTGGTTTTGGCAGCATATCCTGTCTCAGACCAAATGCTCCATTCAAATCTGTAGAGGACAATGTACAGTGTGGGTTTAGAAGAACATAAGCATCTGCCCATCTCCTTACCTTCCAGACCAAGGAAGTACAAGTGGGCTTGGTCTTATCCTTACAAACATCATCTACAAAGCCGATGAGGCACAAAGAGCAATCGTAACAGAAAATATTCTTAATATGGGATTGTGTGAATGACCAGATGCAATGGAGGAGGGAAAACAGTCTGTGTGCGGCAGTTCTGCCTTGCATAACTTTGTGGTCTTAACGACCTGATGATCCATGGAAGTGGAATATTATTTTTTGTTTTTCTCCTAGAACTTCTCTGATCAATAGACTTTCCAATAGTTACACGATGGAATGACAAAAATGGTCCTGTTTCCTAAGAAATGTCTCTGGTGGCAAAGTTTTTAAAGGTCTGGGAGTTTCCCTATTGTATTTAATGGGGCCTCTGGCTCATAAACACATTAAACAAAGAAACAATAGATCCCTAGGGGAATTTTAAAAGCTAAAGTGTAGGAGCTTTAATAATATTATGAGGACCTAACATGTCTGATGTGGGAACTTAAATCTGAGGCAAGAATTATGAAAAGAATGTTCGAAGTGAAAATTTAATTACATGATTTATTGTTACTAGTTTATTATTGTATATGCAGTGCCAGGGGCACTCCTGGTGCTTTACAGATGATTACAGAATAGCAACTCCCAGATCAAAAATCTTGATCATGCAATCTTTATTCGTGTAAGTATTCCCCATGGTGTCTGATCTTGTTCCCTGTTAAAACTCAATAGTCCCCCCCAACACAGACCATCCTAGACAATTAAAAGAACTTCAGTAAGAGAACAGTGATTAATTATCCTCCCCAGAATACTGCATATTTTGGTGCCATATACTGTATGGATAAAAGATATCTATTGTATTTTAGCAAACCTCACATTTTTCTGCAGCTTTAATTCTTCATTACAGTGTCAGCAAACATTAAGATTATTTCCATGATAGAAGTAGCTTATTTCTGGAAGAAATAAGTCCACTGACTTGTCCCCATATGTTTCAGACCCCACTGAGTTAGTGGTGTCAATTTATTTGCATGTAATTGTTCCCTCAGTGACCACTATAGAAAGTTTCATCTTCAAAGACAGATACTAAATGTGAAATACTCCTGTGAGCTATGCAGATGCTGAAATCTCTTTTTGCAGAAGGTTCTGCTTTTCTTTGTTTCATCATGTGCCACTTTGCACTCTCCTGGAAATGCCACCAATGAGCAATTCACTTAGATGGTTTTCCTAATTCTTCAGCTGCAATGGCTGTTGTTTATCCACTGGGTTGCTGCAGGCAGCCACAGAAGTGAACACAGCTTGTGCAGCCGTCTTTTGGCTCCTGTCTTTGAGACATAACAGTTCTGGTGGGGAGAGACTGAGGCAATTGTGTGCAGAAGGTAAAGGAGGCTTTTTCCCCTCCATCTGTTACAGGATTTTAATATAACTTTTTGCAGCAGGCTGTCCTATTGCTCTCAGAGCAGTGGCATGTAGCACAGAGAGAGGTATTCTGGCTAGGGATGCGTGATGATCTGCATGCCTAAGATTCCAGTATAGTGATCAGGATTCAGATTCTTATCTGAATATTGTTGGTCTAGACAGTGGTAGGGAGCATTGCTAGAGGAGGGACTTTGGATGCTACCCAACATTACCTGCTCTTGAAAATACCTTTTTTCTTTCTTCTTCCAAGGCTGAGTTAAATCATTATTATTTAAAAGCACTCTAAGGTGTCATAATTACCCAGGAAGTTAATGAAGTCTAGTACTTTGTGCAGAAATGAGCATTGCTCTGACCACTAGCTACATGGCACTGACCAGTTTTGTGTTTACAGCTGATGACACGGAAGCACGTTTTTGTGCAACTCATAGTTATGTTTAGAAACTTGTTGCCATGAGATGGTGTGCAGGTCAGAAGTCAATGTAGGTTAAAAATGGGATTAGGATAATTTATGGGGGGTTGGTCCGTTTGTGACTGTTAAACACAATGGTTCTGGTGTGATCTCTCCGTGATAAACTGCTGATTGCTAGAGTAGGAGACTGTCCCTGAGGAAGAATTGCTCTACACACACATCTTGTTTCTTATATTCTTTACCTTATGTTGAAAACAATGCACTGGGCTAAAGGGAGCTGTCAGCTGGCTCAGTGTGATTGTTCTTACATCCTCACATGTTACAGGTTCCTGGAAACTGTTGATTTCAGACTAATGGTGTGGCCCATGGCATCATTAGTCCTCCTTGTATTGTACTCATAGCCACACAACCCTTCCTAAACTCCCTCACGCCTGTCTCAGCATTTCTAGGGCTCAATTCTCGAGAAAGGCTGGTTTTTGTCGCTATCAATTCTGCACACAGAATTCTGACCCCAACTGAATCAACCACAAACCTTCAGAGGGACTGGAGATACATTCACTGCAGTCATGGATTGCTTGGAAATTGCTCAGCTTCAGCAGTAAATGAACGCTGACCGACCTTCACATCTCCCTTCCAGCTCTCTCTTAAATGTTTTGTCAATAAGCAATTTTAATGTGTAAAGCTGAAGTCTGGCTATTAAGTGATTTACTTAAGGTACAAGTGAAGGAATTGTGAACCAGAATCAGGATTACCTGGACACACAATGTTTAGTGTCTGGCCACTTTTGGAGGGCTTCTAAACCTTGTAATATATCAAGGATCAGCTTTACAGTCACAGGCAGGTTTGGCTGCATATCCTTGCCCTTTTCTTTTCTTGCACTATCACAGTTCCCAGGCTAATATATTAGCAAATATATGGTGCAAAATCATTTGGGACCAGGACAGATTCATCCCAGAAGTCAGATATGGTCTGTAGGCTATCACTCTCTCATCTAAGACAGCCGTGGTATTTAAGTCTAGTCACAGAATCACAGGATCACCAGGTTGGAAAAGACCTCTTAAGGTCATCAAGCCCAACCCATGCCCTAACACCATGGCACCGAGTGCCACATCCACTCTTTTTTTTAAACACATCCAGGGATGGTGACTCCACCACCTCCATGGGCAGACAATTCCAGTATTCAACCACTCTTTCCGTGAAAAAACTTTTTCCTGATATCTAACCTATATTTCCCTTGGCACAGCTTAAGACTGTGTCCTCTCGTTCTGTCAGTTGCTGCCTGGAGAAAGAGACCAACCCCCACCTGACTACAACTACCTTTCAAGAAGTTGTAGAGAGTGATAAGGTCACCTCTGAGTCTCCTTTTCTCCAGGCTAAACAACCCCAGCTCCCTCAGTCGTTCCTCACAGGGCTTGTGCTCCAAGCCCCTCACCAGCCTGGTTGCCCTCCTCTGGATGCGTTCAAGCGTCTCAATGTCCTTCCTGAACTGAAGGGCCCAGAACTGGACACAGCACTCAAGGTGCGGCCTCACCAGTGCCGAGTACAGGGGAAGAATGACTGCCCTGGTCCTGCTGGCCACACCATTCCTGATACAGGCCAGGATGCCGTTGGCCCTCTTGGCCACCAGGGCACACTGCTGGCTCACGTTCAGTCGGCTCTCGACCAGTACCCCCAAGTCCCTTTCCACCTGGGCACTGTCCAGTCACTCTGTCCCCAGCCTATAACATTGCAGGGGGTTATTGTGACCAAAATGCAGGACTCGGCACTTGGACTTACTGAACTTCATCCTATTGGACTCAACCCACCCATTCAGCCATTCCAGGTCTCTCTGCAGAGCCCTCCTACCCTCCAATAAATTGACACAAGTTCTCAGCTTAGTGTCGTCCGCAAATTTACTGATGAAAGACTCAATACCCTCATCCATGTCATCAGTAAAAATATTAAACAGAACTGGTCCCAGCACAGACCCCTGAGGGACACCACTAGTGACTGGCCACCAGCTGGATGCAGCACCATTCACCACTGCTCTCTGGGCCCAGCCATCCAGCCAGTTCTTAACCTAGCAAAGAGTGCTCCTGTCCAAGCTGTGGGCTGCCAGCTTTTCCAGGAGTGTGCTGTGGGAGACAGTGTCAAAGGCCTTGCTGAAATCCAAGTAGACAACATCCATGGCCTTTCCTGCATCTACCAGGCA
>VZTF01004653.1:0-239089 GCA_013397755.1 Cnemophilus loriae
GGGATTTTTTGTTTGGTTGGTTTAGCTTGGGGTATGGTTTGGTTTGGTTTTTTGGGATGAGGTCAGGACACACAATGCAATATTTTGTCTGACCAGATAAGACAACTACAACTCAAGTAAAATGACCCTAATTATAATACCTGTTGGGATGAACTAAGAACTTAGTCTTCCTTGAAATTTTCCCATCATAGAGTCATAGAATGTTTTGCGTTGAAGGGGACCTTAAAGATCATCTGGCTCCAACTCCTCTGCCACAGACAGGGATGCTTTCCACTAGACCAAGTTGCTTAAAGTCCCATCCAACCCAGCCTGGAACCCTCAGGGATGGGGTACCTACAGCTTCTCTGGGCGACCTCTTCACAGTGTCTCCACACCCTCACAGTAAAGTGTTTCTTCCTAATATCTAATCTAAATCTACCCTCCTTCCTTGTCCTACCCCTACATGCCCTTGTAAAAAAAAATATTACTACTGATGGTTCAGCTCTTCTGATAGGAGTTCTGAAACAGATATAATGGCAGATTACACTATAGGCAATATTATCTAGGTACACTCAGAGGAAAAAAGAATATGAAAGATGTTGAAGTACCAGCCCCTGTTGGTGCTGCATTTACACTAGCACTCTAATGGAAGCACTATAACGGGAAAGATAAAAAATTATTGGCATAAAAAGCCCTTTGTTTATACAAACTCTTGGAGAGTTCTGCAATGATGACATTTAATTGTTGTTTGGGAGACAAAGTCAGCAATGCCATTCTGGAACCAGAGCATATACTAAATAGGCTACAGGTTCCAGGACCTGGAGACTGAGAGTAGAGCTAGATATGCGTATTTGGGGGACAGGTTGGGGAAATAAAAATCTAAGCAGTCCCCAAAAGTTAAACTCTAACTGTCTGAAAGTTTGAAGGAAAAAGGTTCATAAAATGGTAGAAAAAGATGCTAAAACGGAACATGAGACGATATTTCCTCAGTCCTGTTGCCCAGCTGAGAATCAGTCATGTCTGATTCTTGCCTACAGCATGTTCAGTCTGCTCATTAACACCTTATACATGAGCCTCTTCTATAGTCTGTGGCACTTCACTGTCTCTGTTAATGAAGGGGATTTTGTGGTGTCAAACCTGAATCTTCCCTGCTACAGATCTAGTTCATCATTTCTGTTCCTCTCCTTGAAAGAAGACAAAACCAATCCTTTTCTCCACAGTAACATTTTACATGTGTGAACATCACTACATGGTCTCCCCTCAGGTGTTTTTCCAGTCTCGCAGACACTAAATACACACAATTCTATCAACCTTGCAGTCAGCCTGCAATCTAATCACTTTCGTTTAAGAGATATAAGTAATTTCAGGTACTACGTTGCCATTCTATGCCATTTTTTTTTCCTGATTGTTTTACACTCACATTTTCTCTATTAAAAAATAATACAAGAATAACAAACCCCCAGTCTTGTAGTTTGAAAGACCCACACAAACAAAAGAGGCAACTAACTAACTGGTTATTTCCAAAAAAAAAAAACAAAAAACAACCAAAAACCCATTAAAAAAAAAAAAAGTTTGGCTGACTCATTATGTACTGTTGAGATGTTTAAATTAATAAAACTCTTTAAAAGCCTTTTGCATCATTACATCGTTTCAAGAGGGCTTCAAATAGTGACTTCCCAGCTCTCTCATGCTCAAGCCAGGACAGCTGTAGCCCTGCTTCCTCCAAGCCTGCCAGTGTTGCAATGGGCAGCCTGGTTGCTGCCAGGCACAGAAGATGAAGGTATCCTTTCACACCCCTTTGACAGTGCAAGCTAGAAACGCCATGGGCAGCAGCATGAAATTTTGACTTGCAGCTAAGCAGAGTCTTTGGGCCGAGGGAAAAACATGCTGCCACTGTGGTATTTAAACTCTCTACTCTGGTACCATATGAATTACAAAAATCTCCATTTCAGGCCTTTAAGAATCTATTTTTCAAAACCTGCTTTCTCCCTCAGAGTCCGTACCTACCAGAACAGCAGAGCAAGTAAGTTTGTGGCTTTTTAAGCTATTTTGTGTATCTGTTTCAAGCATCATCAATCCCAGGTATTTGCAGGCTTTTGCCAAGAATTTTCTGCTTTCCTTTAGAAGCAAACATTGAACAACCCAGGCAGGAAGGAACCTCAAAAGATTATCTGGTCCAACCTCTAAACAACATGTCCTATTCCTTCTACGATCATTTACTAGTATCTATCTACCATTTTTCAAGTAGTCAAATAATTACGCAAAACCTAACAACTCCCAAAACAAATTCTGAAGCCTTTGTGGCATTTTAAAAGAGATATTGACAGGTAGTAGAAGTTTTGCAGTAACACAACAATTTACCACGGTGCAAAATGCAGTGGCAATCCCAGCGGTACTGATTGCTGACAAAAGACTGGCCAAAAAGCTTTCAAGACTTCCATCTCCCGGTCCCATTAACCCAGTTGGCAGTCTGCTAGCACAGCAGTCAACTGAAGAGCAGCTTCTGGCAAGTGCCAGTGCCTTTGCTACAGTACAGTAATTGTGCTTACCAGCTCTCAAACATACTTGGCTTCATAAACATCTGCTTCACTAAGTGCCTGTAATTTCTCCATCTCAGTTTGGGCAGAAATGCACACAAACTGTGTCCTCTTACATGACAGGTTAGAGCCCTACATGATATGGAAGGGGGTTTCATTTGGAAAAAGTCTTTTCTGCTGTACCATGCCCTGGCCTTGCAATGAAGTGGTCAAGAGGAAACTCCTCTGTTTATCTCCCCAACTCCCATTCCCATCTGAGACAGACCTCCTGCAGTCAGATGGTAAGTGGTGTTGCTTGATTTCCTTCATTAGACTGTTCAAAAGAAGCACACAAAGGTGACAATATCTTTACTTGCCAAGCCAGGTCGAAATCTTTTCCAGGCCATGTCCTCTCCCCATTCTCAGGAAGGTGTCTGATGCCCAAAGATGGGACTGCCCCTATTTGCCTGCACCTGGCTGGGGTGGCAGGACAGGTCCTGGTTGTCACGCCTTGTCTCAATAGACCCTTATGGGCAGCCACATCATCCTTCAGGGCCCCGGCCCTGGCACATTCAGGAGAGTAATACTGGGCATTTTTTCTCTAGGGAGACACCTCACGCCAGTTCAAATGCTTCTGTGTCTTCTGTTTGGTTACCTAAGCATATTGTACTGTTTATTTTTCTCTTTGCATGGTAATTAATCTCAAATTTTTTCTGCACCTTCTCTGGTTCTGGAAAATCTTTTCAAAACTGTGAATAATTGAGCACAGCCCTGCTTTCCTACAAACTGTCTATACAAGAAGCGATAATATTGCTTCTCTGTTCATCTTCACAGGTAAGAAGCCAAAGGTCCTTTTGGAAATAACTTCAACCAGAGGCTTATATTTGCTTGTTAGATAAATGCACTAAAAGCCCACCCTGTGACATTCATGTATGCTTGAGTAATGTGGTTTGAAAGCAATATTTTTGCTTTTAAAAGGTACATTTTGCTTTGCAGACAAGGTCCAGAACTCAAATTTCAAGTCCTTTTTATTCTGATGATGCCTGTACTATTTTAATGGTGATGGCCTGAGGCTTCTAGACCTGGCAAACATGAACAGCTTTTCATCTTTGTAAAAATAAGCTGAGATTGTTCTCTGAGTTTTCCATTGTTTATCAGGCCTAGTAAATATTTGTGGGTGTCCTTATTCATTAGCTATTTCAGATTTGCAAAGGACTCTTTCCAAAATAAAAGAGAGGGAAAAAAATGGGGGGAAATACTTGGAATGCCAGCAGTAGCAGCAACCAGTGTAATGAATGCCAAGGCAACTGTAACCTTCTCTGTGGTGGGTCTGCTGTGTCTTCCTGTTCCATTCACATTGTCTTTTCTATATCCTGGACAACACTGCCAATTAAAACAAAGCCTTTACCTTGCAGCTCTGCTTGCAGACAGGGTTGACTGAGGTTTACTGCTGGAACAGTTTAAAGTAGCCGGGAAAGAGGCATCCAATCCCAACTGGAGTAGGTATTGTTTAAAGAAAGACTCAGAAACATTTTTTCTTGGTCATGACCTTCCCATCATGTAAAGAAGATTATAACTGTTTCAAGAACATGCTCTTGCTCTGTATGGAGTTTCCTTAGTATCCCATCCATAGTCTTCCAGTCTCTGATAGATATTTGAAAGCACTGACACTGCATTTACTGAAAAAGTATCCAAAGAGTCCCTCAAGTCTGTGCTCATTTCTAGGGCCTTTTAGATACAAGTGTTACGTTGTAGGTGGAAAGAGACAGAAAACGTATTACTCAAAATTCTGATGTTCATTTTGGGTCAAAACTCATAATGAACCTGAATATTGTTTTTGGGAAGTGTCATCTTGATGTATTATTTTTGGTATTTCATTTGCTTTCATCTTTACTGGCTAGATTAGGTCTCTAAAAGCATAAGTTGTATACTTCATACAGGGCCCATCCCTTATACTGCTGTCCTTGAGCTGGCCAGAAAAGATCAAGGTAGTTTGAACCACAACATCTGTGTGGCAACAACTCCAAATGTAATCTTGCAGGATATTTTTTTTTTAATAGAAAGTTCATTTTTCCGTTAAAAACAGATTCTTTTCCTTCCTCTCCTCCAGGTCACCTTTTTTCTTTATTCCAAAGTAATTTAAACAGAACATTTTTAGATAGCCCCCACATATTGCAAAAACTGTTATACTTAATCTTATTCTTTTCTGGAAAACACAGTTAAATTTTGAGCAAACTTTTTCCCATTTCCTTTTGTCTGTGAAAATTTATGTGCCATTTATCTTAATTTCCTTTTTTTTTTTGTTTCTGTGTTCCTACTCATAAGATGGTACCAGTGAGGGATCTCACAGGAATTTATTAAGCTGAGTTCATTATTCCAGTTATCTTACATCTTGGGTAGTTGAATTATTATTACTAAAATTTCTTTTAATTCATTTTGATAAAAATTAATCCCACTTATGAAAAGAAAACTGTTAAACCAAAACAAAACAGAGTGAGTTAGAAAAGCATCTCGAGAGGCAAAAATGGAAAATATTATTATTACTCTGTTCCTTTCACTCTTCTGTCACTTAAGAAAATCTGCAAGTTGTGCTGTCCAGCACTGGTCCACGGCATAAGTATTAACACACCACTGCTATGAACTGCTTGGTTGTTCAAGCGGTTCAGGTTCATGCTACACATTAAAGAGTCTTATATTCTTCATTCTAATATTGCTCAAGTTGGATTCAGCAATTTTTCCCTGGTAGATGTGCTCTTTTCAGCTTGTTTTTTTTTTTACTAAATAAAAGAAAAAGCAGGATATCCATTTGGGAAAAGAAAAATACTCAAAGAATGTTGCAAGTGTCAACCCCAATGCACTTAGAATTAATTACTATCATATCTTAACTGTGAGACCAACACATGTGCTTCAGTGCATGCAAGCACAATTACATGACAACACACTTGTTGCTCCTTGGAAATCCAGTATTATCCACTGCACAAACACAGGGAAGAGGAGAACTTATTAAAAATATATATGTAAATTATATTTTTAATACAATGTCTAAACATTTAAATTTTTAAGCATGGCTGCGGTACTCAGGGGAATTGGGTTCTCTTTCTGGCACTCCCACAAAAGTCCTGTTCATCAAGGCTATAATAATACCATCATTTGAGGATGTCAGAGTAGCAGGTCACATACCAACCTCAACCACGGTATTTCCTGGTTTTCGTGATCTCTACATGATACCAGTGCTTATCATTTTTGCATGATTTTGGGGAAGGTGGGAAGCAGGAAGGAATTTTGGGAGACAGAATTTTGGCCATAGGTGTGCAAATTCAAATTCAGCAAGGTAAGAATGAGAAGCCCTGAGACCCAGTACAGGTCAGAATGGAAATAAAACACATGCATCTTAGTCATCTTGTCCATTTTCTATTTATGAAACAAATCTAAGTCTCACCTCTAACTGCATACTCTGTCTACTTGGGAATATAAATTATTGTCACAGCTTATGTTGGCTTAATACAATTTGGTTGTTCATGATGAAAAGGGTCTTTTTATAGAAGGCTAGGTAATATTTCTTTGTTCATTATGTACTTCTCCAACCTGTTTCCTAAGATGATAATATTTATAATAGAACAGTTGTCATTCTGAGTTTTTCATTACTTCCCTTGAGATAGCTGTCAATGTAAACAGCCAAAATCATGTATCAGAAACTGCATTGCTGTTCTCCGAGAGATCCCAAGCTAACAGCATGTGGTTCTCATTATGAAAGAGTGAGAAGGAGCAGTGTTCTCATAATAGCGCCAAACAAAAAAACATTTACTTGAAACTAAAGGGTGCAGTGAGAGGTGTTGTCCTCAGGAATAAATTTCTCATTTTCAAGCCAAGATTTGTACAAAAAGGTTCATTCATTTGCCAATCTCACTACCTGCCAAGATATAGAGAAAGGTCACCTGTATGACCCTGGTTAACTGACAAAACACAACTGAAAGAGGGAGCATGTGCATCAGTGCTTCATGGTGTCAGGTTCAGAGCACATCCTGGTTGAAACTGAAGTTTATTTAAAGATTGATGAAACATTATATAAATGAAATATTTTCCAGTCTGCTGTCACATGCAGCAACATGAAAACTATACTCATCTAATTGCCTTACTACAGCCATGAAACCATTTACAACTGTCCCTGTTGTCTGAACATGATGAAAAAATTGTAACAAATTTTTCCATTCTGATACAATTGATTGTTTCTATTTGACTGTACTGGTTATATATAAAACAACAGTCATAATTCTGAAACCCACTCAGCTCTACTGCTTAGTATAAATGTAAATTCTATCCAGTATCACCCTGCTACAGAGGATCACACAAATTATATGTACTTAAACATTTTCTGGAATAAAAAATATACCAGGTTTGAGGTAAGCAGAATTTATTAGCTAGCTTCAGCATCCGAATATATTCAGGTCATAGACCTAACTTACTCTTGGCTTCCTCCTGAGCTCTAGAACTAAGAAAGCAGAAATGTTATGACAAAACAAGGAGGCAGAGAAGTTTATATCGTAGGTGGCTTACACTTAATAGGGAAAAAAAAGAGTAATCAGTGGGTACAGAGTCTCTTTAGGAAGTTTGGCTAAATAAGAGGAAGTGTAGATCACGGCAGAAATCATGGGAATTAGGTCTAGGACATACTACTGTCTTAAGCTTGTGGCACTGAAATATTTGAAAGGGATGCTCTATCTAGACATAATACTATGATTTTCTGATAGCCAAAGACAGATTCAGAGAAAAATTTGTGGATAAAAGGAAAAATTTATAATATATGGCAAACGGTTGAGTGCCTTCAGAAAAAAAGAAAACAGGCTGTCCTGAGGTAAGTAGAAGTAAGCCATACCATTTTTCAAAAGAGACAATTTCTCTGCTTTAAAAAAAATGGAAATGCAAATAAGTCTAACTTTGTTAGGAAAATTTGTGTTCCTGAGCAGATGAAATTTCTGCACTGACATTAAGTTCAGCTTTAAAGAATTATTTCGTAAAAACAAAATCTGCCTTGAAGAGGAATACATTTTGCCTTTTTCACTTCTCAGTGAAAAATCCCCTAGTTAGCCCAAGTAAGGATAAGAGAGTGAACAATTTCACTTTTTGTCTTACAAATGAAAATTGTTTTCCATTCCACTTTTTAGTTTTATTTGGGTACTTTTTAATTCTTTAAGTGTTCTGAAAAAGGAAGGTTTTCAGCTTGCACAGAGATCAGAGTTTAAAGTGACCATGTTATTATTTTTGTTATTAATATTACTCAACTGATTAATATCTTTTTGCACTAGTATAGACTATTTCCCGGGACCACAGCTTGAGATGGAGAGTCAGAGAAAATCATATATGCTCTATGACAGCTACCAGGAATCCTCTTTTTCTTCTGTGGGGTTCCTAAAAGAGGGGACAAAAGTAGTTCTCAAAAGCTTTCCTGAACTTGCAGGGTGCAGATTCAAGGAGATTCAATCCTATACAACTGAGATTGTCCAGTTAACCATCCAGAGCCAAACTTTCTAACATGAGGCTTTGAGAGGTTTATGGGGAGTTAGGTACAGGCAAGAGAAATAAGGCAGGTGCTGCAAATTAATGCAGATCTGTAGCTACTCTGTCCATGTTGTGTTTGAATTAGCTAAAACAAACTTCTAAATACCAGAGAACAGCTGTGCAAAAAAAAATTAATTATTTTAAATATGAGAAAGTCCAGAATTTCACCCTTTAGATGGATTCAGTACAGTATTTCTTGTTCATCCAGTGCATTTTGCTGGGAATGTTATAAATTACAATATGCGTGCTATTAAACACGCTTTTATTATTGATTTTTCTCTCAGGGTCTCAATGCAGTGTACAGTCATGGCTTTATTATGTTTCTGACACCCCATGAGACAGTATAAATGCAGTTGGGGTTGATGGTATACAAGGACGGGCACAGGAGGTGGCTTTGGACAAGTAAGCAAGTATTTGTTGAGAAGTCTGGGCAGAATGGGAAGCTCATACGACTGATTACAATAATGATAAAAAAACAACCCTCCACATAGATTCTAGGGGGAGGTAGAATAGGATGGGGTGGGAGTGACAGCAGGGATTTCTGCCAGATGTGGAAAGCAGAGAGAGGACAATGCTGGCTCATGGCAGGATGCCTGTTTTCCTCCTACCAGTTTTGAATGACTTCCAGGGAAAGAGTCCACTGAAGAATATCTCTCCCTCGAGTGCCTGTGTTGCTGTAGTATGAAATATAAGCAGGAGGCTTTGGCTATATCTTCAAAATGTGAAGCAGAAGGAGTCAAATAAGTTTGAGTGTTATCTTTCTGCTAATAAAGAGAATTTTGTCCAACAGTTATCATGAGAAATTGCCTAGTTTTATTTTTTGAGATTTCCAGCAGAAAGACAAAATACCAAATTGAGTCACATGGACTCCAAAAGAGAAAGTTGTTTTGGTTTGATGGGGTTGATTTTTTTTAATTATTTACTTTCCCAGTAAAATGCTTGAGGGTTTTTCCCCATCTTTTACTTTATTTATTCCTTGAGCTTGATTCCTTCTTTCTTGTGTTCCAATAGTTAAAACAGCAAAAGGGAAAATAATTCTTTACAGTCAGAAAGAATTTTTACATCACCTTCACTTCCAAAGAACTTCAGATTAGAAAAGAATGCTCTATTTTACTGTTTGTAACATTTCAAGCTGAGGAAAAAAAACCAACTCCCTAAGAAAGCAATGCTGGGACTAGAACAAGAGGAGACAGTTTGTCTGCTTCTTCCTAACATGAAGAAAGCCCCTATAGGCTACTGGTGCTATTGTGCCATTGCTTTGCAAGAGAAGAGGGACCAGGAAAGTGACTGCAGCCTTTTCCCTCTCTCACACTCCTGCCACCCACGGTGCAGATTTAAGTCAGGCATCTTCAAAGAGAAAAGGTTCAGACAGAGGGACCATAAATCCAGCTGAAGTTTTTCTCATGGCAGTAGGTTGTTAACTTCCTGGCACGCCACTGGGTTTGGCTTTGTTTAACAGCCTGGCATTCCACAAAAAAAATAAATCAGGCCTTTAATTTAGACGCTAACTTCATTCCTTCAAGTTTCAATATTTTCATCCAAGGCATTTAGAATGTACCCATTATTTTTGTAGATCACATCATCAGATAGTATTAATAACAATAATACCTAATTGGCTTTTATTTTGGCTAGAGCTTATTTCTCTTGTCCTAATTATTATAATAAAAAATAATATGTGTTGATTGTTACACAAGAAAAGAATTAAAGAACTTTATTACTACACAGGAGTTTTGTTCCTGCTCGGGTATGAAATTACTCATTCTGACACAAGTTTGTGGAGCTGGAGTTCAATGCTGTCCCAATTAAACTAAACCCACCACAACTTCAGCAGAGCAGTGCTTGTACGTGACAGGCTTTTCTCCTTTGAGAGCAAGCAGGGAGCAATATTTCTCTCATACCCAAAGTCTGTGCTTGGCTCCATACAGATTTGGTTTCTGTGTATCAAACCCGAGTCTGACTGTAGTGAAAATTGTCAGGTTTTGCGTTAGATCTGAACCATAGGTCTCAGACTAGACTGGATTTCTGTTTCTTATAGAAGTATATTGTATCCCCATAACAATGTATCAATTCTTGGCAGGTTAGTGAGAGAAAACCCAACACACTGTGCATGAACACCTCTCTAAACGTGTCCTGGGTGAGGATCTGGTAGTTAAGAGCAAACATACGGCAGGAAAAGATCACCATCAGTACAATACCAACATAGCTGGTATAATTCCTTTGAGAAAATACCATGGTCTTCATGGCACAAATGCAAACAGGCTCCCGAAGTTAATTAATTGTATTTCCAAAATTTAACTTAGAATATTCCAAACAGAACTGCAACAGAAAAATTAGGGCAACAGTTCTACACAAGGTATGGAAAGAAAGTATGAAGCTCTCGGAAAGAATTATTTTGTTCAAAAACAGTCTGTCCCATCAGAAGAAGGCTAGCATAAAATTTCTTGAAGTTTGTTTTGTCTGGGAAAAAATAATTGTACTCCATAGTCTGATTATGGTTTCAAATTAATTTTCATGTGTTTACTGCTCTCTAAGCAAATCTCTTTACAGGAATTAAGAAAACCACATACGAAATCTATAAATTAGAATTTTTCCAAGAATAAAGGGGGTGTTTTCTAGCTCCACTTAATTATTGAAATGTAATAAACATAGGCAGGTGGGGAGGAAGTCAAAGTGGACAAAATAAAGCCAGATTTCCATTTCATGGTGTCGGGCGAATTCCATGACTAATTATTCTCTGCTTCTGTGCAGAATGTAGCTGTGATTTTTACTGAATTCTGCTGAGGTGCTGCAGAACTTAATTTGTTTCAAAATGCATTCAGACTTGCTCATGCTTCTGTGGAATGGCATGCATTAAACTTGGCTTGGAAGTGCACATAAATACATACGCTCATCTTATGTTTTCTTAATTGCCTTAAGACTGAACAAAAATTGGGAGTGAGGTAGACCCACCTCTTGGCAGACTCCAGGTAAATTATGCTAGTTATTGTCATGTCTGAATGTGGTCAGATATGCAGAGACCTTTGGCACACTTGGCTAATTATATTACAGAATCACAGAATCACAGAATCACAGCATATGCTGAGTTGGAAGGGACTCACAAGGATCATTGAGTCCAATTCCTGGCCCTGCACAGCACCATCCTCAAGAGTCACACCTTGTGCCTGAGAGTGTTGTCCAAACTCTTCTTGAACTCTGTCAGGCTGGTGCTGTGACCATTTCCTTGGGGAGCTTGTTCCAGTGCCTGACCACCCTCCATGTGAAGAAACCTTTCCTAATATCCAACCTAAATTTCCCCTGACACAGCTTCGGGCCATTCCCTCAGGTCCTGTGACCGACCACCAAAGAGAAGAGATCAGTGTCTGTCCCTCCTCCTCCCCTCACAAGGAAGTTGTCAACTGCAGAGAGATCTCCCCTCAGGCTCCTCTTCTCCAGGCTGACCAGACCAAGTGACCTCAGCTGCTCCTCATACGGTTTCCCCTCAAGGCCATTCATCATCCTCCTGGCCCTCCTTGGATATTCTNCCATGGTTGCCCCATCCCACGTGCAGAATCTGGCACCTTCCCCTCTTGAACTTCATTGGTGATCGCCCAGCCCTCTAACTTGCCGAGGTCTTTCTGCAGGGCCTCCATTCCTTTGAGGGAGTCAGCAGCTCCAAAATCATAAGAACAACACCTTGCCTGTAAGGCACACTCACCCTTTCCATATTACGAGATGCTGATCCATGCCACCAAATTTTGTTTGAGGTCTGGCCAGACCCACCTAACACAGATAAACGGGTCTTGCTATGAACTAAAATCTCGTTCTCCTTTTCCTCTCGGTCAAGTTTGTTGCCCTTCTCCTACTCTTAAACCTGTCAGCTCTGTGGGATAAGATTTTCTTAGTTTTCAGTGATGGAATGAAGCTTGGAAAAGAAAAGGAGAGTAAAAAAGCATGATTTTTTAAAATTTATTTATTATTGATATCAAGAAAACCATCATTTTATGACTCAAGCACTAAAGTGAGGTTGTTCCAAAGCGTTAGAAGATACTCAGCTTTGGAGTCCAAATTGACACTTTGTCCAGGTGATAAATCTCATGTCATGAATTGACTTAAAATTCCTAATTTATCTAGCCTCCTTTCCTTCTCAAGCAACTATTTTCTCAGGTGGTTGTTACTGAAGGGACAGGTTTAAAGTGAAAAAAATGTCGTTTTAAGGAAATGACTAATTGCTAAAGAGAGGCTTCTCTTCACTGGAACAAGCATGTTGCTAGAATAGATATCAGGCATAGGATCTACCCTTAGCAGTCATAGAGGGTTGACATTTCTTTTTCACAGATACAGAAGAGTGATCAGACATTCCAATTAGGCCTAAGGTAAAGTTTAGCTGAATAGCTGAACTTTTCTCTCTTCCAGAGAATAGAAGATAATGGATCCTCTCAAGTGAACTTTTTCTCATGTCGCTGGCTCAGTACCATTAACCAAAACTGTAGAGGTATTGGGTGAATATTTCTTAGAACATAGCCGAGCAGATTCCCTTCACTCTGGTTTGACAAACTTCTTGCAAGCTACTAGGAAAGGTAACTGCGGCAGCAATCTGCTGGAAATGCAGCTATAGTCTAAATGTCCATTGATTTTTTGGGTCTGTGGGATAGTAGGAAAACAGTAATTTCCACTAGCTTAACAAGATGTGAGAAGAGATTGTTATCTGGAAATGTTTACAGATTAATATACCAGATGTAAACATGGAAGCTGCTTGTGAGGTGCTGCAGCTGAAGCACGAAAATGCTACATCCAGCCAACTCCCAGATGAATTCATTCATTTCATAATTAACACGAGCAGGTTTAGAAACTAGATCTCACTCCCACTGAAACTAGTGATCATTTTCTCTACTGAGCCAGATGAATAGCACAAGATCAAGGCACTTAGAACACAAGATGAAACTCAGTTCTCTACTGGGACAGGTGGAAGTTGCATTTCAGTCCTCATTAAACCCTTATGGATTCTCATGAGATCAAAGTTGTTCATTTACCACCTGTCAGTCCTGAAATCCTTAAGCCTCAGACAGACAGTCGTTCTGACTCTCCTGGGTGTAACACGGCACAAATTTGTAGACATGAACAAGGCTCAGCTCCATGAAATTTGGGAAAGTTAAGTATTTTGTGCTCCTGATGTAATTATTCACAGTATTTTTCACAGCTTTACAATAAAGTCCTGTGCCATGGCTCCACTGCTGCCATGGGAAGAGAATGGGATATTCCACCAAATGGCTGGCTATAAGGCTGTTGCCTCAAGTTATGTACATGGAAAGTGTACATCTTGGAAGCACTCATATTTGGAGCCTTAACACTGAAGAAATCATACTAGTGATGGTTTCTATATTTTAAGGGTAAAAAAGAGAAACATGAATGCTCCAAAATAACTGCATAATGAATTTGCAGATGGTGCATTGAACAAAACCAGGAATGCACATTTTTGTAACCTAAACTCATCATTGTATGTTAGATAATGGGGAAGGAAAAGAGGAAAACAGAAAAGAAACGGTTTGGTTTTTTGGGTTTTTTTTGGGTTTTTTTTGGTGTTTTTTTTTTTTTTTTTAGTTGAAAATTATCTTTCAACTAAATTGTGTAATTGTATGTTAATATTGGCTAGGAAAAACGTAGACACTTTATCAGTATATGATTGCTCCTAGCAAAAGACCAATAATGAAGTTTTTCTTTAGAACAACATATTCTTCCAGCAGAGTTTCTAAGTAATCATCACAAGCATGCCTGCAATTCTGATGGTTTAAAATATTAAGATCCTAAGCAGTTTGAACACAGACTAAATTTTGAAAAACTGTTCTGTTACTGTCCCCTTATAACACTAACAATAAGCTTGGATATAATGCACAAGCCAGTTCTAATTTATTATCCCTGTTTGAGAAATTGTGTTTAATATTAATATATGAAACAATAATCTAAACCACAACAGACTTCTGGATTTATTTTAAACAATAAAAATAATTTGTGAGCTAGTGATAGTATATTTTATAGACACTGGCACAGCAGCAGGAGGACAGATGCTTCATCTGGAGGAAAGCTTTGAAAGATGCTATTGTAAGCATTCTCTGGCTAGCTCAGCTTCGATATTCGGCTATAAAATCAATCAGTGAATGTGAGTTATACTTTGGGACAAAGATTTCATATTTATGGTGCTAGGCACCACAAGCGGAGATCTGATTTTTTTTAGAGAATACTTAAACATGCCTTCTGTGGAAAGGGTTAGAGCATCAGTACATGTTTTTGGATAGTTGTTTTAAAATATCTAAGCCTGAAAGTTGTTGTTCCTTCCTATGAATTGTTATTCGGGACTCCTAAGCAAGCGTGATGTGTTTATGTGTATTACTAATAAATTTTGAACTCAGACAATTTCAGAACAAGGAGTGAGGATCTTCAAGGTATTGTTTCCACATGTCTGTTGTATCTTATTAGATATCAGTAACTTCAATCATACATGCCAAACCATCAGAAATAAATCCCTATGCACTACTTACAGAAATATTAATTTTTTTTTCTAAGACTCTTTCCAGTACTTGGTTCTATGTCTATGTATATAATTAGCTTCATGAAACTTGTCTAAACTTCTCCATCAAATGTCAGGACCTTTTTGCATTCCTGGGAAATGCCTAAACAAGTTAATGTAAGATGTGGGGTGAGATTCCAAGCTAGACACACATGGGTGAGTCCAGATGTAGGCTCTCAACTGAATCTGCAAGCCCTCCCCAAAAGCATCTCACTCAGAAACCACTTTAATAAATTTCTGTTTGGTTTGCTGAGTTGCAGTGATGGGTGACTCTCTGCAGGATCAAGGGGACATTTTCCTGCTTGTGGACAGAGAGCAGGGGAATAAGCAAAGTTTCTTTGGCCAACTCAGTCTCTGTCAGACAGCAGGTCCCAGGTCAGTCTCTCAAAGCTTTCATCCCAACACGGTTACATCTCATTGCACTAAGGCAGATAAGAAGAAAACCCAAGATTCACAGTATCAGTCAAAACAAGAATTGCTAGAATGTTTTTTTCCCCCATTTTTAGCTTTCAACTAACAAGAAGAAAAAGTTGTCATTGGGTTTTGGTAACACCCAAATGGCACAGTGTTTGCAAACTTTTAATTTTTTTATTTAGTTTAAAGAAACGAAAGAACAAATTTGAAATCTAAAGCAGCATGCCTGAAACTAAATGTTGGAGCCAGTATTTCCTCCTATAAAATAAACAAAAAAGTAAGTTTTACAGATCCAAGTCCTACAAGCTAATCCCACCTCTAATTAAGCCTTAATTTGAACTACTCCTTTAAATGAGTGGCATTAAGGGTATTTTAAGTTTCCTCCTTTGTATTGCACATCTATTTTGAAATTCACAAGCTGTGAAAGCCAAGACCCACATAATCCACAGTGTGACTTCCTGTCATAGGGATCAATCTAAATAGATTTGCTCAGTCACTACTGCTCCAGGCTCAGAATTCTGTCTGAGTCGGGAATATCTTCAGGGATACATCAACCATGATTTAAGAAATTAAATTCTGTCCCCACAGAAGCACATGGAAAGTCTTCCCCACATCCTACCTATATAATTACCACCTAAACATTTGGCTATGATAAACCTTCAGCAAATATGAAGAACGAATTTTTCATTTAATTATATGTGACCAGAGATAGATTCAAGAGGACAAACAAATACACTATAATCAAGGCAATCAGTAACACTGCTACATATACCAAAACACAAACCTAGTAGTATCAGGTAATTTGCAAACTGGGAGAAATCAGATTTTCTAATAGACCTCATGGCAGAACTGACATTTCTTCCAAGGTGCAAGAACAAGTATTAGCAGATGAAAACTAGTGGTACTGGATTCATGCGTAGTGTTATCAGTACTATCAATATTCTTTCTACTGTGGTAATCTCAAACTTTGAACTGATGGTCCATGTACTGTTCCTAAGAAATCCACAAAACATTGTGAAGAAATAGCTACAATAGTACCTTGTATTGACTCAACAAGAGAAAGTAACTCATTTGAAAAAAAATTAGATTTACAAACTGAAAAAGGTTAGAAACTGCTATTACAGGAGTCTGCTATCCAGTTCCTTGCATTGGCAAATTGATAGGACAGTTGATCCCTGAAAGAGAACACAAGCTGACCAAAATAGAAGGGAAATTGATGTAGATCTAACAATAAAATTTCAAAAGTACTCACATAAAAGGATTATGAAAGAATAATATTTGTCCCAAGAATGTTACAACAAATTTGGACTTTATTCACCATCTTTTTTATGAAGAAGGGTACTTCCTGAATCCGTATTTGTCTACCAATCTGGTGAACATACGGAATTGCTAAAAGGTCACAAGTGTATAATGTTCTTTGACAGTTGCTGACACCAAGATTTTAGACTCCAACCTAGTGAATGCCTTCTGTAGTGTTGAAAGTGTTGGAGTTAACTATACATTGTCCTATGCTGGTGACCCTTGTGGCCATGGTAGGTGGGAGCTTCTACATGTTTTGGAAATATAGATTATAGCATGATATTAGGAGGACAATAGATTAACACTGAGGGTGTCAGTTCGTTTCTCAAAGCAATAGAATTGGCAGGTGTCTCTTCTAAACCTGCAAAGAAAATGCCTTTGCACTGCAATGTGTCTGCTTCTCTTTTTACATGTGTTGACTACACTCATAATCCTGTCTGAGATAATTTCTAGCGTTTTGCACAACATCTCAGGTTTCATACCAGTTCATGACCTGGAAAGTTACTGAGAACTTCCTGCTATGTATCTTGTATTTCAGTTTTCACCGGGCCGCAAAAGGAAAATATAAGCAAACATGATTCTTCCATGTGATGTATGTGCTTGTCAGGCAGACAAACAAAATGTGCTTCAAGTCAGCTGAGACTTTAGTTAATGATCCATTTTTCTTTCCTGCTGGTATTTTTTTCTGTCTTTTGGTGGCCAATAATCTTAAACCTCACCAGAATTTTTGCAGAGAACTATTCACCACAAACTTCACCATCACCTTATGCAGTCAAAAAACCTTTACAGTAAGTAAAGTCTCTCTACTTTTGCTGAGAATTTATATAGGTTTCTGTTTTCAGAGTAACCACCTAAATTAAACCTGAAAACCGTTCTAAAAGATCCCATATTAACATTTTTCCTCTTCAGAATCAGTGCCCAAGGCTTTCTAGAACATGTGCAACCCAGTTTGTGATCCAAACTGCATATTTGCCATGCTCCAGGAAACAGATGTGTGTATAGCCTGCACTGCCAACCTTGTTCTCTTACTAGAAACAGATTCTCAGAAGATTTGTACAAGGATGGTGAAACTCAACTAGGATATAAACACTGCGTATAACTTCTGTGACTCCATTCGGCAGGACAGATTTTATTCACTGTTAGAAACAGTGCACATAAACCTAATCTCCTGATTGACTGCTAAAGTTTAGATTATGCACTTGCTTCTATCTCAGCTTTCTTTATATCCCTCGCTGTAATTTGCTGACTTTTCAGAAAACGCGGATCAACATTTTTTTTGTCCTGATGATGGCCTAAACCATTACATCAGTACAGATGTCTGTATTACACATTAGCTACTTTTATCCTAGCTTTACCCAAGAGAAAAATTAAAATTCAAGTTAAAAAAATGTATCTGCATATAAAAGCAGCATTGCCATGTTCTTGAAATCTCTGTCTTGGATTCACATACACCTCTTTACTCAGAAAGTCAGCCAATAGGCACAGATATGTTCCTCTGCATCTGGGGCGAACCATGCCCTTGTCTGAGGTCTCAGTGTGAATGAAATTCAGACTAATTGTTGCCCTAACATACTGCTGGCAAACGATCATTTCTCCTCCCTGCTCATGGAAGACAGTCCTTGAGCGCTTCTGCAATCCAGAGTAGGTCCCATCTGTTTCATCTGTTTATTCACGCCTATACTTATTAAGCCTGATGGAAAGGCTGCTCTGAGCCAGGCACGGTCTGTAGGGATGGCTCATGCCAGGGCTTGTCTGAAGTCTCGCTCTGTGCCTGATCTCACAAAGCCATGATCTGAAGCAATGGTGCTGAAGGCCTGCTTTGAAATGGACCCAAGCACCACACTTAAACCTGGCAACTAACCAGATGTGCATTCAGCCTATCTAGCAGCACCCTCCAGACAGGTTTTTAAGGCAAAGAGCATGAGAAACTCCAGAGTGAACGGAGTATCACAGCGTAACACCCTCACTGCACTGCAGCCTGAGGTGGAAGGGGAAATGGCAGCAGCATTTAGCAAGCAGGTTAGCTCACAGCCTACACTCACTTCACCGGTTCCAGAGAACTGGGCATACTTTTATTCCAGAACACCTTAACTCCTACCTGTGAGAACACTGTATGTTGACTCTCATAGGAACAAAATGTGATAAAGTGATGCATTCACTCCCCTCTCAAATCTGGCTGACTCTTTAAATACACAGTGTTCTCATTAGAGTCCCAGGCTCTGGTCTTAAACGCTGCTTTAATGTTCCCAGGGAACCAGAGCACAACTGGTCTGCACAGGGTTTTAGGGAAAGGTAGGGAACTTTATACGGGAACAGAAATCTGCCTGCATGTTAGATTGTCTGAATAAACATAGATTCTGCTGTTAACCACAACACTGAGTGTTTATTGGAGGCAATTCACAAAGCCTATTAGACACGGGGCATTTTATTTATATGCAGAAACATCTGTAGCAAATGTATCCTACTTCACTATCTATTAAATTTTGTTCTTCAAAAACAGAGTTGAAAATTCACTAAAAGGCAAGCTTACAAATAGTTGAAAAAGGCGTTTTACAAGTTTCCACATGTAGTTTTGCCTTTGCACTTTCGCCTCAATCATTTGTATTCCACTCCCCACTATCTTTGAGACAAAGGCTGTTAGCCATGCAAAATTTTCTCATGGTTTTGTGATAGACTACAAACATAGGGGCTTTAGGACAAAAATAGTGAACTCCCTTATATTTATGACAGACACTCAAACAGCAGGAAACTCTTCAGTGAAATCCTGTAGTATGATGAAACCATGTAGTAGATCAGCATGAGCTGAATTTTGCTTATGGAAATGTGTGTAAAAGAAGATAAACATTAATAAACTTTAAATACAATAAATACCCTGCCAGAATTTAATTTTTGTTCTCCTAAAATAATTATTTTGTTTGTTTTCATTGTTTGTTATTTAGAAGTACTGATTAATAGAATTATGATGAAAGATAATGATAATCTAAATGCATGAAGAGCAAAATATGAAAATACCATCAGCAATGCATTTTCACCAGTATACAGATGCTGCGTGATCTGTCCTGTTACTTCTCTCTCAAATGTGTTTTCTATTGTCCAGAAGAAGATTGGCAACACTATTTAACAGAGACAGCAATTGGTAAAAGTGTGGTCTTTCATGAAAGACTGTTTCAAGCCCCCAAGAAAGGAAAAAAACACGATAAAATAATAAAATGAAAGATACACTAACAGTTGCAATTGACCAAAGCTGCCACAGTACCCATTACTGACTTCTCCCCCATGACAAAGCCTATACACCAAAAATACAAACTAAAGCAAAATTTACAAGAGAAAATTTATGTGAAACTTACTGTTTCATTTCTATGGCCCAGGCTATAATAAACAATTTCTTAAGCAAAATCCATCAAATTGATGCTGAAAATTGTAAGAAAAGAAAAGGGAGGGGGGACCAGGTGTATGATGATTGAGCCTCAATGTGGCAGTATTCATATTCATTTATACATTTAGCTTCTAATTTAAAGCAATGCTCAGTGTTTCTTACTAAATAGCCATGACGTTGGGGCCGTCTCTTTTCAGAGACATCTGGCCCATCGTGGTGCCTTGATCCTCTTTTCACACTGTGAAGAGGACATTTAGTCCCAGGAAGCTGCATCTCATAGATTTCCGAAGACAATGAAACTTTCTATTTTAAAAAGTTAAAATGGAGCAGAGGTTCCAGAGTTTAAAACAATCTTTCTGTCACTGTCCATCCCTCTCCCTCTCTGCCGTCCCTGCTTGTGAATGCTGAAAACAAACAGCAAATCTGTTCCCATTGTCATTGTCTTCCATTTTTCAGTTGTACTGCCTGGTTTAAGGTGAAAGTCTTCCAGGAAAAATCTGATATGGACTGGCTATGCCGCCTACTGCCAGGACATAGAACCTGGACAGTTCAGAGTCTCTGGGCTTTAAGTGGTGCAGCAGGTGCTGGTTGTAGGACAGGCTATCTGGCCACTCTCATTGCAGCCTCCTCCTCTTCACCTGGTCCCTCTCTCCCATTCTTCTCCAAGCTGTTCGTGGGCATGTAGATGGCTCTCTCCCTCTCTTCATGCTGCATCCAGGTGAAGTCCTTTCCCAGCCTCTCCCTAGAGCTGTCCCAGCCTATGTCAATTTGCTATTTGCATTAGGACAGCATGTGATGAACTTGTTCCTATATCTTCTCCACTGCACTGCTGAAAACCCAAACTGTGAGACATTACTTGTCATTAGCTATTTTCTAAGTCATATTCCAGATGACTGTTCAAAGCTAGTGAAGTCAAACTCCTTGTCATCAGGTCACGGAAACATTTGGTACCTTGAAAATAGTTCTAATCCGAACATACGATATTTTCTATGGGCTCCAAACTTTTCTTGAGCATCTTTCTTGCAGTCTGTTTCTCTGCCTTTTTTCTCTCTCACACAGACATACAAACCTTTAAAGATTAAAGACTTTGAGAAGGATTTAAATAATTAGTTCTTAGCCACCCCAAGAGTGAATATAAAGGAAACCACAAAAGAAAAAAAATAGACAATGAGAATTAAGCAGTCTTGTAATCCTTTGTCATCTATGTGTTGATTAAAGAAAATGTTAAACTGTAGGGTATCAGCAAAGCCTGTAGAGGATCTGTTGGTGAAATGAATGAAAGAAAAAACTAAAAAAACACATCCAATTAAATTTTGCTTCCATCTTTACTGAATAAGACATACAAAAGGAAATCTATCTTTGTTGTGGTTCTTATTTCCTCATCCTGCTCAAGTGTGCTCTTAGTTTAGAAATATGCTGGTTTCTTCTTTCACATTTTCATTAAATGTTGCTCAGACTTCCTGGATCTAAAGGAAGTCTTTGGATTGACCATGAAAACAAATGTCTTTTGGAACAAAGCACTGCAGCCACTGGGATACCAAGGACCAGATGCATGGATAGGGAAATAATCAAAGGCAGGATGAACATCTTATACCAGACAGAAAGTGATGCTGTGTGAGAGAGATGCTGTGCTCAGGAAAATGAAATTTGCAGTGTCCTTTTCACGTGGGTCCCTTCTCTTCTGATTGTCCCCTCAGCTTCTTGGACTTTTCCTCCTCATGGGAGCCTAATTAGCTGTTCTATTTCTTTCTGTATTTAGCATTTCTATCCTTGCTTTATTTCCATTCCTCCCCTTTTAAGCTCTCCTCCCATTTCTACCTGCTCTCTCTACTTCCTTACATGTTCTGTCTCTTTATCTGCTCTTCCTTCATTCTCACATATGGCTTTAGCACAGTTCTGGCCACCTTCCTCAGTTCCTCAGGGTGTCTCCATGATCATATTTTGATTTTTCTCTTCTCTCTCTTCTTGTGCTAAATTTTTTCTTCTCTCTCTTTTTTTTATTGGCCTTTTTTAAACTGCATGTTCTTTTTTTTTTTCCTACCACTTCGGCCAGCACCTCTTCCTTTGTATATTTTTCGTGTTGCAAAATATTTCTTGAAACCTCTACAAGGCAGTAGTGATACAATTCAAGTTCCTGGGAAAACAGCAAGCTATAGAATAACCTTCCTTCCTCAATGCTGAGCATTCATTACAAAGAACTATGCTCCAGGCTGACAAGCACAGCTCCTTTCTGCAGAGCACTAAAGAACTGGTGTGTGCAGACGCTGCTCCATCATATGGTGCTGAGCAGAAAGAAGAATTAACTGGTGGGAATTAACTGAGCACATGCATCTATTGAGGAGTCATAATATTTCTCAAATTTCCTTTAGCTGAGACTCACACTGACTTCCACTCAGCTGAAGCATGATGTTCTATCACTCTGAGCATGGATTTGATGGATTAAGAGGCAGGAAGTTAGGGTTTGTCATTGATGATGCAGGGCAGGAGTTTTCAGTTGGTCACAGCCCACCAGGGTAAAAAATCTGAGCTATGGAGTAATATCCTGTAATTTGCAGTATCTGTCACCATGTTTATTCTCATGTTCTTTGTTCTGGGTCTTGGTCCCACTGGTATCGCAGCCTGGGGGGGTCTCAGAAGAATGTACCCAAGCTGTGGATTCAGCAAGACTGATTAGGAGGCTACAAACCAACAGAGCTAGAGGTGCTCCTTGGGTAGTGGCCAAAGTGGATCTTGGTTCACACCAGCCTTTGAGTGAAATGACTGGTAAAAGCAGAGATATGCTAGAATATTTTAGGTTTTGAGTATGTTTGCAACCGGTCCCATGGCAGGCCTGTTTTGCAAGCTGGAAAGCTGGAACAGTGCCCCTTATATTTCTGCATACAATTCACACTGCTTCAACTGTTCTGCATAGATACAAACTGGTACATATACCCTTATCCATACTGCAGTTTTCTTCACATTTCATGTGCGTTTAGTGCTAAATCCATCCATTCACCATGTTCCAGTCCTGGGTTTTTTTTGCCTCACACAGGGATAGCAAGGCACTCAAAAACCCAGACGAAGCATGAAAAACTGTTTGGAAACCTGACTTCTTTCAAACAAATATCATTTTTTTAAGTTGGTAGAAGAGCAAGAATGTTGCTGCCTTTTGCAATATCCAATTTTGTGACAAAATATGTGTCCAAATGTCGCTTTTCCATGTTGACACTTCATGCTTGTTAGATAAAGGAAAAGAAGTTCCAGCATGAAAATAACCACTAAACCAAAAAAATACTTTTAAAAATGACATTTCATAGTAAACCTCAATCCCGTGAAATTAGTCAGTCATGGTTTAGTGAAACAATGTTTCTCACTGGAAGCTTCATTCACCACTTTTTTCTTTTTTTCTTTTTATTTTTTCCTGACTGACAGAACAAATATAGGCAATTTCATGGATGCAATTCACATACTGAGTGGGCTTTATAAGTCTTTATTACCTGTTATTAGTGACTTAATAAAAAATTGCAGCTGTCCACCTACAATCCTATAGACTGTGCTGATCTTTTATGAATGATTTTCTTCATAAAGTACCCATTAAGCCAAGAATGGATCACATGCCTGTGCAAAGAAGGATTCTATTTGATGTGAAGCAAGAAATGCTATGCGCTGGTTTGATGTTGAGTAAAGAGAGTATCTAGGGAAAGAACAACTCAGATGACTCTGTTTTATGGAAGAGATTGTTCACATGCAGAGAACAGACTCAATTCATTATCTTCCCTTCCAAAAAAGCTTTGTGTACCATCAGTGACATGAGTCAGAGCACAAAATGTATGACGAAAAAGGGAAGGTGGATGTAGTAGAAGCAAAATACTGCATATATTTCTATCATTAACCTAGCTAAAAATAGACCTCTCTCCCTGTTATCCCCCTCATTGGATGTTCTAGGGAAATGTGTTGTTCTCAATGCTTTCCACATGAGCTTTTGTTTAAAAAAAAAAAAAACATGTATTATTGATGCTTTTTAAACAAAGGGCATGTTTTCACTTATAAAACTTGAACTGAAACAATTAAATTGGACAAAGAGTACAGTTTGTATCAATAATTTACTACAATTGTTCTAATGTTTCAGACATCAATAAACATAGTTGGTTCCTATTTAATGTCAAAGTAATTACTCCAAAATTACATCAATTTGCCACCCTAAAGGAAATAAAAGTAATAAAGCTTTCACTTTCGGCATTAAAGACTCTTACTTAGAAACATTAGTTTCTATAACTTAGCTGTATAATACACCGGTGTAAATATTTAAAAGGGATAACTACATTATCTTTGCCAGCAAAGATTTCTTAACCTCCATTAATCCATCTTTTACTACTACTGTAAAAAGAAAATATTAATGACATCTATCAAACCTTGGAAACACTTAAATATCTTTAATAAATCAATCTGTATTTTTATTTTCCTTCCAGCTTTCTAGGAATGCCTGCTTTCTCCACTGGCTTATGGTGTTTATGAAAGGCAAAAGCTTGGTCTAAATAACAAAGTACAGCATTTTCCTTTATTTATTTGCAGTGATTATTGTTAAAGTTTCTCTGTTTTAGTCTTTTAATATCTGAAATTACATTGGCAAGAAAAAATGTCATTTGGACCACTCATCTAGGTCCCAGTTCTACAAAATGAGCACCTGAAAGCTAGGTATTTTGTTAGACTGGGAGAAGACTGAGAATTAAGTGGTTTAGTTAAAACTTGAACTATGAAATTGGCATAAATTTAGGGATGGGAACAAAATGAGAAAGTGTTCCAAAGTGTTGACAAAATATGTAACATTTCTCACTGTGTGGCCTGTTGACTAATGGACATTGCAACAATCTGGACAAGTCACTGAATGCATACACATTTTTCAAACTTTATAGTCTTCTATTTACAACATTAGAAAAGCTCTAAATAAATATGTTCAGCAATAGCTGGAACTAGAACAAATATTGGTCAATAAGAAGCAGAATACAAGTTATGTTTTCAGTAACAAAATTAAAATTGACATTAAATTGTTACAGAGGGAGTAGGACAAAAACTAGAACTAATTAATTACTGTGTAAATAATAAACACTGGTACTGTAGTGTGAGCTTAAAGGCCTATTCACATGGATTCCTTTTTGGTATCAAGGCTTTTCCTAGTTACAACTGGAACATTTATCTCAGTTTAAATACCCTGTGGACATATGGGAGATACAGGAACCCAAGGTGAATTTAGCAAGCTTGCAAGTATGATTCCATTAGGGATCTGGATTCTACCTGGAAATATGAGAAGTCAGTGTTACTTATATTCAAGTGGTGTAATCGCTGGTAATTGACATAAATCCTAAAAGTGATGACACAGAAATGTATACAAAGAGGAAACACCTCACGTTTCAGTCACGGTAGAGTTATTAAATGACTCTGTGTTGTAGAAGTCTTTGTCTACCTAGAAATGCCTTTAGCATTTTCTTGCATTTTGATCAGTGTTTAAGGCTACTCATTATAAAATCACGTTGCTAGTCCAAATCTGCCTCCTCACACAACCTCTCCGTTTAAATGGGGTGCATTTTCAAAGCATGGACATGGCAAAATATTTGGTAGCCTAAGTTTATATTGTCTCCAAAGGCCATAGTGATGGAACTAGATGTTTCTTACAAAATGCTGCTATTAATCATACTGTGACTACCTAACCAGGCACTGTGAATTCTGAGGGTTTGCTTCTTTCTCCTCTTTGTTTCTATCCAGGGCAAAAGCTGCCTAGCAGCTCACACTCACACTGAGGGGAAAAGGTGTCATCTCTATCTATGCCACCTTGCACTTTGCTGAAAAGAAGCAAGAGACCAGGTTGAAGCTATGTAGAGAATTTTGAGGAAGCAATGGTGTGACTAAAACATGAATAACCTTAAAAGAGAGAGAAGATGGACACAATGTGAGGTCATGAGGTTTCTTGTAAACTCAAAGCCGTGGTGAAGTCACCACTGTGTGTATCTATTTCCAAACATGTTTCTCTGTGTCGTAAAAGAAAAGTCACCAGCATAGTTTGATACCATACTAATCTTTAATCTATAAAGAAGATTAATTTCAAAGTTTAACATTGTAAAAGAATAACAAATACTTTTTAAAACAAAAATACAAGGTAACACACAGTTGCATCTTGGTTTCTCCTGTTGCCAGAGCTTAGACTACACAATTTCTGGGGTACAATCCCATTGCATACAGTGTTTCCTATCACTTCAGAATATGTTGGAATTGAAATGAAACCTTTTGATTCACAAAAAGCTTTTCCAGGTACAAGCTCAAGCCAGGGTGCTATTATGAGTAGCTAGTCACATGTCAGATCCTACACATTATTTAAACAAACCATAATGAAATCACTGCTTGCTGCTCCATTCCTGCCTTCTCATGTCAGCTCCTAGATGCCAGTAGTCCCTCTACCACTGCATCGATCAACCCAGCTGCTTGTAACTCACAGTTGTTCAAGAGCAGAAATTTTTTTCATTTGGGTCCCTTGCTCTAAATTCACATCCGGAAGTTCTTATTCCTCTCAAACACACATATGAAAGAAAGAATTGGGGTGAAAAAAATGATGGAGAAAGTATGAAAACTTTTGAGAACTTTCTTCAGTCAGCAAGGAAAAAGCTTCAGGCAGGGGCAATGTGAGTAGCCCATCATCTAGTGGGCTCCCAGGCAAGCCAAAGGGTTGATAAGGGTAGCCAGGTAAAGGGGAAAAAGGCTTATCCTTCTCTGTCATGATAGTAAGATTTGCAATTCTGACCCATATAAACTCTGCTCCTGCTTTGCACTGACCATGGAAACATGCTCTTAGACCCAGGCTGAACCAGACTGGAGCGACACTACTATCCACCTTACTTCTTTTTGGTCTGCTGTGTTAACAATCCAAGTGAAAGCAAACAGGAGAAAAATCCTACCAAAACTTATAAAAAAAAGGCACTTCAAAAATTGATAAAAGGATACATTTTTCTATAAGCATCCCAAGTAGAATAACTGTTTTTTGAATCCATTAGTGGTTGTATTCTCATTGCATGATCTTTGGAAAGCCTAATAATTACAATAAAAACAAAATGAAATAAAATATTGCCACCGATGAAAAATCTGTTCAGTAAAAAACTGCAAAACCAAGTAAACAGCAATTTACATAATTCTCTCAGTCCTGCAAACCTGAAACATTCAACACTGCTTGGACAAAATTGAGAATACAGTAGATTTTTCAGCATAACTCTACTTAAATGACAGTATTAAGAAAAATAAGGCATACTATTGATACCAAAATACATAGAATCAGGTTTCTATGCTACTATTCGCCAAAAAGTTATTTTTTAAAAAATGGTTTAAATGCAAACTTTTACATCTCCAACATGTTTTACATATTTCAGACAACAAAAGAATACACATACATTGTATGTGATAATTTCTCAAAACTAGCCATTACTTTTTCACAGATTAAAAAAAAGTCTGTTTAAATATTTCATTTCTACAAAGTGAATTTACATTTTTAAGTACAAAGTGCAAATACTACAGCTGTTTTTATTGCCTTTTGGTGAGGAACTCTCCCACATGTCAAAGAGATCTGCCTTGGATCAGTAAGGTGTTCACCCTTGCTTCTTCGAAACTTGCTGAAAAGAAGTTAGGAAAACTTACATTATTACTGATGTTTTCAATTAGTCCAGTATAAACATCTATCTGTATTTTTCAGCATTGCACACACGCCGCTATCGGAAAGAGAGTTCTGCACAAATATGTACAGGGAATAAAAAATTCCTGCCCTGTAGTCCTTCACGGCATCTCTGAGCACGGGTATGAGCAATCTCTTGACTACTTACCAATGGCCCCTTTAAATCCATACCTGTCAAACACACAGTTTTAGCAACTGCCTGGGCAAGTCCCCGGTGCAATGTACCTCCTATGGCATGTGATGCATAAGGAATGGGCTGCTGGCCAAAGTCTCACAAACAATCTATGGTTTCCTTATAAACTTTTTGCTAGGCTGCAAAAGACCCCCTAGGTCTCACTGACAGCGTGTGGGCACGTACGTGTGTTTGCTGGACACGGTAGAGCTGAGCAAGGGAAATATACCTGGCCACTACCCGACTCCTGTCAGACCCACCCCCTATTTGACCTCTTTTAGAGCAACCACAGCTGTGCTTCAGTCAGCATATTAGTGTGTTTCTCTGCTTTCTTCGAGTAAGCTCGTATGTGTGTGTGCACACACAGATTTGCACATATGTG
The DNA here is from genome assembly GCA_013397755.1 of Cnemophilus loriae. NCBI lineage: Eukaryota > Metazoa > Chordata > Aves > Passeriformes > Corvidae > Cnemophilus > Cnemophilus loriae. The sequence continues at coordinate 27,923 of VZTF01004653.1, forward strand.
AAAAAACATATGCCTAACCACACATAAGCATATACATTCAACTAAACTGCTGCAATAAATTAGTAGAGAGTGAGCTTTTGAGTGTGTGTCTCCTGAGTGGTGCAAATCTGATCAGGCCTTCTTAGATGGGTGGTTTCCTTTGAGCAGCTTCTACGCTTTACAGTAGTTTCCTTCTAAGTGATAACTTCTGTGGTGAAAGCCACCTTCTGCATTTGCAGCCGTGTATTGTTCAAGTACGAAACTGCCAACAATGGTTTTCTCAGCCAGCCTTAATTTAAGGCTATCATTTGTCAGAAACAGCTCTTAAAATAATTGATGCTGAGTCAGCAAAATTACCGGACAAAATTGAAAAACGTAACTGTTCTAAGTACACTTTTACTACCAATTCAGCAAGTCAGTATCATTTTACAAGAAAGGGGAGAGGGTTTGTCATGCTTCAAGTGTAATGCACGTGTGCCAGTAATTGCCATTATATAATTAAAATAACCCCTCTGAATGCTTTGGAGTTCTGACAGGATAATTGTTTTCAGGCTGTCTTGTTTAAAGCATAAGTTATTCATGGGGAAAGCCTGAAAAATTAAGACCACAAACACTTGTTTAAACAAACAAACTTATCACATTATTGTAGCTGTGAGAATATTTTATATTCCTTTAAAGGTATGTAGGAGGTCTCTGATAGAAACCACAGCCAAAGTTGAGCCTGCCTTAGGAAGTGTAAATCTAACATCAAACAAAGCGGAGATAAAAAACGGAACAAATTGACGAGCAACTTTGAGAGGAACACTTCTCCTGGCTTGTGGGTAGGTTCACCTAGGGTTCAGTTTCTAACAAATTAATCTAGCTTTATGATAGATGGGAAGACATCTACCACAACTAGAGCTTTGGGGTATTTCTAGCTAAATTTCTACTTTCATAGTTGCAGCATTACCTGAGTTGTTCTTATGATAGGCTTACATGAATAATTTTTAAACCAGTTTATCATTTACTGATGCTTTTGTGGGCATTAATAATTTGAGTCCTCTAACCAATACAATAGTGAGGTAAGAATAGTGTGAAGATGACTCTTTTACTAGACCATTCAAGTTACTGGACTCACAAGCCCTCCTTCAAGACCATGCAAAAGTACTAGGAAGGTATGAAAATATTGCTGAGAAAATTTTTTTTTAGAATAAATGGTTATAAAAATAGACATATACAAATTAAAACCCACTTTTTTTAACCTATTTTCCTGGCCTTTCATTTGGGTTCCTCCTTTTCAAAGTGCACCTTTCCTTCATTTAAAAACTCTGCTTTTGTGCCTTTTGCAGCTCTGAATGGCTTGAGTAGCCAAACCTCCATGGATGACATACACTGGTGCTATTTTGAAAAACAAGATCAAGTCTTTGCAGAAAATTGATTTTTAAAAAAATCACAGATTATATTGTCAGGGCAGTTGACATTTTATTTGCTCAAATCACTCTGCAATTTTAGTTTAAATGTAGATTAGCAGACTGATGCAAATCCTAGTTCTTCAGCATTGTTTTGCTCAGTCAGCAAAGGCATTTGAAAGTGACAGCTCTTTTCATTGCACTAAGATTTTAAAAGCTTTTAAAGCCACCATATAATAATTCAGTGGGGTTTGTGAAATGTATAGATTTTCACAGGGCACGGGAAATGCATGGGTTTGTTCATGTCAATGAATGTAAGTTTGTGTCTATAGTTTGACACAAAGGACAACTGACAGAATTCAGCTAAAGTAAAAGTTAAATGAAGATGAAGCAGTGCACATTTAAAAGTGTATGGGAATGCTGTCATTCAGGAATGCAGAAGACTCACGAGGGTTCAATGACACTCATCAAATTATCGTATATGTCCTATATGTCAATTTACACTTTCCTAGGAACTTCCACCTGCAAGCCTAATCCACTTTGCAAATTATGCACATTTACTCTGCACCTGTAACTGACTGATTTAGCTTTCCATAGATAGAACTTAAGTCAAAATTCGTTAATTGGGATGTCGCTCTACATTTTCCCGGCAACTCTGGAGAATAGCAGATTAATGCAGTTTGAAGCTGCAATGATGACTGCTGAAACTCCAAGAAATTTAGCTGGGAGAGGCAGAAATGGACATCTTGCTCTCCTCAGTACTCACCTGCCGGCTGGATGAAGTGCTCTCAGTGTTGGTTCTAGGGACCGCTAAAGGAGAGGAAAGAAAACATTATAAATATGGTTTGCAAGTTATCCTCAAGAACCAAAGCCTTCATTCTGAAAAGATATTTTTTTAGAGCAGGATAAGTGCTCAGCTTTCCATAAATGAGATAAAGTATTTCAGACCTTTCACTGACACACACACTTTTTTCTTTCCTCAATACAGGTGTTGCTTCTTTCAAGGAGTTATATGAAACCTGAAAAACGACTTCTCTTGCCAGTTAACGTGTCACGTTTCCTTAGGAGATTGCATCTAGTCAAGGTTGAACATTTCAAATTTATTAAATCTTTAGTAGTAAATATTGTCTATTGTCGCTGGCAGTAAAAAAGCATGGACAAGCAGACTGTCTGGAAAGCATTCACTTTGATTAAAGATACTGCACAGAAACAGTTCTACATGCCAAAGTCATTGTTCACATTTAATCTGTAAACCAACAAGATTATCACTGTTTTTCTTTAAATTTCTTAGACTCAAAGTCGAAGACAGTGCTCAAAATAGGGGAAAATAAACCCCCAAAAAGCTAAATGAATTTGCTAGCCCTTTAATCTTCCCAAGCAAACTTGTGAGGCTAGGGAGGAACTTGCTCTCTTGGTTTTCCACATCAGTCTGTAAGTCAAACAAGCTGTACTAGAACTAACGGAAACAAAACTGGACCTTGAAAAATGCTACAGCAGCGAGTATTGCCTTCAGAGAAAGCACGCTTTGCAACTCTCTGGCTTTTATATTGCTTCGAATTATTCCCACACAAGACATCTGTGACTCATACAAAATGACACAGAGCCACCTCCTTCGCTCAGCTCTCACACCTCAGGTAACAAGAGTCTCATATTTTCCTAGAAATGTAACTCTAACTGCAGTGAAGTGGCAATTGATTTCATTTGTGCAAGTGAAAGGAGTATCAGAAAGGAAATTTTAATTATCAAGCAAGAGAAACAAAACAGAATAATGGTATTCCAACAAACGTAATTTTTATTGTCTTGCCCTTAAAACTATTTACTTCTAGTAAAGCAACCCAATGATTTGGTTAAGTACTTTTTTCCAACTGGATAACATCAGTTTTTCAATGCCCAACTTCTGAGATTTTTTTTCCTTCCAAAGTTGAATGTTCTCATTATTGAATAGATTTTTTTGGAGAAGATCTGTAACAAAATTCCAGTTATGGCGGACATAATTTTTACTTCATCCAAATCTGTGTGTGATCTTCGCATGATTTCATGCCTCTTGCAATTTTCCTTTCCAAAACAGGCATTTTATCCTAGTCTTTGGGGTTTTTTCCACTGGAATATGAAGACAAAAAACCTGGGGTTTGCTTTCAGTCTTGCTCTGACTTTCCTTTACCTCCTGCGTAGCAATTTTGGACCCAAATTTCATCCACAGTAAGTCCTAATAGTGCCTACTGCAGCAGGACAGAAGCGTTCCACTTTCCACATTTATAGCATAAAGATAACAACAGTCATCCACCTTCATACACATTTTTTAACCACCATTATCTAAGTGAAAATTGCAAGGTATCATTATGAGTTCCACAAAAAAAGTCACAGAAAAAAATCCTGGATCTGATCAATACTCGTTTTCAGAGATGTGTTACTGTGAGCCACAGACAATTTACTTTATTAGTAAAATGTAGACCTCTTCTGTCTTTCTGCCTCTTTCTGTCTTCGCTTTCTAGACATGAATACAACCAATGAGATCTTTGTTCTACTGTCCTCGCTTCATTTTAAGGTGCCAGACAAAACAATTTACCTATATTCATTCTTCTACAACTTCCTAAAGTAAGGGGATCTACTACTACTGCTGTTTACAATTATTATTATTATTTTTAATTTTTGCTCTTTTTCAGGAATTGTGTGATGGAATTCTTCAGGGACTATTATACTCTGTAGTTAGTTGTTCCCTTCCTACCAGTCTGGCAGCAAGGTAAGGTGGCTGTGTATTAGCCATTATTCCACCTGTTTGGCAGATGACCACATTCCTCTCTGCATCTCTAAACCACATTTGAGAAATGAGAATTCATTAGAAAGCTCAACCATGTGCCTCCTTCCACGATCCAAAAAGCACAGGTGTGATACTTCCACTCACTCAGAACACAGTTCTGTAATGACACTAAACTGGCTTTTTGATGACTGTTATTGTATCCTCTTAGGTTTCCTACCGTAATACATTTAATGGTCAGAATCAACAGGAAGTTTTTAATTCTCTTGGAGCAAAGTGATCCAGAAGCAACTTTCTCGCCATCTGCCCTAAGCAACAGCTGCATTAGCTGCAGACAGGTGTATTCTTTTATTTTGCATAATGCTGGCACATATAAATATCAGACTTCGTAAGCTTTGAAGAGTTTAGTGAAAAAGACAGAGAGAATATGTTCTTACTATGGCGTTTCTTTGTTTCTGCTTTACCTTCTTCTTTTGTTACTCCCAAGCAGCCCATTAACTCTTGAACTGACAATGACTTATCGTTGTTCACATCACAGTATTCCACAAACTTCTTCACACATTTTTTGGGCTTTGATTTCTTTCTTAGGAATCTCTTAAATGGCTTGATTTCCTTCTTGCCAATATCACCACTGGAATTTTTATCTAGCTGTTTGAAATACCAATGGACGACTCTCTCTTCCAGAGTATGATTTGGATCAGGCTCTGAAACTCTGAAACAAGAAAAAAAGAGAATTTAGTCTTAATTCTGATATTTAATACCTTTATTTCAGAATAGCTATATCACTATCAGATGACCATCACCATTGTTACCTAAAACTCCCTGCTTTTGGATACTAGCTTCTTGTAGTGAATCCCTCTATTTTTTCACTTTGGCCAACTATATCCTAAATTTTACTCTAAGGGCTAGAATCTGCTTTTAGTGTACTCTCTGAGACCCTACTGAGGTCAGCATCATACTCTGCAAACAGCATTTCCCCCTTAAATTTCTGGAAACAGAGAAAAGTGGAGAGAGAAATAAAAAAGACTGCTCCATAGACAGCAGATGCATTGAATGTGTAAAGTCACACAACTGAAGTTGATCAACACTCAGCATCGCCAAATACCAAAGCTCCAATTACAACCCATGATGGATTCTCTTAGAGATACAACACCTAAACATATCGAATTACAGGATAAGCTATAAAAATAAATGCTGTCTCCTCAGATAAGTACCTGACCTGCAGATGCCCAAAGTTTGACAGCATTTACATATTTTTAACACTACCTCTGACTGTTGATAGCATCGGTTTGTTTTGCAAGCAACTAGGAAGAATATGAATCAGGAAGGTAGCACACATTCAAGAAATAAAGCCCGAGAGCAGAACAAAGACTCTCACACACAGTTGCACTAGCAGCTACGGATAAACCCTGAGCTGTGCTGCTCAGAATTCATCTGTCAAGTGTATCTCTGCTTAGTGAACATAATCCACAGTGGTAACTTTAAAGCAAACTCTCCTAGATAGGTTCTTGAAAATTTACCCTTTATGAAGGCTCCTCAAAGCCCTGAACAATCCATTCACCACTGCTGGAATCCTTTCAAAGACACACAAAAACAATCTGAAACCCACCGGCTAGAAGACAACGATGGATCAGAGACCGCGTGCACCATATCTGTGGACAATGCATCCAAAACACTTGTCAGGAACTCATTCTTCTTGGCCCCAGGACAACCTAGAAAAACAGATTTTTTTCCTTTTCTTGTTACCTGTTTTTACATTTATATTCCAACAATACTTCAGACTTTGAGATAGATATGACTCCCTGTACACAAATTTCCATAAATTGTGGACAAGTTCATAACATAATTCAAAGACAAGCATTTAAATTCAGGTACATATCTGTAACAGGACAGGAATAAACAAACAACCTTTTGAACCCAAGCAAGTGGGAATCTGTTTTGCATACCTTGAGCCCCTTTATTTCAGTTTTGGCCATTATTTTTCCTACCTTAACATGTCTTCAACATGGGTGTCACATTTTGAAAATAACAGCTTTGAAGCAATAGAAGTTTGTACATGACACAAGACAGAAACATGGACTAGAAGCTGAAAACACGATACTTATTCCAGATTTCCACTTTTGCTCCTCTTATTTTCCATTGGCTTTCTTGACACACATTCTTTCACTGCACCCGTTTTCCTCTCTGTGAAATAATAGTCAGCTCCTTGTCTCTTTCCCTTTCCTCTTGGACAGGGGTTAACTAGCACTACATGGCACCTAGCCCAATCAGCTGCTGTTAGTTGGTACTTTGGTTCCTACTGTGAGATCCTATGGTGATGCTTGATCATCCTCATAATTGCATTCCCTATGCTACAAAGTTCTTCTCTGAAAGAAACTGACAGGATGTTTCAGACACATAATACGTCAGATAAATATATACTGAAAGATCCCCTCTCCAAACAGCACAGCTGGAGCAGATAAATTCCTCTGACAAGCACATGGATGTTGACACATGGAGGTTTGCTTATACAATACACCTGCTTCCTCTCCTCTTCCCTAAAGCCCTGAGCCAAACACCAGGTCTTCCTCTAACCCTCTAATAGCTGAGTTGAAGTACAGCATGATCCACAGTCAGTGACATGGAAATTACAAGCTTGAAGCTGGAGCCCATGGCAAGACTTTCACAGACAATTCTGTGCTGGAAGCCACTTACTACAGTTCTGTTTTAAAGTAAAGAAGGGAAATACTTTGAAGTGTTGTGGAAAAGGAAGATTAGTCAGTCAGTAGGGATTTGGTATTTTATTACACTTCTCAGCAACCTCTGGAGCAGGCAGCAGGACTACATGAGCCTGAAAAGCTTCATCTTGCCCAGCAAATTATTTTTTAATACATCCCATGTTGATCCAAGGAAATAAACCTGTGTTATATTAGCCCTTGTGTTGCAGTAAGAATAGCTTAGCTGTTATGTACAGCAGGAGTACCCACTACATATTATTGTCTAACACATTCATGTAGTTATGAGTTCCTTGCCTTTGGCACCAGGGACATTTTATTCCAGTAACTGTAAAAGGTGTCTAACAGGAATTCACTGAGGCAAGTTTCACTGCACTAAAAGTACACATATGAAAGCAGTTGTCACTCTGTTAGATATGTCCCTTTCTCCTTAGTCTTTAACCAGTTGTGCATTTTTTCCTCTCACAACTGGAAAAAAGAGAAAAAAGAAATGAAAAAAAAAACCAAAAAAACCCCAAAACCAAACAATCCAGCAGCTATGACTATAAGTTTGAGTTCAGTGTGGTAAGCACTTCAATTTTCCATGTAAGGAACAAAAGTTAGAAGGGTGGCAAGAGGTAAATAAGGGAAGGAAAGAAAACTGTACCAACAGGTTCCATTCAGTGCATATTCTCTAGTGCAAAGAGTTTGCTGCAAATTAGGTTCAGACATTCCAGCCGTGAAAATAAATTGTGCATTGTGATTTAAATTACATCACATAACTTTGCAAGCCACAAAAGCATATTTGTCCAGAGACGAGCAGGCAGAGGCCAGGCAGTTCCCATGCAGGAGGCACATCCAGTTGTGTCAGCATGCCAACCTACATGAATCAAGCAACTAAGTCTCTGAGCAACCTACTGAGCTGAGTGCTACCTCTTGCTAGCAAGAACAGCACTGTGGACCAGAGCTGGTTCCCTTTGAAAGAAAGGTGAAAAGAAGTCTGTCTGAGGCTCTCCATGTAGGCCTATCTTGAATGACTTGAGCTTTATTTATTTTGTGTTGGAGCTGTTATTACCACCATCAGCCAGAAGCCTGAATTCTGCTCCAAACATAAGTTGTGAATTGATATAGGACTTGTGGAAAATGCTGAAAATAAGACCTAAGCATGTAACAATGCAGCACAACATGGAGCAAAGGCAATTTGACTTTTTTCTTTCTCTGTTGTTTTTTTTTTTTTTTGATAGATATTAATGTTAATATCCCATTTGATTTAGGAGCTCCACCTGAATTTTTCACATTATTTATGAGTGTATTTCTGAAACATCTGGAAGAAACAAAATTCCGCTTCAGGTAGTTTCCACTGCTGTCCAGGGAGCTGCTGAGTGTACATATGCTACAGATACAGAGATCAAAATCCTCACTTAGCTGGCCATTTATGAGATACAGCTAAGCAGAGGAAAGTATCAACTTCTAAATTCACAAGAAATCATGGCAAGAAAATTCCACAGTTTAAAGCCTGTCTCTGACAATTTTCCCTAAGAATAAGAGGTTTCTAAATGTGCATTTCATAAAGTTGCAATAGCAGCTGACAGCAATAGAAATCTCATAGAAAAGAAAAATTGCTGTTAAAACAAACACAATGGGTTGCTGTGAAACATTCTGAATTATAACTCTACTACCTAACGTAAAATGACACCCCACGAAATCCTCATCAGTTAAATACAGACAAAATATTCAGTTTCTCCCAATTATAAATTTTGCTGACGTGTGGGCAATCACACAGCAATTTACCCCACAGTGAAATCTCTGTTCTTTGCAGGTGTTACTAACTCAGAATAATTCTCTGGAGGCTTCATGCTGAGCTCCAATTTTCAACAAATTTGTGGATGAACTGGCAAGACTGGAGGAGCTTTAGCTTGATTGTAATGAATAATTCACTCTTATTGGGCTAAATACAGAAAGGGAAAGACTAGTCTCTTATGAGAGCCTTATGCTTCTTACTATGGTACATAGGCTTCAGTTTCTTCTTCTGCGGCTGCCTGTCCTATGTGGATTTGACAGCTTACATAAATAGTAATTTGTTGTTAAAGGGTGGAAGTTAAAACCACATGGAGTTAACATGCAGGTTCAGAAATGTGGACTCAAGTGTTTGCTTTAAGGATAGTGTTCCTCAGAGTAAACTTTAGACCAGCAAATACACACAACAAGTGACAGGAATACACAAACACCTCATTTCAGCTATAACATAAAGGAAAACAAAGAACCATCATTATGCATTGTATCTCTCATATATACATCTCTCTATACATATAACTACTTTTAGCACTGAGAATGGATTTTTGAAGTTAAATCTGTGGAGAGGTTTTCCATAAACCCTCTAAAATATGCACCCTAGTGCCTTGGAACTCCCTGCTTGCTTGATAATAATCTACTACTGTCAGTCTTGGAAGATTATCTTTTACAGCACATCTGAAGTCATGGCTAGAAGAGTATGTTGTCAATTTCTATAAAAATGAGAATCCAGTAGATAAGATTAACCACATTAAAAGGGATTTTACATTCATCTTCCTGCAAGAGAGGAAACTGTCCCGAGTCAGTCGCTCAAGTTATTAAAGGCATGACAACTTCCAATTAAAAAATCTAAAGCTTCTTTTTTATTCCCTGTTTGCTAATATGAACATAAAGCTTAGCAGTGCACTCAAATATGACCACTGAAGTACCTCTATGGATTGCAAGTTTCAGATCTCCCAAAAATCAGAAGGATCGGAACTATTTGTGCTTCATTTGCACCGTTTACCTCACTGAAAAACAGTGTTATACAGAAGAAAAGAATTTAACAAAATTTTTCAGTGCTACTGGTTATCCTGGGAGAACAGACAATACAACAAAAATATTTTTTCTTGGACATTTATTCTATGTACACATATATGTACAGTCATGAGTTTATTTCTGTTGATTCATGTGAACCACAAGTTTGTGTTTGTCTAGACATGCTGAGGGGCCTCCTCATTTCTTGGGGGACTTCCTGAGCTCTTCCTGACTCCCTTTCCAAAAAAAAATGTCCTTCAAACTATGAGCCCAGGAAGTGAAATTTGTAACTCCACTGATTACTAAAAATCATGGTCTCAAATCATGTCTCACTGACAGAGTCAGTGCCTTTACAGTTTTATTTAACAGATGGACTTGATGACCTTAGAGGTCTTTTCCAGTCTTAAGAATTCGCTGATTCCATGATTCTATGGCTCATCACAGTTTTTCCCTCACTGTAGCTTCTGGTAACTTCTCACAGACAAAAACTATCTAGCTCTTACTTTGTATCCTAGAGGGCTTGAGGACATTATTACCTCTTCTTGTTAACATCTTTCAGGTATTAAAATTTTTTTATAATTTTATTTTATTTTTTCTCTTAAGCATTCATACCATGTAAAAGAATTCAGTTAAGCTCAGAGCCAAATTCTCTTTCATATGTCCTCACCTGAATTTCAAAACTAATTAAATAGAATAGAATGGATATTAGCTGTAGGGGAGCTACGGATCCATTGTTTTGTAGCCCCAGGTCTCCATGTCTTACAGGAAAGAAGTATTATTTCTCAACAAGTGCAGGAAGCAGATTTCAGTTCTTAACATCTATTTAATTTTATTTTTGTTACTCTTTTAAAATTATCTTTCTGTTTTAATTTCAAGGGGGACACACACACTAAGGAGTTAACAAAGAATGCTCTTCCATGGCCCTACCCTTCAATCCTAGGCATTCATATCATACCAAAGTGCATTGAGGGGGATTTGCTGAACCTGAGTCTGCTGAAATGAGGTGTCTCACCCGTAATAGTTATTTAAGCTCAGCATAAAGGAACCCATTCAAAAGGCATTCATCCCAACTACCTGAGATTTTTTTTTCCTTAGAATAGAAGAGAATCTCCCTTAAAATGTTTCTCTTCTTCCCTATTAACAGAGCAAGCCCAGACAGACAACTTATATTCCCAGGTGGTGTTAAACAGCTTGTGATTAATTCTATACATATCTGTTTTATAAATACATTTAGGCTCAAACTACTCCTCTGTTATTCTTCGGGTAAATGTAGAGGAAAGAAGGGATAATATTCATAGCAGGAACACAAGACCCTATAAGCAGCTTTTGCAGGCAACTGAGTGACAAAGACTAGGGCATTTGTTGATAGGAAAAACAGTTCATCACATTTATTTCAGTTCCTGTAATATTATTGCTAAACAAGAAAAGGAGAATTGAATCAGAACATCAAAGCACAAGAAAGGCAGTGTGAAATGGCTAACTTCTGATTACCACTTTTCAGTTTGGTGTTCCCTCCATGAGAGTTTGAAAGGCTTTTGAGAAGTGAATTTGTTGCTGCTAACAGCTCTGAGATGTCACTGTGACAACAGGGAGGGACAAACCAGTTGAAACACTGTAATCCTTTCAGAGGCCATCCAGGAAAAAATCAACGCTGAACTTGAGAAAGTCTTTGGACCTTATTTGCCATTCTTAAACATTCTCTTGTAGACCTTTACCTTTCTAGTTTTGACTGGGAATAGGAAAAAGGTCTAAAAATTCAGATCATAAGGAGTCGAGCCTCTTTGCTGCTTGACTGGATACAAAAAACCTGATGTTTCTACTTGGCAGCTAAGGTCTACACAGTATCTACTTCACTTTTGGAGGCCAAAGGCATCTCAGTATGTTGAGAAGGATCTGCCATTCTGAGCGTTCAGGTCCAGTCTGTGCCCATGCAAACTTGTGGCCTTCAGAGGCTCATCACCTCTGTTTGAGCATGACCTGCAATGCAGCCAAGTGGGTCCAGCTCCAGCGGAAGAAACACAATGCATTTCACTGAAGTGTTGGCACAGTGACAGAAGTCAATCATCCCATTGATTAGAACACAGAGAGAAGAGTTTAGAAATTAGAAAGGGGCCCAAGAATGCGTAAAAGAGAAAAGCAACTAGATCTGATTTTCAAAAGGTTATACTTAGGCTTTATATACCATATTTCATGACTGCCTGGACCTGAGATAAACAGCCAGTACCTCTGACTGCAGTAACACTTTCAACAATAGCTTATTAAACTGAAATATTTTGAAATCCAGTTTTATATAATATGACAGGCATCTGAATCTCCCCCTTATCACTCTGAGAGCCTTTACAATTAGCAACCAATACTGCTTAGACAGTAAAAATGCAGTTATTTTTAGCAGACATTTATTACTTCCCATTCACTTGTATTTTCATCATGTTATGTTTCCTCTCAGGAGATAGGTATGAAAGAAAACATATTTAATTACCTCCATTTAAATATCCATTAAAAAGGAAAAGCTATTACAAAGAATGTATGTTGTTGTAATTATGGAAGTGACCTCAGAAATAAGGTGCATAATTCTGGTCTCCTGATGGAAAAATTGAACTATGGGGACTTGACTTAGTGCGGATGTTTTTCACATTACCTAATTAATCTAAGCAGCCTGCTCCTTGGAAACCTTCATAAAAAACAGCCTTTTCTACAAACCGATGTTGATTTTCACTTTTCTGGCTCTTACTGAGACTTTCACCATTGGAAGCATAAGCTGAAAATCCCCAAAGCATCCACTGTCATCTAAAGCCACAAAAAAGGTCTTTAGTCAGACCCTAAGAACCAATGGCCATTAAATCAGACTAAGGAAATTCAGAGCTGTTGGCCAGCAGCACACATTCCTATCAGAGCAATTTTCTAAGAGTCCCTGTGCACAGAGTGGTACCTTCATGCCCGTGTGTGATTCTTGTGCAATCGTAACACCGGATGGATGGAGATGGAAGGTCAGCACTCCTTAAAAATACCTTTCAATCTCTCAAAGACCATTTCGTACAATATGGATGTTTTCAAATACACCTTTGAAACACTGCACATTCGTTGTTTTGGGGATTGTTTTGTTTTGTTTTGTTTTGTTTTGTTTTATTTTGTTTTAAAAAAAGAACAAATATAGATGGTACAGAGCAACCTGTGGCACACAAATGGAGCATTTCACAGATGCAGTGACTTGATGTCTCTTGAACCTGGAAACAAAAGCAGTGGCAGAACCACCAAATGCAAAATTAAGTCAGTGCTACCAGGGCCCAAAGCACATTGCTGTATGGTAAAGGATGAGATGGAAAAAAAAGATAGGAAAGGGAAGAGCAGAAAGGAGGCAGAAGATCTAGCAATTTTGCAAGCAGTCATGTAAAATATCAGTCTTTACCTTTGCTTTATTTCGCTTATACACATACCTATGAGTACTGAACTTGCATTAAGAGTCAAATTTTCACCAGTTTTATCTGATTATTTTTTTCTTCCTCCCTTCCATAACTGGCAAGTGACAGATTTAGAAACTGGATATCCAGCACAGAGGGAAGCTAGAATAAATGGCAGGCAGGCATGGCTATTTCTTGGAACATTAATTATATACTGAATTGTAACTCAGAATGGATTTTTACAGCAGTGATTAAAAGAGGTTTATAAAATGGAAATCCTGGAAGTAACTGAAGTGAAACAAGAGTTAGCAAGTACCACGAAAATATTACTTGAGCACTACGGAATGAAACAGTCCTTGGAAACCTGGCATCACAAAAATCTCCCTTTCTCTTTATGCAGTTTTTAATTTGGGATCTGCAGTCGTGTTACCTTTCTGGACACTTTCCATTAAACATGATTGATTTCCTCTGCAAATATAATTTCAAATCTGACTGGCTCACCCTTCGCTAAATAAAAAGCTGTAAGATGACTAATACAAAAAACATAAATATGTCTTACAGCTGCTCAGTATGAAACTTTTACAAGGGGTGAAATTACACAAGAATGAAATGCCCCTAGTTCCTGCTGAAGGACGTGGGCATACCACGACAGACTGAATAGGCTCAGGCTTTAATAATTAGACACTATTTATTTAAATTAAAGATGATGGTCCACTCCTAATTCACCATTACCCAGCTCACTTCTCCAGGGCTGACAGAGGTCTCTGTAGCAACAGCAGGTTCTCAAACCAACTTTCTTTGCAAATAGACCTCAATTTGGAACAGATCCCCCAAGTCAAATATAATACTGTGTACTTCATTAAACAACAATAAGCTAAATGTTCAAGTAATGATGAACTTGATTTAATCCCACAAAAAGCAGGCAATTGGGAGTTAACCATGTCAGCCTTAATGTGCAGTTTACAGTAAGCACTGAGAAAATGAACACATCCAACTTGGTAGCAGAGATCCTGCAAGGACAGAAGCACAACGGAGCAAATTACGGATGGATATTAATGTAATTATGGTTCTAAAGTGTCTGCCAGGAAGGATGCAATGCAGCTGACTTCATGTAAAACAGTTTACAGCGTGCGGTTTGATTACAAAGTGCCTTGGGTCGTTTTACAGCAGGGAGATACAATTCCGTGATAACACTCCACTAAGGATTATGAGGAGAGTTTCCTCACTGGACCACTACACTGAAGGCAAGTTTCATTGTGTACAGTGTGTTTCTCCTGTGCGTGTCCAGCATTCAGTCAGGTGCCCAACTAAGAATATCCTGCAGCCACACCAAGGCCTGGATTTCCTTGCATTTTTGCAGAAGCCCACCCTGTCAACTTCAGCAGATATCACGAAGTTTAATGCTAACCAGGTTTCAAAGAGTCAACTGGCTCTTGGTATTTACAGGTAATATCCAAAAGGGCTGAGTAGAGAGGTTATTGAAATGTGAATACCAGTCAGGCTTAATGACTGTGAGACTCGAGAGGAAACAAAGAGATAGAGATATATCCTATTGTCCCCCTCCAGACATCAGGCATGGTCTTCAAACAAACATGACCCCATTTTATACAGAGGCTGACATGACATGGCATGCTGCAAGACTGAGCATGTGTACACTGTTATGGGAGTGTGTGTGTGTACAGTTTCTGGAGCAGGCCATGGAATCTCATTTGTCGGTAGCACAGCAATAGAAACACATGAGCGAGGTTCTCAGGTGTCTTACTCTGCTCTGCTGAGACAGACATGGAAACAAGACGTCACATTACATCTTTGTGCCCTGGGAGTATGTGCAGGAGATAGAGGAACATACAATCTGAGTGTACAACAACAGCATCCTAAATGCTCAGACCCAGCAAAACTGATTCCTTCTTGGGCATGTATAGTAATCTGATTTTCAGCCATGCATTTCGCCTGTTGGTGAATGCAACTGAAATAATGACTCTGTAATTCAGACACCCCACATTTCCATTCTAACTCTACTGGGAATAATTCTTCAGTATAAATATGCATTCTCAAATGCTGTTCTAGTAAATAGTGGTCATTTTCCATTACAAGTGAATGAAGGTAAAAAACTTATGCAAAACTAGAAGTCCATGTTCCATACCTGTAGATACTCAATACTGCAAATTCCAACAAACACAGACTTTCAGTCCATGAACTTCACATGACTAAAGTAAACAAGTCCTATGCAGATGGCTGTAAAAGGGTTCACATGCTAGACTGTCAAAAATCAATTGGTGTTCTACTGCTGGTTAAAATCAGGAGGCAAAAGAGAATGTAATGAGCAGAAAAAAACTCCAAACTCTTAAACCTTTAAAAATGCCTAGGATTAGATTAAGAAATTCAACATGTGTGGATTACAAGGACAAGGCAAACAGTTAAAACCCATCAATTTCTATCAACTGATATAAGCACGTTTGCAGAGGATTTTAGAACAAGGTTCAATTAAGTGTGCCATTGCAAAGACTAGAGCTTAAGCCAGAACGATTTTTGTGGAAAGGACATGAATATATGGTAAGGGCAGTGAAAGCAGGAGAAAAGCATGGAAATTAGAGAGAACCAGGTAGAAAATCAAGGGAGAGAAGAGAGACATAGAAAACATTGGAGAAAAAAGCTGCTTGAAGTTCCAAGCAAACTCACAGCCTGTGCTCTGACACAGACACCTCCAACAGCACTGACAGAATATTAATCTTCCTCCCCCATTCTCCTCCAAACAAAACTGTGGTTCACTGAGATAGCTCTGGTGTTCACATGAACAGGCTTCTGGTGGTTTTGTTTTCTCTGCTTCTGCCAAAGCCATGTGGATAACATGGCTGAATCTCTGAATCTTTAGCTGCATTTGCAGAGACGGAGGGGTTTTATATCTTCCTATTGCTTCTGGCACTCTCGGTATGTGACCACGAAGTAGCTCTCTCTCTCAGCCTGGCCAGGAAACAACAATTCCATCATGTGGAAATAGTCAGAAGTGGGTAGTTTATATTTTACTCTGATGCAAAATGAGCTTTTTAATGCCTTTTTTTTTTTTTTTTTAAGAGCAAAACGCCCTATCCCATCTTGGCCAAATAGCTTGGTGATGAGGGCACACAGCTGAGATGAAGGAGACTGAGGTTCAAATCCCTGATCCAAACCAGACAGAGCAGGGAGTTGAAACCTGGCTTACTGGTATCCCAGTGGAATACCCTAATCTCTGACACTAGAGAGTTAAGTTCAATTCCCTGCTCTGTCTGGTTTGGATCAAGAATTTGAACCTATGTTCTTTCCTCTTCAGCTGAGTACTCTAATCATCAAGCTATTGTGTGTCCACAGAAGGGTTTCTTTTGCCGTGAGCAAACCCTCAGAACAAAGAAAATGTCAGAAACCATTCCTATTACAAAATTAAAACATCTTCTTCAGCAGAATAACAATACCATCACAACTGGACAGCATGTTCTTTAAGTCAGGACTTATTCCTGCATGGCATAAAGAAATGCAACCAGCATCTTCCAAAAAACCTGGCAAGCGTGTCAACAGAGTGCTCTCACTAGATCAAATGAATTCATGAGCTTAAAGAAAAGCATAGACTTCAGTGCTTTGCTGGATAAAGGCACTGAACTTCATAGTCTGAAGAGTCAAATTCTCAGTAAAAACATTTTTTGCCTTGCATGCTTTGGTCTTGAGGCTTTCTGCCTCACCAAACAACTGAGTTGTGTGAATGAATGCTTAAGCAGCACTTCATCATTCTTCTATACTATAAACCACTGTTTAAAACCTTTTTTCAGCAAATACAAAAGAGAAACCTGTTGTTTGATATAGAAACTCATTAAGTCTGTTGGATTTTATTTTCTAACTTTAAATCCGTTCAATTTGAAACTGAGCATTTAATCTTCTCTATTTATTCAATATAAGTATTTCATTTAGGGGACATTAAAAGAATAGACAATACAACTTCCAGTGGTATAAAGTTGAATTCAGAGCACACTGGAACAAATAGGGCAGCTGGAGGGAATCAAACATTCAGATGTCATGGCAAAGAGTGGAAAAAAAAAGGAAATATTATTTATAGGGGCAGCAAAAAGCATAGGGTACTTCAGTGGTTCTATCTCAACCTGACATTCACAAGACAGAGCACAATGTTAATTTCTGTCACTTTTTTTCATTTTCATGAGAAAGGTTTCATTCAATTGTCAAAATTTTTAATAGAAAGAGTACTCGGGGTTCTCATACAGTACCTTCAACAACATCAACAAACTTTATGACTCGACTTAGTGAAGCACCTAGGTTTGTCTGTAATATCAAGTGTATCTTGGGTTGTTCAGATGTAGTAGAATTGATTTGATCTATGATTTTCATGGATTTTTAAAGATAAAAACATCTATCAAGACAAGGGTAAAGGATGGAAAAATTTTTCCAAATTTTTCCTTTCCAAATTCAAATTTTACAATCATTTTTAGTGAAATTTATTTAATCTGTTTTATGTTTTTTCTGCATGAAAAGGATCACTTTTCATTTCTCAAGTATTTGAGGGATTTAATTAATGTTGCTGATATGTTTGGAAATGGTTACCAGGAAACAATGAAAAAGAATATAAATGTCTAGCTATCGAAGCACATTTTAAGAATAAATTGCTCTTCTTTTATGACAGCCATTTATCTCTTGACTCTACCGAAAATATAATGAGTATAGAATGTCCTCACTTTATCTGTCCTGTATTACAGTGTTCTGCTTTATCTGTAAACAGAGATAAATTACTAAGAAGAAAACTTGGGCTTGGGGAATTAGTCTTTTGCTGTTGAAGTACATATTTTGGGTTGGTTACAAGAAAATTAACCCAATTAATTCTTACCTGTCTCCAAATTACAAATGTTATTAAGGAAAAGTGCTGAAGCTAAATGTCTGAGAGAGAAAACAAATCAGTGAGAGGGAGCTTGACTTGAGCCTGTGCACATGGTATGAATACTTACTTTAATAAAAAATTATAAAATTCATTTGTAAAGAAATACTTTTTTTAAAAAAATGTGTTCCTTCTTTAATGCTAGGACTGAAAACAGTCCTAACATTAGCCAACCTATGAGTTCCATCTAAGATATAAGGCATAGAAGGTACCCTTCTCTTTCTGCACAGTTGAGCATCTTCTGAAATTCATCGTAGAAAAAGGAAAAAACTTCAGCATCAAGGCATTCACTGTACCTCACAATGAGCTCACCTTTTTTATATCACCTATATCACTACATTTAGAATAAGATCCAGTGGGCCTAATCTGGCTTTTTTTTCACTCCCCCTCCAGACAACCACGTTTGATTTTGAATGAGGAATCCAGGTTTAATAGACTGATACAGGTAATAGTTTTATGATAAGAAATGCATGCCTCTCCTTTCGTATTAAACCAGGGTTTTCTGACCTGCTTCCCAGGGCAACTTTCCTTGGGTGCATTATAAAGAATCAGAGCTGTTTATATCTGTTCACATTCCTCCTTCCCTCGCTGCCTTCCACACGAAGTGACTATCAAGTGAAGCCTGTCTGCAAGACGCCCCTCAGCCAGATATGAACGAGAGCTAGCAACAACAAAGCATTCACCCTAACACTTAGCTAGGCCTCCAAGCTTAAATCTCAAGCAGCTAAGGAATTCAACAAAACAAGGTTTCACTGTAGAATAAACCATACAGTTTTCACTCTCCCAGAAGAATCCTGCTTTCCCAAATAACCCTAGTTTAACCAAGCCACCTGCGTTTGTCAGGGAAATTAATGAACTTCAAAAGTAAAAACAACTCACGATGAAGAGCAAGCCGTGTTTTTCTAAACATCGGAAATGCCAGCACCACAGCAGTGTGCCTTCTTTCTTACCAAGCCATACAGGGAACTCTCCATTAAAGCCCGATTCCTGGACTTTACATGTCCAGCCACTGCACTGCACATTAATCTCTTTCCTTGACTCAGTTGCCAAGTTTGCAGTAACACCGTGTGATGTATGCCTAGAACCATGAGCTTGGCTCCAAGAGAACTGCATACTCTGTTAATACAGGGGTCAAAATACCTGTTTAAAGAAGTTGATTTTTTATAGGAACTTCAAGCAAGTGATTTTTTTTTGCAATCCCTATTGGATTGAACTTTTCCTATTGACAATTTCACCTAGTGAAAAAAAGGCTACACATAAATCCTGGACAGCTCACAGAATTAATGAAATGGACTTGTAAACATGTGAGACACAGATGTTGTGGTTCTGTTTGCCTTCATTTTTTTTAATCAAGAAGCAGGAACAAAGGAAAAAGAAACACAGCAGACAAAGGATGAAATAGGCAATGTGTCCAAAAAACTGGAGAGTTGAGACAGAAAACATGATTTTAAACAGCTCAAAACAGATTGGCATTTTAGTGTTTGCAAAAAAAATTAAACTTAGCCCAGCTTGCAATAGAAAAGTTTCATGGAATAATTAGTAAAACTTAAGGAATTCAGAGGACAAAGTATCTTTATATAAAAGAGACTAGCTTCCTTTGATTCATTAGGAACCAGACTAAGTTCAGTCAGAGAATCATATTTCCTTTCAAAATTTGACATTAGGATTGTATATCTAATATTAATTATTTTTATCCATGACTTTGGTTCAAATTGATATGGTAATGTCAATGACACCTAGAGCATGAACTCCCTGTAGGTGCTGTTTATGAAGTTTAGATGACCCCAACCTCTACAGCCCAGCTGGTGTCCTAATTATGCTGAACTTTGCTTTGCACAAAGCTGATAGGAAAACCTGGATCCAGCTGAACTACCAAGGAGGAAGGGAGATATTTACCAAGAGGTCCTAATTAACTAAGTGTCCTGGCTTGCCAGCTGTGAAAAAACTCACATTGTATAAAGAAAGTGCTTTGATATATATACATCATAAGATGCATCAATCACATTTTTTCAGAAGCAATCTTCCTGCTTTTCTAAGACAAAAGATGCTGAGACACAGTTTTAAGGGCTGTAAAATTAAATTTTCTCTCATGCTTAAGTACACTCCAATTTTTTTAATAGGTCTGCATGAGAAATCTGAAAGATAAGT
The DNA here is from genome assembly GCA_013397755.1 of Cnemophilus loriae. Taxonomy (NCBI): domain Eukaryota; kingdom Metazoa; phylum Chordata; class Aves; order Passeriformes; family Corvidae; genus Cnemophilus; species Cnemophilus loriae. Next base: position 48,001 of record VZTF01004653.1, read on the forward strand.
GTGCAGAGCAGAGACAAAGTGCTGAAAAATGTGGCCATTTCTAGTGCTGTACATGGTAACCTACCACTCAGTAGCTTTAAGACACATAGACATCATTGATAAATGGAGAGTGTGGATATGCTTAAGGAGTCACATCGTACGTGCAGTGAACCCAGCATCGCCTGAGGCTTTTGAGCTCACTGGCACAGCATACAGTAACTCTTCTCCCTTGGAGGAATGTGTCACAGAACCAGCTCTAGGCAAAAAAATGCGGGCACGTACACATGCCCGCAGGAAAAGTGGGCTGGTTAGAGCAGTTCATCCCACTTCTGGTAGGGGAATAGCTCAAAAGCCTGCTAAGTCTCACTGACAGGAAAATACAAAAAGAGCTCATTCATCACATCTCACCCCCAGCCCAGACTCATGCCTGTGCAAGCTGGCCTCTGCCATGTGTGCAAGGAGCTGAGAGTCTCAACTCATCTCAGCACAGTGGTGCACACAGATGGTGTCAGCCCAGCCTCATGTCCTGCAGCCCCACCAGAGTCTGGGGTTTGAGCTGTCTTGCTCCGGATAAGGAGAGCCGTGTCAGAAGAATGAATCCCTGCTCAAACGTTTGGAGAGCAGAGGACACGACATCTTCCCTCCAGGTCTCAGCATCCCTTCCCAGGACGTCAGTATTTGCGAGAGATACCTGGACTGAAATACTGACACTTCTTCAAACCTTCTAACGACACTTGCTACAGAATCTCACTTATTTTTCCTTCTGTAAAATAAAAAGCAATAAAAATTTTAATATCAGAGTTCTTTTTAGTGAGCTCTTTGTAGGGATCGGTAGGTATTATCCTGTCCTAGTTGCTGGTTTCCTTTGTACCATTTTAAACCCTAACAGAACTCATTACAGTGAGACTATTTTCAACTCAAAGCAATGAATTAGAAGCAGAATTTGAACAACAGTTTCAGAGATTAAATAAAATAAAATTCTTCTTTAGAGCAAGTAACTGCCAAGTATACAATTACAAACCTACTTTCAAGAAGTTATCTATATAATCATCTGGATGATATCAATTATTGAAAATATTGGTAAAATACCTATTTACCTTTTTTTATTCTTAATACAATGACACAATGACTTTTAAATTTCTTGTAGCAAAATCACTGCTCTTATATTTGTATAGCACAGTCAACTTGAGTGAGGCTATGTAAAACTGTGATTTCTTTCCCTGAGGTGCATCACAGCAATTAATTACAAACAGCAGAGATAGGATACAGCTAGCAGAATGGGTTTGGTTCATTTCAAAACATGAGAAAACTATTCAGAATATATATGGAATATATTTGTAAGTAGAACCTGTTTATGATCCTTTCCTAGGACAGTGAATTGAGAGGCATAAGAGGATCTCTGTGTGTATATGTGAATGTTAATATAAATACAGATTTAAATTTAGAGCTATGTTAGCTATCATATAAACACTTTTAATCTACATAAATCAGAAATACATTATTCCTGTGTGAGGAAATTACTGGCATACATCACCCCAAACAAGCACCAGTAGAAATTACTATACTCCAATGTATAAAACCCTGTACAAGTACATGTTATTTTGGGAAAAAAGGATAAAAAACTCTCTTGTATAAATATTTCAGAGAGTTTAAGAACTTTACTATATTTTACTAGGAATATTTTTGTATCCTTCCAGCTCTTTCTTTGATAGTGTGAATTCAGCTATACAGATCTCAGAGGCAGACAAAAATTCCAAGTATTAAAATCCTTCTCTAAATAACTCCAAATTAACTTTCTGCATTCAAAGCCTAAAGGACAAGTACCAAATACACAAAAAAATTTCCAAGGGTAGAAATACGTGCTAAAAACCCTAATGGAAAACCAGGAATATTTTCTTTTCAGTGGTTCAGAGATATTGTTTTGTGACCATTTAAATATCGCTCTGAACTGAAATGACGGCATGGAAATGTCCAGCATACATGAAAGAGTAATTCTTTTTAATCACAGATGATTATATTTAGATGCACACATGTACATGTAGGTACACAACTATGGAGTTCTTCCTGCTTGTTGAAAATGAGAGACACAGCAATAACAGCAAATGAGATTGTAGAACCAAATGCCAAATGCAATTTATGTGTTAAATCATTATTTATCCATAGCTGTCTATTCTTTTCACCACCAAATATATAGTAGCCAAAACACAGCTAAGTACATAGTTGAATGTGCCAGTCAACAGCTATTCCTAGATTCTGCTTTTCTCTTCAGTGAGCCAGGTGAATTTTGCAAACTCCAGGTTTATTTTCTGCAAACAAATCTGCTCAGCTCTAATAGACATTTTCCATTGTAACTGTGGCTGGCTACAAAGCCTAGGAATTTGCTTATCAGTACTTTTCCCCACTATAAAATTCACAGCACAGAAGGGTCTGTTGTGATTAAGAAGCCATAAAAAAAGCTGATGAATATTCACTCTGCTTCTTAAATTAATTTCATTCAATGACCTTTGCTTTGAATTTAACTGCGTTCCAAAGCTAATTTCAAATTGGATCGTTACCAGCAAATCTGGATTATGTACTCGAAGAGCTCAAACCTCAGACTCATAAGGACGCATTCTATAGCTCTCCAGTTAGGGAACAGGAGTAATACCCTGGGACTGAAAAACCCTGACTTTGCACTGGTTCTGATTGCCTGTGTCTCATTTAACAAGCAGAGACAACATAGCACATAGAATATCAAGGATTATGGAACAACCTAAACCTTTGTCCTACAGACACTTATGCCTGGGCTTAACTTTACAACCACATGTAAAAGTTTCTTTGATTTTAATGGAACTAATCACAAGAAGAATGTGAGTAAGTGTTCGCAGGATCAGGGTTCAGCAGGTCATGAATTGTATTTTAGGAATACTTACAATGAGTTGCTTGGGGATGACTTACAGAGAAAAAGACTTTACCAGAAAACATTTCTAGATAGCAAACAAATTCAAGAACTTCACTGATGTAAAGGGCAAAATTTGTGACTAATTTATTTCCCAAAATTATTCATGGATTTTTGCCATATGCTAACATCAGGAATCTATGAACAGTAGCTCTCCTGCTGAGCTAGAGAGAAGCAAATTTCTGAACCTTGTGAAACATTCTGAATCCTTTGAAAGAATTCCCAGATGTTTGTACGGGGTCATTTAATTTCTCTCTTGAGGGCTCTCAGTTGTGGAGGCCTATAAGCTGTACTTAACCAAGCAATAACACCATCTATTCGAAAAACAGTGAGATGGTCCCATATACACTGTCATCCACGTGAACAAGACTATTTATCCTACATCTCTTCACTGAGCCCAGAGAAATGCATTCTCTGTAGTCTAAATACCTGATGCGAAGAAGGACCTGGAGGAAAGCCAGCTGGCTTAAGCTCAGCTAATGTGAAATGGAGGTGGCATATGCTGGCAGATCGAAACACTTTGAGGAACTGGCAGGAACTTTCACTGCCTCTCCAGTCGATGGCATCTGTCCACCCATTGTCTGAGTGGCTTTGCAATCAGCTAGACCATGAATTTTCCGAGCATCATCTTGTTATTCTGGGTTTGTGCAGTGCCTAGAACACTGGGATCCCAGACTGTACAACTATAAACTACTTTGATGCAAACAATTAACAGTACTAAGCACGGAGTCTTCCCAAGCCCGTCTCTGGTTGCAGGTTCTCCCTATTAACAACAGCAGGTATGACATCCTCTATCTGTGGCTGCACCAAGGTTGCAGCACTTCCTCACCAAGACATAGCATGTAAAATTAATCATTACTTTGATCCCATACAATTAGGAGAACAAAATCTGGCATTGCTTTTGAGCCTCAGTAGAAACTATGTTCAATAATGATATTTTACTTTTAAAATAAAGTCATCCTCAGTGAGATGTGCAACGCTGACTTTGCCTCTTGTACTGGTGATCAGTTCTACTGGTCTCAGATGAGCTAAGCTGGTATTTAAAACACGTGAGCTCTGAATGGACTCTCTGATTATCAGAGACTGCCTTTTTCTCGAAAGAAGTGAACAAAGTAATCTCTTTTTTGCAGCAGGCTAAATATATTGCATGGTAGTGCATACAAGACTATCTCAGTGGTTTTAAACACATGATGTTATTCCTTGTTCGAATACAACTTCTAGGCCTCTACAACTGAGAGCCCTTGGGGAGGAAATTTTTTACCCTTTTGCAGCAGGCCAAAACAAAAATATTTTCTTCAGAAAAATATACTTACTGATTTGAGATCAGTATCAACAATTTTGACTACATCTTGTTCATTTTCCTTGACAAGTAAATTAGACTTATTGCTTGACACATTCAGTCATTATTCAGCTGAGTAATGACTGATGTTATTACTGTATTACACATTAAGTTATTCAAAATGTTAGGAAGTGGGAAGTCTCGCACTGGCTTAATTCTTCACAAGCCCTAGCCTCCTAAGTCTGCATTTCAAAAAGTCACTGTTTGACAAAAAACACTAAATTTCTAGGGTGGTTTATTGTAAGTATCAGATATTTTCAAAATTGCTGGGAATTGAAAATCCCACTCAACTGACTATTATTGAAGTGCTCATTTTATTTGAAAACTGGAACACTTCTCCAAGTGACTAAACACAAGGAATAAATGCCTAACCACTGCTGTTCCCTCTCGAAAATATAGCTGCAGATATACATTCAATCTAAAATGAAAATATTTATTTTTCCCTGTCCAGAGATTAAACATGAGAGCTGTTTCTGCCACATAATCAAGGAGAACTTGTATCCAAGTACGAAAACACAACAAAACAAGATATCCATTTTGAAGGGAACAGCGTTACAAATCCATGGCATGTTTTTATTCAATTTACTCTATCAGATTATAAAGAAGAAGCCCCATACCATGTGCCTTTGAGGAAATAGTGTCTCGTTATGTGACTCCCACTCACTGTCATGATAAGATTCAGGTGTCATTTTTCATTATGATTACAGCCCTGGCACACTAAAAGGTTTTTGCCTTTTCTGTTCAGTTAATATGAGTTTTTCCCGACAGCTTTCAGATTGCAAGATGATAATGATTGCAGGCATTCTGGCAGAAAACACTGAGGTTATTCTATATCAATCTTCCCTTCTTGTGTTGTTTTTTTTTCTACTGCTTACCCAAGAGCTACAATCCAGTTGCCGCACATTATTATGAGATACCTCTCCTATGTCTTCATTATACCAGAGATTATTTCAAGATTTTTAAAAAGCATTTCTTGAAGCTTGTAGTTTTAAGAACACAGCATCAAAATTTGTTGAATGAGGCAAATTCTTTAATTCCTTTTAGGTTCCAGTGTGATCAAAGTTTCACTCTGCTTATTGTAGGATTTTATATCGGGCACAGACACTACCTCAGTATCTACGGTCATTTACTTGGAGCTGTTTTAAAAGGATCTGTGGTACTTTCACTGTAAACTTTAGACTTTCTTTAAAAGATGGTAAGTATCTTGATTTTCTTAATAATCACATGTATTTTCTGCAGAGACCTTGTTAAAAGAAACAAAGCTGTTTAACATGTACTGTTTTGCACTTTCTTTTGGATTTCTTGATTAGGCTAATCTCTGTATTGAAAAATTTCACATAAATTCATTTCCTTCTTTGTCTCTTTGCTATTAAAAAAAAAAAGATAGAAGGAGAGTAAATATAACATTATGGATTAAATGTAACTGTAGAGCTGGTGTGAGACACCTGGGAAACCAGCCAGACACAGGAGAGCGTTCTCCCTTCTGGGCATGTTCTCCTGGAGGTGTTCCACAGCTCACCCTGACAGCAGGACCCAACGGCACAGAACAGCACAGCAGGCAAGACTGCTGTCCTTAAACATGGATTTGTTTGGAAAAGGAGGACAGCAACAAGCAAGGTGAGAAACAGAATCTATATTCTTTGGCATAGCCATATGCTGAGAAGTAAATGAAGTCGGTGTTTATTAGTCCTAATATAGCCCTTTTAAAAACACATGAAATTACAGGTTAATATGAACTAGAGCAATGAATGAAATGCTATTGCTGAGCCAGTAGCATCACCTTTAATTAGCAAGCTTTTCTCTTTTGTTAGCTGTGAAACAGCTGTGTCTTTCACTGGCATTTTACTAGTAACACAAATGTTTTCACTGTAATTCTTATAGACAAATTTGCACAATAAGCAGCTCTTAGGTTATGTGCCTGGGATTTTTTTTTTCAGATATTAATATTTCTACTGTAGGTTTGTGTGAAGATTCATTTTGATAAGAAATTGTTACAAATTGAGGCAAAAATGAAGCAGTATGAAGAACTGTGGCCAGATCATTATTAATTAAATAAAGATGAGGAGACGAATAGAAGAGGATGTGCAGGAAATCAATGTGATCCACAGAGCCTCGAAAAATAATTTGCAAGACTTCCTCCCTCTGGGGCAAAACTTCCCACTGGGAGACTAAAGTATGCTCATGTAGCCAGACAATGGGATAATAATATTGAAGTTACTAAATTCAAAGGCCCAAGGAAACTACTGTAGGTTTAAGACACCGAGTCCTCTTTGGAGGATCAGCTGCTCTGAAGCCATAGCAGTGGCCTCAGCACTTGCTTGACCCACAGAGCTACGCAGTGGTGAGGATTACTGCCTCTGCCCAACCCCCTCCCCAGGACACCACTACACACACTAGAGGAGACAGCAACTGCTTTGAGAGGGGAAGCAGCCATTCCCCTTCCTACCCCAGCACTACGGGACTGACAAGGAGTGTTCCTGGCCCTCCAGCACCCCTCTGCACAGAATCACAGATTCATTGAGGTTTGAATAGACCTCCAAAATCATCCAGTCCAGCCATCAACCGAACACCAATCTAATCACCCATAAACCAAAACCCCAAGTGCCATATCCAGACGCTTCTTGAACACTTCCAGCGACAGTGACTTCACCACATCCCTGGACAACTTATCCCAATGCCTAACCACTCTTTCAGTGTGAATTTTTTTCTAATATCTAACCTGAACCTCCTCAGGCACAACTTAAGGCCATTTCCTCTCACCCTTTCACTTGAGACACGACAGAAGAGACTGGCCTCCACCTGGCTACAACTTCCTTTCAGGTAGTTCTAGAGAGCAATGAGGTCCCTCCTGAGCCTCCTTTTCTCCAAGCTAAACACTGCAGCTCCTTCAGCTGCTCCTCATAAGACTCGTGCTCCAGACACTTCACCAGCTCCACCGCCCTTCTCTGAACACCCTCCAAAACCTCAATGTCTTCCTTGTTGTGAAAGGCCCAGAACTGAACAGAGCACTTAAGGTGTGGTGTCACCAGTGCCAAGTGCAGGGAGAAAATCACTTCTCTAGTCCTACTGGACATGCTATTCTTGATACAGGCTAAGAAGTCATTGGCCTTCTTGGCCACCTGGGCACACAGCTGGCCAGCTGTAAACCAGCACCCCCGAATCTATTTCTGTAATGCAGTTCTCAAGCCATTTTCCCCCAAGCCTATATCGATGCATGGGGTTGTTGCAATGCAAGTGCAGAACCCAGCACTTTGCTTTGTTGAACCTCATGCAGTTGTCCTCAGCCCATTGATCCAGCCTGTCCAGATCTCTCTGCAGACCCTTCCTATCCTTCAGCAGAACAACACTCTCATCTAATTTCGTGTCATCTGCTAACTTACTGAGGATGCACTAAATCCCCTCATTCAAACCATTGATAAAGGTATTAAACAAGACCAACCCCAATACTGAGCCCTGGCAAATAGCACTAGTGACTGGACATCAGCTGGACTTGGTTCCATCCTCTACCACTCTCTGGGTCCAGACATCAAGCCAGTGTTCAACCCAGTGAAAAGTGCACCTGTTCAAGCTAAGAAAAGCCTCAGTTTCTCCTGGAGAGTGCTATGGAAGATGGTGTAAAAGTCTTTACTGAAGTCTGGATATTCAACAACCACAGCTTTTCTCTAATCTTCTAATCAAGTCACCTTGCCATAGAAGAAGGTTAGGTTGCTCATGCAGGACCTGCCTTTCATAAACCCCCACTGGCTGGGCCCGATACCCTGTCTGTCCTGCACATGCTGCGTGATGGCACTCACGATTATCTGCTCCATGACTTTCCCCGGTACCAAGGTCAGGCCGATAGGCATTTTGTTTCCCAGAACATCCTTCCAACCCTTCCTGTGGATGGGTGTTACATTTGCTAATTACCTTCTGGTAATTCTGGGACTTCTCCAGTAAACCAGGACTGCTGGTAAATGCTTGAAAGTGACTTGGGAAGCTCTTTTGCCAGCTTTCTCATTATTCTTGGGTGCACCCTATCTGGGCCCACAGACTTGTGGTGTCTAATTGGCATACAATTTCACTAGCCATTTCCTTATGGATTATGGGGGCTTCACTCTGCTGCCATCACTAATTTCCAGCTCTGGGAACCTCACATCCTCCCTGCAGACCCCACCATGTTCCAGGCAGGTCACCTCCATCAACTTGCCACGCAGCTGTTCAGCTCTGTCATCATTGTCATGAAGGTTCACACCTGATCTGAACCATTTCCTGGTCATGGTAACTTTGTTAGGTAGTTCTGCTCCATACAGAGCTTTTCTGCCAAGTACCTCTTGGTAAATAGAACAGCACAGAGCTCAGGGCAATGGTTACAGGCTCATTCAAAACAGCCGGCAACTTCAAATGCTTGGTTGACAACTTGGAGCTTTAAGATTTGATAGCAGAAAGGAGTATTTTGAATACTAGCTCATGCAGCCAAAAAGCTGGTTACATCACAAAAATATAATCCTTTTAAACCACAGCTCAGTGGAGACAGTTACATGCCAATTGACCTAACCATTTGAAGCTCATGGAAAGGCAGGCATGTGAATATAATTTGCATTATGCCTTATCTGATACCTTTAAAAACAAGAAAAGTTTTAGTCATTCAGATGTTTAAGAATGTGAAGTAAGGTAAGATTGGATTCTACTTGCTGCTGGTACCAGACTACACTGAGGAAATGAAGGACTATGTGAAAATACAGTAAGCTAGATGAGGTAGGGCAGTGGTGGTACCTCAGCATTTTAGCTGAAAAATACTCTGGCACCTTGTGAAATCTGATGCCGTCATGGTCAAAAGTGGAACCACTGCATAATAGAATGAACCTCAAAAGAAAAAGCAGTTAAGCCTCTATCACTTTCCTTTTCTTTTAAGATGCCTTTGAAGTGAGACACTTCATACGACGGCTGTTTAGCTGTGGGTGTTGCGTCATCGTGGTTTGAGTGCTTCTGACTATTTCCCTTTAACTTTGGAAAAAAGATGCGCTGCCAACAACCAAAAGTAAACTGTTCTTATCCACACATAATTCACCCATACCTTAAATCATGAGTTTTGCTCCACAAAACATAAACTGTTCAGGGTCAGTGCAGGATTATCCCATCAGAAACACAGTAAATAAAGCCATTAAAATAGGAAGAAAATTGGGCAGTTAGAATATTTTTGTTTCTCTTAAGTAACACAAAAATTAAATAAACAGATGAGTTAAACTGCTCTCATGCATGATTTGCGGGAGAAAATATTAACTACTTGAATGCCAAGGTTAAACTTAGCTTAAGAACACCCATAGCTCAAAACAAGAGCTGAGACTGCAGTAGGCTATGAAATTAAAAAACAACCTGTAGTTCATATTTAAGGAAGAGTTTTAAGGGATGTTTTCTGTTTTGTTATTAAGTAAGTTGATTGACTATACAAGAGAACTGCGTCAAGACATTTCAATTGAGTAATAATTTTAAAGTTCTAAGTTTGACTTAAACTGTAGACGATCAGAGTACCACCACAGTGATTAGCAGAGCTTAGGCCCTGGATGGAAAGCACTGGGTTTGGATTTGGGTTGTGGGGAAAAGGGGGAACAGAGAATTCAAAATGTGTCTCACAGAGGCTGTGCAAAATTAATTTGGATCCTTCTTGTGCCACTGAATAAACCCTAGACAATAAAAATTGAAACCTTTCAGATGCTTCTTAACTCAGTGCTATCAAAACACTGAAATAATCACCTTTTTATGAGAAATGGTTTAGAATCGAAAATTGTAATGATAAGCAGCTGAAGTGAAGGATTGCCAGTAAGGACAACAACAGGAGTGAAATGCTGATCTTACATCACCAGTAGAAACCTACAATAACTGGAATGCAATGGACACATTCTACTGGATTCCAGCTAGGTAAACTGAGATCAGCATCTCAGGAAAACAAAATATTCAACAGTGAAGAGCTATGCTATTTAGAGAAAACAGAAAAGGGAGACATTCAGTACTTTTAGTAGATTGATTTACTACATCTGCACATTGACCCAAGTCAGTAGATTGTATTACTGTTAGAGGCACTGTCCTCTCCAAACTATACTTTCCCCTCTCAAATTATCCTTTTGTATGAAAGGAAGTATCACAACTGTAGGAACTTTAAAAAACCCCATATTGTTTTAAAGAAAAGGAGAAACTTAAACAAACCAAAATAAAATGTAAACAAAATTAGTGGTCTGACTCGAATTGACAAAACCATAGCAACCCAGTAAAGTCTGAAAATCCAGCTTGACATTGTGTTCCTTGCTAAAACTTGTGTTTCATTTACTCATTTGTTTGGTTTTGTTGTTTTTTTTCTGCACAAAAGATTCTTCTAATTAAAAAATATTATGTAAGCAAAATGACATTTCCCAGAATACTTAAAAAATTTTCAAATTTCAGGTCTGGGTAATGAAAATCATATTACAGGAAAAACAGATAAATTCCCAAGTTAGTAAGAACACAAAAATCTTAAACCATATGAAGGACTATCCAAAGTTTATCCGGCCCTCACACGCAGCAGAACCTAAAACAGAGACTTCTTGCTTTCAATGCATACTTTTTAAATAAGAAAAAGATTTGCCCAGGAGACAAATTATCTGAGTAGTCTGGCACTGTCTCAGTATGCTATCACGTCTTGCTCTCCTACACACCAAGGTCCTTTTCTTCCAGGTTGCTTAGAGCAGAGGCAAGACTAGCTTTATGAACAGGAAGCTTATCCATTGTATCCAAGGTAGGGTGCATGTACCCCAGGGGAGGCACATGACAATCAACTAGAGTGCAGAAAGAAAATATTTTTTTTGCTATTAATAGACGAAATTTAAAAAATTAAATTGTGGTTATTTGTTTCACCCTTTTTCAATTTTTATATTTGCATATGTTTTACAATATACTTATTATTACAGTAGTACCTGTATACAATTTATAAATAAATATACACCTTTTGCAGATACGTGCTTAAAAATGTTTTACTGATTATTAAAAAGTAGGGAATACATATAATGCTTGAAAATACCTTCACCCATAGACTCAACCTGAAAAATTACAGTTTCAGGAACTGATAATTCTTAAGCTTGGCTGAATTTGACTCATGATTTTACGAAAATACAGGGGCACCTACACCTCATTTCATCGTACTATATTTTTAGCTTAACTAGCCTTCATGCTCTGCCTTTTAAATGCTCTTGATCAGCTTACATAGAAAACTGAATTCCTCTTTAACATATCAGTAATCCAAAGTATGGAAAAAACTATTCAAGATTTTACAGAATATGTTAGTTCATCACAGAGCTTCTATTTTACTGTATTACACAGAGGAGAACAAAAGGACAAAATACAAATGTTTGAAAACTCTGACTGTGAGAAAAGTAAAAAACCCTTTTGTTTCCCTAGTACGTGACATTCTCTAGACTCCCTTTTGAGTTCATTTTCATTATCTCAAATAACCAGTTTCTGAGAAGGATCATAACCGCAAGTAACCTCAGAAAAATGCTTTGGCTTTAAAAAGAGGACTAGAAATCTAATGGGAAGAATTATTATTATTATTATTATTATTATATAACTTCCAGCCCAAACTAAGAAATACAGGTGGCTTGGATCGTCCTTACAAACATTAGACCAGCCTTCAGTTTCAGATGCTTTATATTAGGTTACCTTAGGATGTGAAGACATATTCTTAGCTAGGTTTAAATCAGTGGGACTTTTGCTGTAGACTCCAAGGGACACTTGCCTTCCACAATTTAGCCTTAACAATGTATCAGCGCTTGCCAAAAATTGCATCTTGATTTATTTGCAAATTATTGCTAAAAATATTTGGCTTAACATATAATGGGTTCAAATTTTCAGGTGGTATAAACCAGTGCATCTGCAGAACCATGCTAATTTAATCCACCTGAGGATCTACCAGTGGGGGTTTATCCCATTTAAGATCATCCATAGCAGTAAAGTAATTAATTTTAGAATCTTCCTGGTTTTACATGGCAGGCAGTCACAGTGGTTTCACCCACGCCTAACGCATTTTTGTGGCTACAATCAGCAAATCAAGCAAACCCATCCTTTCAAAAATGTATTATTCCTTAAAAATATGTATCCAATTAACCTACTTTTTTCTTTATTCAGTCCTGGCACCACTCAACAATTATATGCTATATTTAAATTTAGACAACACAGATGCAAACATGCCTTTGCAAGGCTGATTACAATAGAGAAACTGAATAACAGTGATTCATTGCTATTAAGAAGTTGATTCATATTAGTTATTTGCACAACTTTGTGTTACTTGTTAACAACTAGAAATACCTGTACAAGACCATCTTTCAACCTCCTTTTTTTTAAAAATACTGTCTAAAGTAAATTCACTTCATTTTACTTGATGTAGTGTTTGTATGATAAGATATAAATTTGCCATTTGAAGACTTGTGCATCTAGCCTTACAGAGAGAGAAAGAGAAAAAGTAAACATCTTAACACAACTGCAACTGGGAAGTAGCTCTTCTCCCAGTTACTTCTACAGGCATGTACTTATTCCATGCTGCTGCAGAAGAGAAGAAGGAGATTTTCCTAGCTAATAAATAGTATTTCAGAGATTTTGGTATTTGCCTTATTTTAAAATAACACAAGGCATTTGGAAATCAAAGATTAAGCAACCTAACAGGAGAGAGAGCAAATCATGTCATACATATCAATTATGGTAATTATAGGCTTGCATTGTTGTAGTGGTTTTTTGGACTAAAGCACACATAATGCAAAATAACATAATGTAAGAAAAAGAAAATCAAAACACCATTGCCTAATTTAATGAAAATTAACTTATCAGGTAGGACTTGCAGCAGTGAAAATTCTTGTTAACTATTTCACTGGAAAAGTATCTTGATTTTGGATAAATCTTTATTACTGTACTGTATAAAAATGCTAGCAGCTTAGATAAAAAATAGATATATCTTTAAGACCTTCACCTGTCCATTCTCCCTCTAAGGTTCCACCTAGCAAATGCTTTGCAAAACATTTAGCAAAAGGTAGGAGTGACCAGCAAGTGATATCTTCAACTGCAAAATTTGTTTCTTCAACTTCTGCTCTGCTATAATATCTTCTGAGTCAAGTTCTTTTCACTTAGAAAAAGCTCCCCGCATAAAATCAAGTAATTATCCAAGTGTGTAACTATGCAAGTGCTGTGTGAAATAAATTGCTGAAGATGGCTAACTTTCCACTGGTTTCCATGGAGCTGTAAAATAGCACAGAATAATTTGGGTTGGAAGGGACCCTTGAAGGTTGTCTTGTCCAGCCCTGCAACAATGAGCAGGGCGTCTCCAACCACATCTTTTGATTAGCTTCCATGTATAACACAATACAGAGTTATGGCTAGTATTTTTTTTTTATTATACCTTGTAATTAAATTTATTTCGTGACAGAGTATTAATGTGTGTTCATTCAATATGCATTTCAACACTGATGGGCATGTTGAGAATTATTGTCTAAATGTTTCTTTGGGTGGCTAAACTAGAATATTTTTCGTGACATGAAAGATCTGCACATATTATTTACTTCTTTCTGGCTGAGACTGACTAGTAATTCTCTCATAACGTACACTATCGCTAAACCTGCCACACCCCAAGTTATTGAAGCATACTAAAAGGCCATTTCAAAAATTAAGGAAGTCTATTGACTTCTGTGTAGCTTAACTATCCACAGATAAGATCTCTTACATGATTATAAAAAGTGTGAAAAAAATGAAAACTCTAATAAACACCAACATTTTTTCCTGCAACAGAGAATAATGGAAAAAAAAGTATTATTCTGAGGTAAACTGACAAAGATACTCTCGGAGAAAAGTAAGATGGATAAATTTTTTAGACTGATTTGAAGATGGAGGCAAATTTCCCATGGATTTTGCTAGAACAAGGATTATGAAGTATAGGTTAAGTTATCCTGGATATATTTGCTGATTTCCCTGATATGACAGCAGCAAAGAATAATTCCAGTACGTAAACGTGACTGCCATTAAACTACTGATTAAAATGAGCCTTACTTTCTCTGACAAGAACCCAAGACCCATATTGACATACACTGTTCCAAAGTCAAAGACTTCAGTCAGTGGCAAACCAATGTAGTGACATCTAAAAGATACATTGTTTTGATATAGTGCAAGGAATTCTTTTCCAATTTACTGCAGTGAATAAACAAAGCATTGGAATGCATAAACCTAAATTTATCAGTTTCACTGACCTTGAAGCTGGCGTCCTTTGTACAAATCCTTTGTTTTTGTTGGGTGAGCTCTGGCACCATTATCACATTTAGGTTGTTCATACCTAAAGAACAAACAGGGAGAGAATAAAACCAGTCAAGGTTAATTCGATTAAGAATTAATTTATTTCCAATTTTGTAGTCCAAATAAAACTTACACCTGCTTGTATTCAGGGAATAAGCCCATATTTTCATTCAGAGGGCAAGGCAAACTCATCTGTCTATTTTTCACTTACCCAAAGAAACCACCTCATCTTTATTCTCTTGGGGTTGATACCAAACTAAAATAATGTTCTCTCTTCTAAAGCCCATTCTACTGGGAGGAAAACTAAAGAATTGCTATAAATTATTACAAAATAAAAATTATTTTGAAAAATAGACCAAAAAAAAACCACAGAAGCAAGAAAAAATAAGACTGTCCCCCACCTACAAAATCAAAAAGTCATAAACAATATCAAAACCAGTACTCATGTTGGGAAACTCCAGAGAAGCAATTTCAAAATCACAGCAAGGCAGATACTGTAGTTACATACTACTGCAGCTCTAAAATCATGCGCTACTGTATCTTCTCCAAAAAAAAAAAAAAAAAATTAGTTTAAGGAAGAAGGGTTAACCATGAATGTTTTGAATAAGAGGGAAGAACTGATAAGATTTCCAGAAGGAAGGTAATTGGGCTGGAACTGCTTGAAGTGAATTGTGAAAAAGACTGAATCTCCACCTGCTACTGGAATATTCCGGCTCTTCTATGCTTACTGAGTTTACTTAAAGTCAGTTTGTTAGTCTAACTAGTAACAAGAAACTGTGCTATTTGTACTTCCAACAAACACTGGCTTACGCAACATCACTAGCAACATCTTTTATGCAAGACCAGGAGGCATGGGAGCATCTGCTGCTGAATCTCACCTCTTTTTCCATGTCCCAGTATCAATGCATGGTGGTTTTTCATTCCCCTCAACAGAACCTCTTTCTGAGAAATTTTTACTTTATTATCCTAAAGTAGGTTGAAGTTGCAGAACTTAGCAGGTAGCATTTCAGAGGAAGTTTCAATTCTCAGTTAAACTAACATGAATTGTGTCTACATACACGTGTGTGCACATACTTGTTCACTGAATCTAGATTCTTTCACAGTTTATATAACTGAAGTTCTCCTACTCCAACTTCACCAAAGTCACATTTACTGAGTGGCATACTAAAATGTCTTATTAAAATATACTAATCTAAATTTTTTGGAACAAAATATTTCTAAAAACATTGAATTGAATGGTGGCAATTTCCTGGATTCAGGCCAGACTTCTTCTAAAAATGATGCCTAAATATTTTGATCTTAATTATCAGGCAGCATAGAAAATCACAATATTATTTTTCCTTTGAGGGCTTAATTTATTTCTAATGCATCTGGTGAAACTGACTACTGGCCCGCCAAATTTTACCTGCAAGAAGATACAGTGTCGTTTTCATGGACATGGGAGAGCTAAAGCGCCTCTCTTACCCTAAAGAAAGGCAGAAATAGAAAGTGCTTTGATAACATGTGTTGGATTCAGATACTTGATGGATGACCACTTCAATCAGCCAAGAAAACAGTGAAAGGGAAGTCTCTGAGCAATACTCACTAATGCAGTATCTGGCAAAGAGCCTGGCCCCTGATTAATCTGATACCTGAATCTGCATTCCCCTCCTTCTCTTCCGTTACTGCGGCTGCTCTGTGCCTACATTTTATTTTTTGGCCTCTACTCTTCTACCCTTTTGGCTGATATTTTTGTTAAATACACACGTAGTTCATCATATACGAACTAAATCTATAAAAAAGTTAGGTGTTAAAATGCTGCAATGTGAAAAGTCTACGTTTAACTCTTTAAAGCAACTGAAGAAAGAAAACAAGTAATTTAAAATTTACCATACAGGAACAGCCATGCTTAAAACTGATAAGAAAAACAGACTTGCCTCAGTTTTCATGGAGAAAGAGTGGGAACGGGATAGCATGTCAGAATGGAGCACTGTCAGGTTAAAAATAGTGTAGTTAAAAGACATCCCAAGTTACTCTTTTGAATTTAAAAGGTGAAAGAATCTCTACCAGTAAATGTATATCTAGAATTGGCAGGGGCTTAGGAAGACTGCTTTACACCTCTGATCAGTCTGCTGGGAAGCAGCACTGAGATTTACTGAGGTGTACAAAGCAGTAGAGGATGGAGGTTTCCACAGGGATTCTACAGTGTGGGCAGCTTAATGAAACAGACAATTTATGTTCCTTTTTAAGTTTAGAGAATCTGAGTAGGGGGTTTACTCTGCACAGGATCCTAGTTGCTAAAAAGTCACATGTGAGAACACAGGCCCATGGCCCCCACTGAGCCAAAAGGCTGAAGTTCATGCTGTGATTTCCAAGAGGCATTGGGAGCCAGCTGGTGAGGACCATACTGATAGGCTTTCATGGGAATGGTTGTTTTTACCCTTTAAATGCACTACCTCCTTTTAATCCAGATTTATTCCCCAACTTCACCTATTTCTTGTAAGTTTTACTGTCTTTAATGTCCTATAGGGGTTCTTCATTGACATATCTTTATTTTAGCTCCAGAATGAGATTATTTTTTTCTGAAATACCTTCACTGACTGTTGATTTGGGTTTTTTTCAGATGACAGTGTATTAGAAGGTAAATGAGTGCTAATAACTTCCCTTCATTTTGAGGGTCTTATTTAACGTGACTACCACTTACTGAGGTGTTCAGAACCTTATAATACAACAAATATCATCCTCATGAATACATTCAAAACAAATGACATGCAAAATGTTGAGCTGTTCTGGCAATAGCTTCCCAGATCTGTCGATCCTTTCAGTGTTGTCCCTTAGTGATTAGATCCCTATTTGTAGAACAGAGATTCCAGTGTGCTATGCATCCATCTTGCTACCAGGACTACTAATGTTATAAGTTCCTGCAGGAGACTTTTAACATCTTTTAATTTGTATTTTGCAGTGGAAAACACCAAATTTTCCACAAGTTGTTCAAACTAGGAAAGACTCACATATTCGTTCTTTCCATTCTATAAGATTCACAAAAAGACAAATCTATATTCCTCATTATATTTTGATCCCCCTTTAGTTCCCTCTACCTGAGGAAAAAAAAAGTTTAATTTCATCAATACAGAAAAAAACACTAAAATCAAGAAATAATTAATGGGATTCCAGTCCACCTAACTATTTCTTAGAAATGAGGTCTAGACATTCCTCTTAAACTCTGGGCAGTAATCCCACCTGCTTGTTTACCAAAGCTGTAGATTCCTAAATACATCAGTCATTCCTTATTTAGTATGAAGTTCCTAAGACTGAGTACTCTCCTTACCCATCTGTGCTCAGAAATGTCCTCTTTGGGGATATTACTAAATTTTATTTCCGCAGAGCTTCACTGAGGATTGACCTTAAGTCTAACAAAGCTGAAAAATTGGAAATGGTCAAGAACACAGCAGCTGATCTTTTAAGTATCAGTCATCAGGCAGAGCACTTTTGTGTCTAAACCATATGCATGGAAAGATTGAATCCAATTTTCCAGCCTTCCAACCTTAGAGACATGCAGCGGAGTGAAAGGTCTTCCTGCCGCCTCTTCTCCCACAGCTGAGTGACTGTGTAGTTGCCAAAAACAAGAGCCCGGCAGACCAAACAGGAAAAAAAAGAGACAGAGACTGATTCTAGGTCCATAGGTGATTCATCAAGGGGTTGGGAAGACCTAGAATTCCAGCCTGTATGACAGTAGGAGCTAAACTGGCACATACTGCATGCACACGATACATATGAACAGGAAAGCAAGCTGGTTGATTTTTAAGGATCATCACCTCCAGTTTCACAAATGGTTCATCCTGACATGAAGGATGTAGCAGGAAGCCTGCACAGATGAACAAAGAGCACCTAACAAAATTCACACTTAAAAAGGAAGCATACAAAGGGTCAGCTGATACAGGAGGAATAAACAGACACTGTTCAAGTGTGCAAGGATGGGGTTAGGAATCTGGTAAGGAGCATGAAGGCAGCAAGAACTTCTTACACACATATCAACAGTGAAAAGAAGACAAGAGGAGTGTGAGCCTGCTGCTGAGTGGGACAAGAGACCTTGTGACAAAGGACAGAGAGAAGGCAGAAGTACTCAATGGCACCTGCTCCCTGGTCTTTTCCTGTAAAACCAGTCTTCAGGAATCCCCGGTCCTTGAGACCAGTAGTAAAGTCTAAAGCAAGGAAGACTTATCCTGGGCTGTGAAGGATGAAGTTAGGGATTGTTTGAACAAACTGGAGATACACAACTCCATGGGACCTGATGGGGTGCACCTGCAAGTGCTGAGGAAGTTTCTGAGAAGGTGATTGAGTAAATCCTCCTAGAAAACATTTCAAAACATATGAAGAAGGTGATTGAGAGCATTCAGGATGGAATTATGAAGAGGAAATCATACTTGGCCAATGCTGCAGCTCTCTCTGATTCTATAACTTGCTTGGCAGATACAGTGAGACAGGAAGATATTATTTATCTTAATTTTAGCTAGGCTTTTGACACTGTCTCTGACCACATTCTCATAGACAAACTGATGAAGTATGTACTAGATAAATGAACAGTGAGGTGTGTTGAAAACTAGCTGAACAGCCAGTCTCAAATAGTTGGGATCGGGATCAGCAGCAAAATTTCAGCTGGAAGCCAGCCACCAGTGGAGAGCCCCAAAGCTTGTAGAGACAATATTGTTTAGCCTCTTCCTTAAAGACCAGGATGCTGGGACATGGAACAACTTCAGTAAATTTGCACATGATACAAAATTGGGAGGACTGTCTGATACACAAGATGGTTGTGCTGCCATTCAGAGGAACTGCAATAGGCTGCAGAAATGGGCTGGCAGGAATCTCATGAAGTTAAAAAAAAAAAAAAAAATTCTTGCACCTGGCAAAGATGAACTCTCTGCACCGGTACAAGATGGGGCCAACCAGATGGAAAGCAACTTTGAAACAAGAACCTGGTATTTTTGACGGATGCTGAGTACAAGGCAGCAAAGAAGGCCAACAGCTTCCAGATTTGCATTAGAAAAGGTACCGCCATCAGGTCAAGGCAGGAGATCCTTTCCCTCATTGACAATGGGAGAATGAGACATACCTGCAATGTTGCATCCAGCTCTGAGCTCCCCAAACAAGAGAGACACAGACATACTGGAGTGGGTCTAGCAAAAGGCCATGAATATAATTAAGGGACTGGAGCATTTGATATAGTAAGGCAAGGGTGCTGACAATGTTCACCCTGGAGAAGGCTCAGGGAGGATCTTAATGTTATCTCTAAGTATCCAAAGAGAGGAAAATAGTGAAATGGGAGTCAGAATCCTCTTGGTGATGTCCAGCGGCAGGAAAAAAAGGCAATGGGCACAAAATAAAATACAGAAAATTTCATGTAAATGTAAAAATACCCTTATTTTTAACTATGATGGTGATCAAACAGGCTGCTTAGAGAGGCTATGGATTGCTCATCCGTAGAAATATTCAGAATGAACTGGACATAGTCCTGAGCTATCCACTCTAGATTATCTTGCCTTGAGTAGAGGGATTGGACTAGAGAATCTCCAGAGGTCCCTACCAATCTCAGGTATTCTGTGACTCTATAATAAAATTATATCAGTAAGAACTATGAAAAAAAACCAAGAAAAAAAACAAAACAAAAAAGAAACCAGCCCCACACCACAACATCCCCCCTCAAAAAAAAAACCCAAACCAAAAACTCACAAGAAAAAAACCAAACCAAAAACAAAAACCAAAAAAAACCCCACCAAAACCCAACAAAAACAAAGCCACAGTAGATGCCCCATTGCTTGATGAGCACGAGAAGATGATTTGGACTCAAACTATGGAATAAGAAATAAAATTATTTAAGCTATTAATTCGAAGAAGGATTAGCACTAAAAAGAAGAAACAGTGAACAAACCTAGTGGTGGAGAACAGAGAAAGAGAATAAAACGGAGTATCTGGAATGTCTAGAAGTCATCTTTAGATCCTCACACAATATGTATACTGATCCTACAGTTTCAGGATCAAATTTAGACTATTTTGTTTTGACCATTTATGGACCTCAACTTGCCAGAAAGAGTAGATCAACAGTAACTTTAAGCAATAAAATGAAAGAATCCGTAAGGTTGGAAAAGACCTCTAAGATCATCAGATGGTACTGTAATTGGCATAGTCTAGACTATGGTATAAACAGCTAGCAATAAATCAGCACTTGAGAATACGTGAAGAAAACCTCCCTAAGAATACACTATTTTACAGTGAGTGGCTTATAATGTGTGTTTCTTTCACAAACCTTATGCAAATGATAAAAAGTGATTTTGCTTAAGTTATAAAAGAGCTGTGATTGCATCAAGATACCCATACCGCCCGCCAGCTCTATATGAGCTCCTATAGCATTCCTACAAAGGCAAAACCTCAATAACCAAACTAAATAACATCCTCTGGAACCTGATATGCGCTTTGCCTACATATGCACTATGTGGCTTATGATACTTTACAATGTATCTGGCTCAGCTGAGATGACTGAACTCCAACCTTCCATTAATAACACACTAAAATGCTATTTCCTCTCTATGGGTTCCCGAGGAGCTGTTCCATCAAAGCCTGTCATATGAAATAGTCGAGGAGGTTGCTGGAAAAATAACTAAGCATTTCTGAGGTTGGATGTGGTTTCTGTCACAGACTATCTTACTTGGTTCTTTTACATTCAGGATGAATGTGAGGTTTCCTTGGGGATTATTCAGTATATGCTCAAAGCCTTGGATTCCCAGCACGACATAGGAGTAAAGAAAACGACTAGGATGGCAAACTGCCTGTGCCATTGCAGTGAAAGAGTCCACGGCCATCTGGCTTTAATTTTTGATGTCTCAAAATATTTTGCTTTATAGTGGAAAAAACCTACATGACATAATTCCACCAGCAACAGAAATCTACATGACAGCCCATGGACACTAGGACATGTTCTTGCTACAGCTTTGGAGACCCGAACGTGTACTCCCTTACCTTGTTGATGTACCGGGGATGGGACGTCCCGTATCCACCAGAACACACCAGCAGTAGCCCGTGGAAGGATGGCATTGAACTGGTTTGTAGAGGCCACCCTGAGCACACTCTGGAATGAACACATTGTCTTTCTGCGGCTGTTTTGCTTCTTCCAGGGCTGACTGAAGTTCTTGATCACATGACGATGCTTTTGGATGGAAAAGAAAAAGTATTGAAGAAGATCGATGGAAAGAACCTACTAGACTTATCAAATAGATTTTATGTCTTTCTTTGATTGCATATAAGGATTTTCTTTGTGAAGGCTTGCTACAGCTCAAATACCATCTACATTCATTTAGGCTATATACTGTTAGAAACTTTAGTTTCCTTTTCATGCAGCTGCTTCCTTTTATAGTCCTAATAATATCTTGAATGCCCCCTTTCCTATACTTGATATAATCTATGGATAAACAAATACTTTGTGACCTTAAAAAAGTCCTCATCCACTCCACAGTCCCTAAAGTACTGATTCTTTTCAGTGAGAACAGTAAAAATCCAACTGCTTAGGATTCCTTAAAAGAATTATTCATCTAGATATTCATTTGGATGTTTATATTCTGCTCGTTCTTTCAAATTTTGAAACAATCTCTTAACACAGTGAGAATTCTTCCACGTTCTTTTCTGGTGAGTCTGGTATTGGCAATGTATCATCTTCTCTGGAGAGCAAAGACCCACTAGAAGAAGTAATACATTTTTATGTCATGTAATCAGTATGTCCGAAATCTTCCTGAATGTGTGAAAAACTTAGATAACTATACATTCTCAGCCTTCACACGAAACTATGAGGCAAGGGGAAAGAGCAGAAACCACAGGGCCTGAGAAGGCCTGTCAGTTTACACCACTCAGTAAAATAACACCCCTGCTGAGGATTTTTGGCCACTACTAAACTGGTACAATGTGAGACTTCAGAGACAGTAAATGAGAAAGGCTATTTACTCAAGCCATTATTTTTCCAGGGACTTTAAAATCACTCTTCTATCATGTAAAATTTAGATTGTTAAAAAATACAGCTTTGATATAATTCCCAAACTATCCAGTAGGAAAAAAAAATATTAAATATTTAAAAGCAAGAATATTAAGCACTCTACAGACATTCAAATTACTGACAGGAAAATTTCAAACTACTAGAATTTCAATCAATAAGAGATTCTCTTCAGTTAAAGAACAGTAATTTTAATGTTACAATTAAAAAAAAAAAAAGTGGGTAACATTTGCTCTTCTTTCAAATCAGTTAAAGGATTTACTTTTTGACTTTTAATAGTTCAGTTCACATAGAACAAGTTGAATCCTGACTGGATTTTCTAGTGCATTTTAACAATTTTCAGCTCTAGGGTAATCTTGTTTTCTTTTATCCACAGAGTTCAGAAAATGCTTTGCAAATTGTAGGCACTGACAGAAATTAACTAATCATGTCAAGAATACTACTGCTCCTTGACAGCTTTTTGCAAATGCAAATGTCCAAAATCAGAAAGACATCTGTTGCACAGGAAAAGGGGTAGGAAACTAAACACCTTCACAGTTTAAATGGCACACAATTCCATCTATACAGTGGCCTGGTTTACAAAACAGCGTGGTTTTTTCCAACCCATGTAAAAGGTTTAAAAAAAAAAGGATATCACTTGTTAGCTTGATTTCACAAGGCACAGACGGAGCTCTTTGGTTGACTTTTTTCCTCATTGTTTAATATAGTATTTGAATCTAGATAAGTTGATGATTTTGTACGTTTTTGTCTTGGTCTTGTCTTGTCTTTTGTCTGGGTCCTACCCAGTGATATAAACAGAGATTGAATACCTCTCAAATTTCCATTGTTTAGAAAATAAAGTCTTTAGAGAATCAGTGTAGCAGAGACAGAAACACTCTTTAAAAAAGGGAGATAGGAATTATTTGCATGTTGAAATCTTCACAGAAATAACTATAGTTTGACAAAGTAGAAATCTGTCACCAATATCCTCCTAGAGCAGCCAAAATAAATCTTTCCTTCAGTCAATCTGGATTATGATGATTATCAAATAACAAGGTGTAACAACCCTAGAAAACACATCACTTAGTTTAGTTGTTCACTTTTTATGTTTTATATATAATCAAGCAAAAAAGAGCAAATGAAGTGAAGCAGCTGCTATGAGAGGGAGGAAATCATTACTCCTCTTTAAACTCCACTAAATTAATGTCTCTTTCGTACTGATAAACTCTGGGACCACACCATTAGCTACTGTGACCTTCTGTTGGTTTACGTCCTTGTAACTAGCAACATAATATGGCAGATGTGCAGGTAATTCTTATCTCCCGAAACCCAGAGGAGCGATACATTTTTATGCTGCCAGCTTTGTTTAGAAAATACACTGATGTATAAAGACCACATAGTCAGGTCATCCGGATAGACAAATGTATCTGAACAGAGGGGGTGTGATGGAAAATTCCCAGTGCAGAAGCAGATATGGATTGTTTCAGCTGTGGGCATAAGCTACACTCCCTAATTTCTGTGAAGCTCTAATTCTACTGATTGAAACAACCCGTGAAGGACTGCACTGCTGACTCATGGGCCAGTGCAGTCACCTGTGCTGAGGTGACTTAGGAGACAGTGTTAGACTTAGATAACTGGTCTTTACTGGTTGACTTGCTGAGGCAAGATTTTCTACAAGCTGTTGCTCAAGTTGTTTCTACAAGATTACTACAAGATAGAAATTTGTATCTTCTGCACTAGGTCATGTTTCTTCTCATCCTTTTTCTCCCTTATGCCTGGTTTTAAATCTCAGAGGTACAGAAAAGCAGAATTATGGGGAAGATGTCACAGGAGGGCTGAAAATGTGGCTTATAGCTTTAGGAGGGACAGTCAGAAGACTGCTTGAACTTAACATCACAAGTGAGACTGGAAACAGAGCAGACAGTAATCAAAGGAAGTTTTAAAGATAAGAAGGAAAGACTTTCCTCTTCTTGAAACTTTTAATTTCTTATCCTTCTCTTACAGATGTAAAATTTTAACAAGCAGAGGAACTTATCATTGGGCTTAAATTAGCTGTCAGATAAACTCTAGATTATTTCTAACA
The DNA here is from genome assembly GCA_013397755.1 of Cnemophilus loriae. NCBI lineage: Eukaryota > Metazoa > Chordata > Aves > Passeriformes > Corvidae > Cnemophilus > Cnemophilus loriae. The sequence goes on from VZTF01004653.1 coordinate 72,605, forward strand.
AATTAGAAAAAAAAAAAGAATGTGATACACACTACATCTATCTGTCTCTTTGAGTCAAATGACTGAGTCTTATTAAAAATCTGCTGAACAGAGTTCATTAATTTTATTCAACAAAAATGCAGAATAGCTTATCATTTTTCTCCCTTATATGATGGCTAATGAGCTTCAGGTCAGCCATCAGGCAATCTGCCCAAGAGAGTAATTTCTGAAGTCTAATGGTTTTGTACACTTTCGACACAACCATTTGTGTCACCATTACTATTTCCCTGTTTGTTTTCCCCACTAGAACATTGTTCCTACCTAAAGGAAAACTGGTCTAAAGTGCTTATCTATAATCCTGCCTGCCAGAACCAGAACATTAATCCTCTATGTGATTTCCTGTCTGAGGGAGCCATTCATCCCCTTTCACACTTTTCTTTCAATTATTTACAACAGGAGTAGTGGAAAGATGCAACTGTAGCCCTGTGATGCTAAGAGCTCTTATCACAAGAGCTACCATACCACTGAAAATAATTGCCTTTGTAATGTCAGAAGAGTCAGGGTCAACAAACGCTCATTTCCCAGGAGAACCAGTGATAAATGTCATTAACTTAGAAAATCTCTGACGGTTTGTCCAAACAATCTGACAACAACTATGAACTGGAACCATAACAGATGGATGCCAGAAGTTCATAAAGTGAATGGAACAGAAAAGGATCTATGCCACAATAAAAGTAGGATAAATATCTTACTCATTAAAATGCATCAAACTTTCTATGGAATGTGTTACTACAATAACATTCTTTCTGTGAACAGAAAAGCACTGACACTCCAGTTTCTTCTTTTCAAGGAATGTGCTTACACTGTTGTTATTTTACTTAGTTCCTTCAGTTTTGTCTTGCCAGAAAAAAAGATATACTTTCCTAGCATCCTAGTAAAAACAATAGTTAAACATGGCTAAAAAAATCCTTCCTGCATAGTCCACCATGTTAGCCATCACTATAGCTTAGCTGGGATAATTTATTTCAGGTTAATAAACCTTTCTGTATTTTCTACCCAAATTGCATTTTATTTTAGGCTTATAAGCATTAGTGATTGAACACAGACATTTCAATCATATAAGGAAATACACCTTTTTGCCTGGTTTTACACCAAGAGCCTTTGTACCATCCACTCAATGGCCATTTATGAATGACGAAGTAAAATTCTTGCTCACCACAAAGACAGAATTTTAAAAAATGCTTTAAATGCAATGTACGTTACACTTCCTAAGTCACAGTGCTATTCCATTTCTTCCCTTTTCATTTTAAAGATTAGTTGTTAAATGCATTTTTCACATTCTGATTTAAGATGCCTTTACAGTCCATTACAAACAACCAGCTGAAATGCTGCATCATCTGTCAATAAGAAACACTCTTCAGCTAATGACAAACTTGGAGGATAAGTTTCGTGTTTTGTAGAAAATCTTTGGTCAATTTTTTTTGCCAGTCATCCCTAAGAAAAGAGTCTGGATTTCAACGAATCAAGTTAATTTACAAGAAAATTTTTAAAGAAAATTTAAGTTAATTAAGAAAATTTAAATTAATGAAGTTAATTTTTAAGAAAAATACCTCAATAGTAACAGGATGTAACACCATAAATCTTTCTTTATTAAAGACTCCATTTACTCATCTGTGATGGGCTACCTAAAATGTTAATTAAGGTTTACTAGGGAACATCCTAGAGGAGAATAGCAGTGACTTTTCTGGAAAAGTCATCCTGAATAATCTGTTTAACGGTGCATTTTTGTATTGCACATCTAAAACGCCGAGTGCTCTATTATATATGTTATGATAATCATCTGGTTCGTCTTGTAACAGGCCCCTTATTTCAGAAATTCAAGCAGTTTTTCTGCTGTGTCTTATTACAACTTCTCCCAACACGTGGAATTTAATGATTACAAATAATTTGCATTGGGTTTTTTTTCATAAATGTAAATAGCTGTATTTATGTCTAAATTTCAGTGTGTTCCACAGAAACAAGTTGTCAAATCTGCAGAAAATTATAAAGGCATCCATATGGTACTTCAACATTTCCTGCCACTGTACAAACATTTCCTTCCAATTTCCTTAACCCCACAATGTGTATGTAAAAAACAGAATCCACTCCAAGAAATTCTGTTTTCAGCTGGTTCCTTCTCCCTCCTTTTCTCATTACCATAATGGGCCATGAAAGGACAATTTAGACAGCCTGGTTTTCAGGGTAAATGGATCTTTTACTAGGGCTTGAAGCTCAGTGTGCCCTATAGAAAGCAGGTAACAAGAAACCTGTGAACAAAAATACTTCAAAAAGTGATAAGCAAGTTCTGGAGGAGTGCAGTGTAACATTACAGGCAGTTAATATTGCAGTTCTTCCCTGTTTCTGGGAGGATATACAGACAGAATATAATCATGTTCAAATTTTAGTATACTTAAATTGTATAACAATTTCTGCTAATCAGAGTGTTATTCAAATCATCTGTCTGTCCTAATCAATTAAGCCTAATGTAAGTGCACTTCAAGTACCAATTTACAGAAGCTTTGTGCTAGTTTATTTCAATACACCATCATTATGATGGATAAATAGCCATCCTATTGATACCTGTGTAACCCTCCAAAAAATTTCACATCTCATGAGAATAAGAATTTGATCCATTTGCTTAGGATGAACCCTCTTTGAACCAATGAAGTTAATACACCCCGAGGAAACTGATCACAATATGTTTTTTATATTTTTAACTAGTTTTCATAGTCTTCAAGTTTCATTGAATGGAGTTCCACTTATATTACACCAAATTATATTTCCACATACTACCAAACTGTTCACTTTAGAAAGGCAAGTGGGAAGTGGGATAACTTCTAGTCAAGCTATGCACTTCCTGCAAGTTTAAGTTGACTGAATGGCAAAATGATCCACTACAGCAGTGGCCCCATTATTCCAACCCCAGCAAACACACCCCTTCAAGGTAAACTAACAGGTTCTTACCTGTAGCTGACCAATTTCATCACCCTGAATCCATCAAGTCTGTTCTTGCTATAAGCACAGCTAACACAAATGACAAAAATTCCCCAAATTATTTCATTCTAGTAAAGGAGATGTAACTCCATGGCTTTCTACTTTTTTCAGGGTTTCCAGCTTTTGTCTAGACATTCTCTAGCATGACAGGTTCCTTCTCTGAAGAGGTAGATGAAGTGGTATAATGCACTTTGAATGCCAACTTCCTACCCTTTGTGTACAGTAAGTTGTTTTCTTCTACATGAGGGACAAGAAAACAACTTTCCGTACAAAAAGGGTAGGAAGTTCCTCCTCCAGAGCACAGGCATCTCACACCAATTTGTTTTAAGAAGACCTGTTCTTACAAGAATTTGTCTGTCTGCCACCTCTTGACACTTTCAAGTAACCTCGATTCTAACTAGAATCAAGTGCAGTTCGATGCAACAAAAAAATGCAAGAATTAATCTGCTCATGCTACTAGCTTCTTATAAAGGCTGTTCATTAACCTGGATCAAACAAAGAGTATTTACGTGGGCCAGGCTTCACCCAGTAAAAACACATGGAAAAATACCTACCAGATTCAATGGACAATACATCAGGTCTCAGCTGAATGTATTCATATGCATGTATGCTTCCAGTTAAGCCTAATGCTTGTTCATGGACCAAGTACTGATTGTAAGGAATAGGTAACATTAATAAACACTCAACCTTAGACCCAACATCTAGATGGCAACCAAAAGCTAGGACTAAATTACAGCATTAATACTCATCTGGCGCTGCATGTTTTAATTTACATTAGGTTCAGATACACATCAGCATGAGGATTCTCAAAGCCTGGAGGAAGCTGGCAACTTTCCTACCCATATTTTTTCTCATTTGTGAAAAAACTTGTGGGAACCAAATATTGCAGGCCCCTCGTGTGCATTTTCAGAGAGCTCTCAGTGTACAACTGATCACTATTTTGCACTTCTGGAGCTTGGACTGATGATTGTGGCTCAAAAAGCAAAAAGCTCATGGCTTCAACACAGCCCTTACAATTAATTTATGTACTTTACTCCACTGAACAAAGAAGGATAAATCACAGACAGATGCTCTCATTTATCTGTGTGGTTTCATATGCAAAGACACTGCAATATACAAGGAAAATCATCTGAAAATGCACTGAGCCCATTGAAAAAAGAATTCAAAACATAGAGACCAGCCCCCATTTAGCTTTACCTGAAAAGAACATCATCATAATCAATATAATCTTCCGGTATACAGCAAGATTTTCTCAACTTTTACCCTGGGTTTGGGTAGCCAAGTAGCCCTATATCAAATCAAGATTTCTCTTTAATACACAAATTCTGGTTCTACCAACCAGCAAAAGTTTTGGGAGCCACAGGACAGAGGTCTGAAATGTAATGTGATGACTTGCTCTTTTATCAAAATCCAAACCCACTTTTCTGCTGGATTTTTTTTTTTTTTAAGTTTCTGGTTTAGGGAATTTTTGCACATACCTCTCCAATTCTTTATTTTCTTAAGATTTAAAATCCTATAACCACAGTTACTGAGAAAGACTGTAACCACAGTCACTGTAAAAGAAAAAGAACTGTTTTGCCTCAAAAAGCCTGCTATTTCAGCATTCTATTTGGTTGTTTCTTTGCTTGCTTGTTTGTTTATTTTAGCTCAACTTCTTGGTTAAACAGATGAGAAATATTATACAAGTATTCAAATTTATCCTCTCACAGAATTATAACTAATTTAAATTAATCAGCTATTCATTTGTGATCCTTTTTCTCTTCACTGTCATTGAACAGATAAAGGGATCAAACCAGCTACGTCTTTTAAACCAAACGTAATTCTCTATTTTGCCATTCTTACTCGGATTGAATAAAATAGTAGTGTGAGATCTGTCCCGACTTGAAAACTCACACAAAAATTAGTCTTCATTTATAAACATGGCACAATCTGACTCTAAATGTTTAAATATTAGCATTTACTCCTACAGTAGATAAATAAGAGAGAAGCATGAAGTGAGTATACACTGGATTATAGATCTGAGTTATTTCAAAGATGCGTTTTGTATTAGAGCCAAAATTTTTGTATTGAACTTCCCAGGTCAAATATTTTATTGTACCATCTATGAAATGTGAGAGAGCAGTGAACAAAAAGCAGCATATTTTTATTAAATCTTTTAACAGCAGTGTGTGAAAGTGATAGCAAGTCTTTGCAAAGTGCCAGGCATGATCCAAGGACAGTGTACACCCTACCTTCTTAAATCTTTAAAAATAACCTTTATACAAATTCAAAATCATTTAAAGCCAACTGGTCAATGACATGGCATCAGGCTTCACAAGGAGAGTGAAAAATCTGGCCTTCTGAGATGAGGTCCCTCATCCTGCTTTTGCTCAATAAATGGAAAGAGCATGGATTATCATCTCCAGGTGTTCTTGCTAGCTTTTGTTAACTTGACTTCCCAAACATGAGAGAGGATAATATGCAAATGACTGCCCCATCCTGCATGGATACATCTGAAAGCAGTTATTTGCCAAACGGGATGAAATCTGGTTTTCCTACATAAGAGGGAACCTATTATTGCTACATATGGCTGCTTCATCCTGCCAGAGCAGAGCAGCCCTACTGCATTCAAACTGCAAAACCAACCAAACAAAAAAAGCCACCACCCAAAATTACAGCAAATGAAAATCACTGACTTTTCCCAAACACAGTGGCTGGCTGGCCAGCTTGCTACAGCAATCTGAAAGCTCATTCATTAAACAAAATTGCGCAAAGCTATCATTCTTGCTTTATGAGTATATTGACTAGCAAATGTTAGTCTCCTGCCAGTGGAAAAATCTCTTATTTTTCGAGAGAGATTTGAAGTGAAAATAAAGCTGGTTCACTTTTTCCACAGAGCTGTGAAAAATGAAACTCTTTGCCAGGTAAGCTGAGGGTACATATTTGTTTGAATAGCTCTACTAAAAATTAAAAAACAAAATAGGCAAACAGGGGTGCCTAAATTCATACTTTGGCACTTAAATAACCCAGCCAGCTTACATGAATGTTTATCCATCTAGCACTTCCCCTCTGTGAAACAGAAGTTGTTTCTCTTCACCATTTGGGAAACTGAGATACTTGCATCAGTGTGTGGATATGAGTTTGAGTACTCGACCTTAGGCACTCAAGTAATTTTCCTTTCAGAGGTGTACAGTGGCATCTCTGGCTAGCCTGTGTCATGTTCCTGCCACCGGTTCACACTGCTAATGCTGTTGGCACCATGCAGTGTTTTCCAGCCTTATTACCTAACTCCTGCCTGAGGTGACTGCACTCCACCTACATTTAATTTTCTAAGTATCAACTAATTTCCAACCACCTTACAGACAGAACCCTGACTACTGTTGCAGAAGCCAGCAGGAGCCACGAAGATTTCTGTCTGTTTTACGGGAATGCGATCTGAGGTGCATAGTTTAAAAATGTGTAGATATGTTCAAAAAAATAAGAGAATGTTATTTTGCATTTTGGTAGCTCTCCTTATCATGTGTCAGAGTATCTTACAAAATGGTCAATACTGTCTGCACCTGTGTCTAATTCATAGCAGACTGGATGGGCATTACAGAATGGTAAGAATTTGGCCCTCTGCACCGAGCAGGAATACAGAGATTAAACAGGCTGCTGAAACAGAAATACTCTATTTATTTCCTCAGTGTGGAAGCCAGTTACTTTGACAGCCATAATGCAAAAGTTTATGCTACCAGCATTGCCATTGCCTCTCAGACAAGTACCCTTAAAACCAACTTGGTTTAAAAAATCCCAAAATTAAAGAATTGTAGTAATACTAAGAACATAATTACACTCTTAAAAGCTTATTTATGACAGATGAATCAAAAACTGGCCACTTTTCTACTGTTTTTTCTTCTTCATCTTGTCAAAGCAAAGGCAAGAAGCAGGTGGAAAATAAGTGTGCATATTATTGCTTCTGTCTCTAATTACAAGAACCGTCTTGTGCAATGAAAAATCTTTTAAGAGAGCAACAAACAAATTCTGTAAGGTGGTTATCTGTTGATGATACTGCTCCCAGAACTCTTGTCCTCAGTATGAGACTTGACAGCTTGAAGCCTGGTCAAAAGGTAACTGCACTGCTTTAACCCTGCATAAAGCAGAAGGCTCATCTTAAATTAAAGGCTGTACAGGTCTTTGCCCCCCAGCACACTATATCCAAAGCACACTGTTTATATAGCACGTAGGATATCAGTATTCATAACAAGAGAGCTCCAGGATCCAGACAGAAGACTGTTTACTGATTTTGGCAAAGTTTTGTGTGCAATAAAGAGGATGAGCCAAAGAAGAGTAAAAGCCAATAAGAATATTCTAACACTAATTCTTTCGGCTCCAACGACTTTTAATATAGTTTTATGTTGCTCTTTCTTTTTTTTTCTTTTGTCATATGGCTGTGGTTAAATAGATCAGCCTGTGCTTCGGTTTCAAGAGAAAAGACAAATCTTTGGCTTGGCTTTACCTTCAAACTTTTGAAAAAAACAAGGGCAATCTGAATCAAAAATAAAAATCTCAATTTCATCTCTGCTTTCAAAAAGAAATAGTTCTCTGAAGAGTAGATAATGATAAATATGGTGTGAGAATGAAACATCCCTATGATTTTGAAGAATGGAAGACCTACAACCATACTGAAAATTCCAGGCCAAAATTTCTGCTCCTGTAAACTGGAACCATTCCATTGCACACATTAAGGATCAGCAGCAGAAAAGTCAGTCTCAAGAATATTCAGTACAATTTTAAAGGCTTCTTAGATAATGCATAGTAGCAAAGACTTTTAAACTGGTAAAATGAGAGTTTTGAAGTGTCTAAGGATCCTTAATCCTTTACAGACCATGATTGCTTTATGTTCTCAGAAGATCATTATTTCAAGTGTTTAACATGCCACGCAAATGACCTGTATAAATGGCACAGGCCTTGCGTAAATACTTCCCAACAATCTATTGTGTGTGAGAGTAAAGAGTAGGTTTCTCAAAGTGTTATTTTTCAACGTGTTTGCTTGGTATTTCCAGCCCTTTCAGACCTGTTCCCATCTTGTCTCCCCACACAGACATGTACAACTACCTCAAGCTGTATTTATTTTGAAGTTCTCTACAATGAAGAAAGAAAACCCAAAAGACTGTTTTTGGCAGCACTGTTCAAGTAAAACAGATTCTAAATATTTAACTTTTACAGACAACGAGCATCACAGGAAAGAGCAATGTTGGCATTCAGTCACCTAATAAGGAAACGTTTTTATTATCGCTTATGTGAAGACAGTTCTGTTGTTGTTTCTACATACAATGCATTGTATGCTTTGTGTTTTTTTAATTTGGGAAAATTAAACATTGTTTAGTGGCTTGACAATAATGCAAAAGGAAGCTCAGTGCATGATGCTCCCAGGAGGTTGTGAAGCTATTGCAATCAGAGCTGTTGCTAATTAAATCTGCCTATTGTTAAAAAGCATTTGGGGCCAAACCAATCAACCACTGGCATAATTAATGTAGTCCACAAGGGCCTTTAGTGGTACTTGCTTTCATCAATCATGAGGAACCAACACAGGCTAAAGAAGAGTGGAAAAGCCTGTGTATTTACAAACCTGCTTGCCTTGGGTCTCATTTGGGAACAACTACAGTACAGTCCCATGGCAAGTACTCTTGAACACCAGTAGTTTTGCCTCACACAGGTATGCACATTTTCATAAAGATAATATGCAGGAGAAGACACAGGCTCTCTCATGCACCAAAGTCATGGGTATCCTCTTTTGCTTGTGTTCTATGTACATATTTTACAATGACACAATGACAGGTATAGTTTGCAGAATGAAGAGGAGGAATCCTTAAAGTTATCAATCAGTTGCAAGGAAAAAGAGTGTAAATCCAATGTCATAATTTACATGACTGAAACACTGAGACCAACAAACAAAACAAAAGGCATAAAGTCTACATGCAAAATTGAAAAAAAGGGTGCCTTTTCATTTAGAGAAATATCACTATTCCAATTGGTCAGTACAACATCTTTTTCTTCACTTCCTGCTATACTGCATAAGTCTGTAAAGCTCTGTATTGTATTCTATAGTCCTGTGGAAGACACTATCTCAACCACCCCTCCGATGAAACTTTTTCTTCTGCTTGCCTTGATGTGTCCAGACTGCGACAGCCCTTCCCGAAGCAGAGCCAGGGTTAGAGCCCTGGAGCTCCTGGCTAGATGCCCTGAATGTAAGCAATGAAACCACGCTGTCTCCCTCCACTAGCTGACGTCAGATGTTTTCGCATACAATACTTTGTAGGCTGCTTAAGTCTGCACAATGACATCCTGAGGAAGTGATATTGGCACAAAATAAAGTCCAAGACCCTGAGTACTATTCAGTCAGACCAACAGCATTGACATTATGACACTTATACTGAGTTTTATTTGCAAAACTCAAATTAACTTCCACAAAACAACTCACAGCTTTGACTAAGGTGATGCATTCTTAGGAAGCATTCTAACTCCGGATGAATTCTTACTAAGGAAACATTCTTAGAATAGTACTGAATTAATGCTGAAAATATACTTCACTCGCTTTAGGGTCAAACATTTAGTTGCTTCTACATTTTGGTATCCTTCAGTATCCTGTAATATGGATAACACAGCTGGACAAGGTATCTCTGAAATGGTCTCTGGCATCCTACACAGATAGGTAATGACACCTTTCCAAGTTTACTCAGTCTAGGAATCAAGATCTCTCTCCTATTCTTTGCAGTCAGTGATCAGCTGGGTGTCCTAAGAACTCTCAGCTTGGTTTTGGAGTCACTGTATTTTCAGAATACAGCCTGCAAACTCATAACAGGATCAATATCCTTTATTCCTTGGTTATTCTCCTCGTAACGCCTCCAGCTTATGCCTCTGGCTGTATTAGTTAAAAGGAGAAGATGAAAGAAAAGACAGATGAGAAATCAGTGTTACAAGAAATGTTCAGCAGCTTTTGAGATCGGACAATGATATCTAGGCAAAAATTGAGAAACAAGCAGTGAAGATCAGTTATTGACAGAAGAGAAAGACTGCAAAGAAAGTATTGGAAACAGAAGAGGGAATTCTCTGTATGCAAGCAACATTGAGGATGAATAACAGAGACTATAATAATATTGCAGAAGGCTCCAATAAAAGCAGGCATGAAATAAAAGATAAATTAAACTTAAATATGCTATTCTGATTCACAAACTTTCTTAATCATTTAGAAGATAAAAAGACCTGAAGCAAGGCCTTTTTCCTCTAGCCTTGCTGTGGACAGTGGGTACTCTATAAAGAAGTTACACAGGCTCATTTTGACAAGAGTATTGAAAAGGTAAGTGCACCATGACCTCCTTAGCACCATGGTTAGTTATGCAACATATTCTCTGACATGCAAAGGTATTCATGAATATTCTATGTTTTGGAATACAAATATGCTTCAGTATGCAAAACACATCACCTGGAGACAATTAAGTTGTACATTAAGGTAATGAAGAGAAAATACTTTATTCAGTCTTTCAGCTGACAATACCAGTGGAGTAGAGGAGCCCTTGTGCTTAGAGCACATTCATTAAAGTCAAGAGGAATTCCAGCTATATAACAGCAGCAGGATTGGGGTGGACTGTCCTATTGTCACAGATTGAGCAGACTGATATACTACATACTAGTTACTTTAAGAAATGAGTGTGCACTGTGTTTCCAAGAGAAGCGATAACACCATCATCACTCCTGTTCCTTTAATGTCCCCATCAAGAGAAAAATTAAAAGAAAATTAAAAGAAACCCTCCAGGCCTGATTCGCCTCTCTCCTCATAAGTCTTCCAGTGGTATTAGCATTGTAACTGCAGCAGAGTCACTCCTATTCACACTGCTCTGAGTAAAACGAGGCTTCATGCCTGCTGAAACAAAACCATCTCCTCCCTGGAGTCATTTGCTGTTATTATATTGGACTGTTTAGCTAAAGGGATGAACTACAGGATGTGTGACTACATTACAAGTCACTGTTTTATACTAAAGATGTTGGTAGGGAAATGGGGAGAAGTGACCTTTCAAACCACTGACATTTATACTGATATTTTCAGCTTTGCTGCTTCTCTGTTGTGTCAATTCATAGGAACTTAAAATCGTGTCCTAAAAATGATCTTAGATTGCTTTTAAAATCTGATTAGAAACTGCAAGAACAATAAAACTGTAAGTCCCTTAAGCTAAGGGACTTATACAGCCAAACAGGAGAGCAATGAGACTAACAATTTTCTCATCACCTTCTGGCAGTTTGACATTATGACTTTAACTACATAATGTGAGTTTTAGGAAAGTCAGAGAGGAAGCAAGATCAGAAGTTACTTAAATTTCTGCTCCTCAAACCAGTTAGGCAAGTAAACAAACAGAAATTGTCCCTACCTCCTTGCCAGCCAGAATAACCAGGCACAGGGGTGTTCTGAAAGAGTAAACTGCCCTATGGCAGTGTGGTCGTGAGCCTCTGCAACTAATCACATCCCTGACTCTGTTAAAAGTCTCCATTGTATCAGAGCATGTGGATGAATTCACTAAGCAACAGGTAAACATAACCATCAGGATCAGTCTTTGTCAGTCCTTTCATCTTTTGGAATTTGCGTTAATACAGATGTGAAAATTTGGCCTAATGACTGAGGGAGACACAGCCCTTGCTATGATTTGAACCTGAACAGATCTTGCAATTCTGAACTATTTTCTTTCTTGCCAAAACTGTATTTCAGATTTTGGAGGCACTTGAAGAGTTAATTTGACTTCATACTCCTCTGCTTCCAGACCAAATATTAATGCGTTTGTTTCCCTGATCTAACTGGGAGCACTGGAAAATAATTTGAGGGCATTAAAAGTCCCTCATGCTGAGGAATTTATGTGTTTGTAACGCATTCTAGTCCCACAAAAACTGCATCTAATCATTCCTTCAAATAGACGCCAATAAAATTTCTTTCATTTTGATAAGTTGTTTTTACTCACTGAAGAAAAAACCTGGTAAGTTTAAATATCACTAAGATCTCACTGGAAAACAATTGTACAAGGTAACTCACTGTTTAAATGGCAAGAACATAAATTTTTTAATAGCTTGTTATGACTGTAATACAGTTGGTTGAAAAATTTTATTTTGACTGTCTGCTGGAAAACCAAGTATTTGAATGAAAAGGTGTTTTTCATTCAAAGTGTTTCTTTTTGATAAAAAAAAAAAAAGAGATGAGGACAAAACAAAACCTCACCGCAAGTTGTTTCTTTGTGTTGAACTTCGCAGAGAACCACACAATCCAAGATGTGTACAAGCCTCCTGAGGTGTCTGAGTTTATAAAACGGGGAGACCATTATGTCCTACATGTACTGTCAGCCCAAGAACTCAGCCCTCAAAAAAGGAAGAACTAATGAAGTTTTAAAATTACAGCTCCAACAAGACATTACAATGAACCATCCAGATTTTAAATTTTGAGCCAAAACCATTCAGTTATTTGAAGATCTTTTTTGTTCTTTGAAGTTTTGTCTTGAAGATGCCTTTTTTTTGATGAAAATTCATATATTAAAAAAAAAAGGTCCCTAGTAAATGGTGTTTTCCACAGAAGGCTGCATTTTCAAGCTTTGCCCTCTCTTTTCTCTTGCGTTTTGTCCAAGAGAATTTAAGATCTGAAATTTAATTTACAGCCTTAATTGTACTTAAACATAGTTTTATTTGTGGATGAATGCAGATACCTAGCCTGCTGTTTTCAAACTAAAACAGGTATTAAAAATAGCTTAATGAAAAACAGTGGTCTGTCTCTTCAACCACAGCTTCTTCTCCAGAAACACAGAAATCTAGTGCATTGTGGAAACAATACTTAATGTTATTCCTAGGCAGTTATTCCCAGGCATTGCAAAGTGCAGGGTAAACGCAGTGTCTAACATTAATCTGGACCAGTCTGATCTGAGAGATGACAGAGCATGATGCACAGAGTGCAGTGAAATGTAAAGCAAGCCAGTAATAACACAAGAGTTGGGGCGTAGATGAGAAAATCTCCAAGTGGGTTTATGCACTTTAGCAACATAATTTGACTCCAAGTTCCCTCGCTCTGATGACCCTTGGTGTGGCTTTGCATGGAAAGGAGACTCTACACTGGAAACTAACAAAAGAATCCAGTACACTGCATTAAGGACAGGGTGGGGTAAAGGATCCATGGATGACAGCATTAACCTTAGACCTTAACAATCCATAAAAGCAGACACTGCTGTAAAGAGTCAGACTAATGCAATAGCTTCATTGTGGACACATGGCCAGCGCACAGATTTGGGGGTGAATTCCAGCCACCACACAGAAGTCACTGTGGGAGCTGAATTTCTCTTGCTTTTGTACTAAATGGAAAACAGTAAAATTACCAATGAAGCCTTAAAAAGTTCCTGCATCCCGTGGAAGTTTTTTACACATTTAAGGAAAAGGCCAAGAATTTTTTTGAGAATAATTAATCAACACATGAACTGTAACATAAGCCGTTAGTCTCTTCAACAATTTTGTTCAGAGATACGTGGCTTGGCAAATAAGAAAGTTGGAAGTCATATGTGATAAATAATCCAATTAAAAATCCCTCCAAATTTAAGCCACCATGACTAGTCATAACCTGATCTACCAGGGAACATTACATGGTCCTTCCATGGTCTATATTTCCATTAACAACAGTCAGAACTTTTTTGTGCAGATCAAGAAGTAGAGTTCCACAGTTCACATAACTGGTTTTGGCTTCTTTTTCAAACAAAACTTAATTCAATTATTGGAAGGGTAGGTGGCTGGTTATTCAACTTATCCTGATAGAAGAAAAAAACTACATCTCTGCATGGAACACGGACATTTCCTTCTAACTATCTGGTCATTGGATGATGATGGAAGGTCTGGCAGCTCTTACTGTTTACCCTGTTGGAAGACTTATCTTCTATATACCACCCAACAATCACAGTACAGCCATAGCCAGATCCAGACTGTCTTGACTGAAAGTTTTATCTACTTCCCAGAAAGATTATGTCATTAGATATGATCCAGTCTAATATGTTTCTGTGCATGAACGTGATTTACATGAATTTTTTGCTTCTGTCATTAAAATATAGACCATTAACCTGACATCCCTCTTAGGATTTATGGGCCTTATTGATGTTTTTATGATTATACAGTCTGATGTCTGGCAAACCATAGAAAGCTGTGGGTAGGTGGGGGAGTGCATGTCTCAAAACTAAAGGAGAATTTCAAGCAGGACTGTTGTGTCATCTACTTGCTGTAGAAAGCAATGTGATATAATTAAAAATGGTCAGGAAAGATTACTATCTTTTGGCATCAAATTTTAACACATGCAGTAAAATAGAAACTATCAGCCTTGCATAAAACAGATTTTATTTTTCCTCCCCACAGTGGGGGTCCAGTAAAGCCTTGAAACATCCTGAGCATAAAGAACATCAACTGGATGTAAAACAGAGCTCCTTTTTTAATGGTTTAGGATGGGAGGATCTTCCCCTGTAGTGGGAGGAAAAAGCTGGAAATGTCGGTGCTTGATCTTTTTTAAGGTTTTGAACTAATATGTAAAATTAAAATTAAGATAAATGAAAATCCTTATGAACAGGATTATTAAAGATAGGACAGTTCTGTAATAAGCATGATCCAGCAGCCTATGAATTAAGAATGAATCATAATATACAAGCAGTATGGGGAGGTCTGGAAAGCTTAATCTTCTTGGATGACTCTGAAAGAACTGAAAGAAAACAGTAATTTTCCTTTACCAATTTAGGTCAGGCAAGGCAAAGCACGGCAAGGAAAAGAAAGAGGACCAGAGTACGAAGAGTGATTTTTTTCACCAGTGAAGAACATGAAGAGGTTGAAGAGTACATGAACAGGTTGAAAATTTACCTGTTTGTAACAGGTAAATCAAGACTAGAATATCATTAAAAATTGCTGCTGAAAAATAAGACAAAGTTCTCTATTAGGAACTAAGTAAACCATTTACTGACTGGCCCTAATGGTGTGAACATTCAGTAGTTTGTAAGCCATGAGTTTTTCAGCTGTCAGAGGGTATCTTGCAAACAATATTCGGAAAGAATTCTACTCTAAAACTGTTGTGGTTCTTGACAGAAAAACAACAATAAATGAAAGGGAAGTAAAGAGAACTACCTCCTACACTTTAAAGTATTTAAAAATATAACAGTAGTGGATATAACAAGTTGTGACAGTGCCTCATGCATTTCCCTCCCCAGCAGTTTCTTAACAATGCTAGGTTTATAGTAAAATACAAATAAAAAATGATAGTTCACTCCAAATAATTAAGTTCTTTGTTGAACTCTAAAGAGAACATTTAGTGAATCAGCTACAAGAGACAACCCAAAGAGTCTGAGAAGGCCGTTGGAAGCTTCCAGTCTTCATCTGCGTGAGTTTTTCTTACTAAGCTTCCATGCAATGCTTTTCTCTTTAACTTCCATGCATCACTTTGCTGAGAGAAGAGGCCAAACAAGAAATGTTCTACCAGCTCATGCCTTTCAGCACCCTCAGATTTTACAAGTCCCAAAAGCCAGATCTATGGCTAACATAAAATATTTGGACTTGCTGTAGATGTCATGAAATAATGCTAATGCCTTTCCTTGTGTAGTGAACTGACCTGCCTATGAGCCCACGGCAGAAAGTTCACAATAAAAATATGTGGACTTGAACTTGTCTAAAATTTGGCAGAGACAGACTGCCCATCTGTTATGGACTGAGTGCTCATTTACAGAATCCACATGTTGACTTAATAGCTTATTGGGATATTTGAAGACATTTAAAATCAATACTTGTGCCTTCTACTTTCCTTTCATGGTTTGAATTGAGGTTTTTAGGGCTCAAATCAATTCCATTTCAGATACTCTGGATTATCAAACCTCCGTGCCAGAACATCACAGATTTCCAATAGGCTGTTGTAACTTTTATTAGCCCATGACAATATCAGATATTCTAGGCATGACAAATAAATTTAAACAACTTATTACCATGCTTTTGACTTCTCCAGCTACAGCTAATGACTGCATTTACAACACAAGCTTGAGAGTGCAATTCCCATAGTTAAGTGCGGCTCGTACCTCGCTAATTATTGGAAGGAAACACTGTCTTTAGGGCTGAAGTGAGCTAGTAACAGGCAAAAAGCTCCAATTTTTCTGTGTAATTCAGTGGTTTGCAATTAATGGACCACTTCTACTAAGGCTCTTTCCCTATGCAAATCTACTTTACGTATTAATTTGAAATCCATTTCTGAGTGTCCAGTACAGGTAATTGAGAGCAAGTAGGAGTCATCCTTACCTGCCCCTCCTTTAATGCTAAATACAAGCAAATTTGAGAATGGAAGATTAGCCAGGATTCTACAGGCCAATAAACAACTTCCTAGGAACCTCTGCTGAAAAAGACAGGCAGCAAACTTTAAAAACACTTTCCTTCCCCTCTTGCCTATGTTCTTTCCTCACTTTGTTATGATATCCATTTTGATTACCTTCTGTTATAACTGGTTCCATATCTCAAATCTTCACATTGTGAAATAAGCCTAATTCAAAATACTTCTAGAAAACTTCTAACTATTTTGTAATAAATATGTAAGTGGGAACATGCAACTGGATCTTATTTTTTTCTTGCTAGCTCATACAACTTCAACTGCACATAATTCGTCTTCAGTGAACACTAAAAGCAACATCTGGAAAATGCAACAATTAATGAGAATAAATAAAAAGTCACTGAGTTGTTACTCAGTTTTCTGTCTCTAGGTTAATAATTTTTCTATGCTTAGAAAGGAATAGCTCTTAAATTGATGTAATTGGGCAGGCACACAAACTCTTACATTTATTTCTTTTGAAAGAAAATGCTATTTTTGTTTCTGTTTTCTTAATGCAGGTTTTTTTAACTTTAGGACTGACTTTTTTCAGGATAAGCATAACAGGAAGAAGGTGGTCAGGTTCAGTTTGGAATGAACATGAGCATTAGAGTATGGAACAAGGTTTGTCTTGGTCCTTTATAGGAAGGTGACTTTCAGGGAATGATCACTGAACAGGGATACCACTGGAACAATTGCCTCTGAGAAACAAAACAAAGCAAGCTAACGAGACAGAAACCTCACTGACAACCAACATAGTTTCCATGTGAGAAAAACTCTTATGTACAAATGTTTTGAAGCTGCCAGATGACAAGGCAATAAAAACTGCATTCAACTCTTAGAATGTCACTCTGTCATATTAATCAGTCTCACTGGCAGACTTTGCCAACAGATTCAGACTATACAGGCAGCTAAATGCAAGCAGCTATTTTGTATAGTTACAGACACATAATGATCACTTTGGATTTCACTTTTTTAGTCTATTAAGAAGGTATTCTCAGTAGACATTATACCAACTGTTTTCATTTCCATTTGCAGCCAGTCTATAATACGCTGCTGTATGTGCACGTCAGTGTTTCCCCAGACGGTGTTTTGAGAATGAAACTCCTGTTGGATCGAACTCTCTGGGACTAATTGATAAAATCTTACAACAGTTTTTTAAAGTCCTGAAAATGATAGTCTGTAGCAAAAAAGGCAGCAATGAAACACTACTCCTTTGTGTCAGAAAATTAAATAAAAAGCTATGCGTCCCTTTCATGTGCACACAGGTGAAGTAAAAAATTATAATGATGGTGATTCTACATTACCAGAATATCCAGATACAGTGGTTGAAATCTGGGCGCTCTTGAAATCACTAAAACCATAGTTTGAGGAGACAATTAATCCTGTTTTAGGATTCTTCATTCTGGTGGGAAAATGTCATAATCACATAAACCTGACCCTGCCTCAGAAGCCTTAATGGCAGATCAGGGTTTTCTCTCGGTCAACCCTATTTTATGATGGATTGTGTATGGCTTGTCCTCTAGCACCTGCTTGAAGCATATAAGCATAAAGATGGCAGAAATCATGAAGCTGGCACAAACACTGCATTACGTGTCTGTGTGATCCAGATGAAATGTGAACTATTCGGTCAACAAAGAAAGGCAACAATTTCTTCCTCTCTTCTATTTTGCTGGTCATACTGGATTATCAACACAACAAACACCAATTTTACCACCCCTTTACAATGCTCATTAAATACACAATCAATAAACACATGATCAATGAACATATAAATCATTAGCACTAAGAATGTCATACTATTACATCTTTAAGGAAACAGAATACGAAAGTATAATAATAAAGGAATAGAACTGAATAGTAAATAGGTGAAACTGTACTGTATTTTAGCCACTAGAACAATATTCAAATTTTTTTTATCTTGAATTACATTATCACCAGAATCTCCAAGGTCCTTAAGCACCTGTGTAAGTATATTACAGGTTATGGATGACTTTCTGTTTCCTGTATTTGCAAAATTAATGAAATTTTACACTAAGTATGATTTATTCTGTGGTGTACAGATTCTACTGAGAAATTGCTGAGTAGTTTAAGAATATTTCTGAACATTAAAAATATTATCAGTTAAACTCACCCTATTTATTTTACATGAAAGTGCTCACAAAATAGACTGTTAGAAAATAATGGCTGTTAAATTCAAGCTAACAAAATGAATTTGAAGGTTCACTGGGCATTGTGAAAAGGATTAAACTACTCTTTCTTTGTCTATACTTAAACTGAAAAAAGGGCATACAACCTTTGAAAAATGTTACACTTTGTTCCCAAGAATCTCATAGGTACATAAACTGCTGATAGAGCAGATGTAGCAAGGAGAACCTGAGACATTTACATTCCAACCTGAGCTCTCCTCAGGGGACTGCATTTTCCCTGTTAGGTGATGGGAAAGTATCTGCAGTGTCTTCTCCGCTCACATTAAATTTGCACTGAGCCCCGGAATTACAGTAACTGGCAACTGCTAAGAACATAGTCCAACATATCCAGTTTCTTCAAGGCAAAAAACCTTCGGTCCTCTGGTCTTTACAAAACACTACAGCTCTAAAAGAGTAGTACCTGTATTTCCAACTGATACTGGTGTGGGATTAAGTTCATCTAGAGCACAGACACCTTAATATCAGCCACAGATCTAAACTAGTCACCATGCCATGCGAGCTCCAGTTACCTAATCAGCTTCATAATGCTGGGGGCTGTACAATGAGCTGGGTGGCTCTCCAGGCTCCACTGACTGCACCGATTACAGCTCCACAACCTACAGCAGGAATTTACACACTGAGTTCACAGACACACAGCAGTGTAGGGTGATACGTTTTGATGTCTTCATCGGAACCCATGTAGTCCCTTGTTCAATGTTTTCTGTTTATTTTCTATAGCTGTTGGTAAAATTCTTATTTGTGTCAATACCATATGGCAAATCCACAATATTTTCTGTGAAATCTAGAAAGAAATGAGGAGTATGGGGATATCCACAAAATATTTGCAAAGGCACCATGGCATATGTATAAAACATCTCAGCAAAAACTGTTTTAGCAATGAGATGAATACTTTATTCTAAGTATGGAAAGAAAAAGTATCTTGAAAATCATTTTCAATGTACAAAAAGAGCTAAAATGGAGATGTTTCTACTCAAATCAGCCACTGTAAACAGACCTATTGTAACATGATCCAATGTTGATGGCATTTTTGCCAGGAGTAAAATATTTTCCTCAAAAACTAATAGGTTAAATACCGCTCCACAAGTGCCTTAAGAGAACAGCAAAGGCCTGCTTCTCTGAGCCAACACAAAGAATATACACTAGAAGGCATTATAGAACATGGATATAAAATCCACTTATTTCACGCCTTGCATCTGTGAGTCTTGCAAATGCCATTACTCTGTGCTAAATTAATTTAAGCTCATTCAGTCAAATGAATGCACTGGAGAACTAATATAAACTAGAATTTCCTGAGCCATTATTTTCTATCATCCAGAACTTAAAAGTTTATGCTGACTTTACTGGCTAATTGCAACTGGCAGGTCATTTGCAGAACAGCAAAAGCAAACCGCTTCATGAAGGGTATAACGAATTTAATATATTCATTTGTGACTTCAACTCAGGAAAACTTTCTCCTAAGGAGATTGATTTCTCAGCTCAAGACAAGTTTCTAGATGACGTTGATCATGATGCATTAGAATATATATTCAGGTAAAAACTAGGCAGAAGAAAGCAGTACAGACAAAAATAAATAGGATATTTGTATCTTGCCTGAAATTTAGGTTTGTTTTTTTTTTTAATTATGTTCTATAGGCAGGGCTAGATGATAGCGTTATTTGCACCTCAAGAATTTCTTTGAGAGCACTAGGATTACTATGGAAAAACAAAGGAAAATTTAGCCCATTATGAATAAATTTGGCTTCATATTTTGTTTTATAAACATAGATCCTATGCAGAGATAAATTTTCCTCATTTTCCTCAGACAAATATTTTTCAATAAGCTTTCTTATGTTTGTATGACCAAGTCTGAATCAGAGTTTACTAAGCTAACTGAGTAAAGAAGACAACTATGTTTATCCTTTATATTGAGGCCTGGAAGTGGGAAGGTGGTTAGTTTATAACCCACTGGATTCAGCAGCAAGATCTTTCCTGTTCTGTACACATAACAGTCTGGAGTTAATTCTCAGTGGATGTTCTCAAAAGCCTTGGCACCACTCTGAGAGGTAGTAAGGGAAAAATCTTACCCACTTTTTCAAGACCTTAAAAACCTGCCTGCCACAATCTGTGAGGACACTGTTTTTAGCACTTGGATTCACCTTGATTGATTATGCCAATCTGGCACATCAGGTATCGCTACAAATTAAAGCAAGGTTGGCTACACAGTGCCTCCTGACCTACTTCTGCTTGCCTGGGTATGGCACCACAGCCATACAACTCCTGTTGTTAGCAAATCTAACACAATCGTGCTTTCGACGGTGCACTAGCAGTCACAAGACAGGTAAATTATGCTTCTGATTCCTCTTTTGTAAATATGTCTTTAGCTGGACTGGAGATTACCAGTTCCCAGAAATAAATCCACCTTTTTTATTTTGTCTGTGTGTGTGTGCGTGTGTGTTTGTGTGTGTGTGTGTGTTTGTGTGTGTGCGTGTGTTGGAGCTTTGGCTTCCAGCAGCTACACTGCACACCCAAGAAGTCTTGCTTTAGTCTCTAGCACTGTAAAAATTAAACAAACACTCCTAAAAGTGACAAATTCCTATGCACATATTTTATGCACCAGAAATCCGAAAGGAATCCTGTTCTTGCCTACACTGACTGAAGAAATGACAAATCTCTAGCATGAAAAGTATTTGCTTCAAACTGTTGTCTACACTATTTAAGTTCCTTCCCTTAAGTGCCTACTGGAGAATCAAGGAGAGACAAAAGTATTAAGAATTACTGCATTGATGCTAAAAATAGCTTGTATAAAGGAATCTTTAAACCTTTTAGTGTCTTGCTTTCTTTCTTATGATGATTGTTTGTCTTTCCTAAATCCTTTTGGGCCTCAATTCAGTAAAATACTTAAACACAATACTTAATGTAAAGCATAACCTCAATTTCTAGTGGATTTGAAGTGTGGTTTGGGGTGATTTACTGAATCATAGCCTGCATCATTAATGCTTCTTTTCAAACTCAACATTTTTCCAGAGAAATAGAAACCAGAAAGATTCTCTAAAGTTTATCCCACTGAAAGGAAGTAACAATGAGAAAGGCATCAAAATTTATAATCCACAAAAGCACTGAATTTATCGGAATATTGTAGAGATTTCAGTCTTGGGACATTCACCTGGCATTCCTCGTCCAGGTTGGAAAAGCTCAATTCGAAACAGTGATGAAAATAAGTAAAACCAGAATTCCACAATTATTTTTAAAAAGCAACGTAATTAATTCGCACCAAATTGGTGATCAGTTTGTAGATAACAGGTGACTGATGTAGCGAAAAGCAGGTAACACTGTCTTTCTAATTCCTGCTCACTGACAACTGGTTTCTGATGGCAGTTTGCTTCTTTTCAGGTTTGCCTGATAAGATTTACCATCAAACAAATGTAACCCACACTGCCATTTTACAAGCACATTTCTTGCTACGTATCCCCCCACCGAAAAAGTAGATAACAAGGAGGAAGAGAATTAAAAAGGATGCAAAAAATCAATATCTGACCCACTAACAGATGCACATAGATGTGAGCCTGAGACTTCAGTGGACTAATATCTTTTTAGCCAAGTAAAGCCTGGCCAAAAATGCTTCTCTATAAGAGGAACATATGATGCACGAGCTTAGTAAATCATCACCATGCAAATCATTAAGGCACTATCATACGAGAGTGGAAGCATGATGGTTATTAAAATGGTTCATGCATACCTTCATAGAAGCTTGGCAAAGTAAGGACAACCTAAGTTTCTTACCTGAGCTTTTATTGGTTTTGTTCTGTCTACTCTTTACTTGCTCAGTCCATAAGGTAGGATAACGAGAAGCTATATCTAGGAAAAAAAAAAAGGCAACAGAAAATACTTCATAAATGTTAACATTTTTAAAAGTTATTAGCAACTGAATAGTAAGTGGCTAGTTCTAAAGAAACATGGGTCTACAAAGAAAAGGGCACACTGGTTTATGTCAGAGCAGTTAAAACCATTATTCACGCAAAGGTATGAACAGTCCTTTCTTTATCCTATTTGTACAGAAGGTTAAAAGAAATAATTTTCGACTAAAATTATGTTTAGTTAGAATAAAGTCTCCTAGTCTGGACCCAAAATATGTAATGGCTGCAGGTCAGATTCTGCAAGATTAGTGGTGAGTGATAAGGCAGCCACAACATAGGACTATTATTGCTTATTAAATGAGCAACGGATTTCTCTAGAGGCAAATAAGCCTCACAAAACATCAGCCTTAACAGTGACATTACCATTCATTACGCTAAGGATAGAATTTACCCTTTGATTTGTTTATTTGAACATAGAGTTTTAATCTGCACTTTGGCTCAAATTCAAAACCTGCGTCTGCACTCAGTAGCGACAATTAAAATTGCTGATGTTGGTCTCCACAGGTACAGTCTCATCTCAAGACTATCACACAAAATTCACTGCCTGTAAGACACTACTGTGTTCGTTGTCTTTGTTGTTCCTGAAAAAAGTACAGATGCTTGCAATTTCTTGCAACCGTCCAAGCGGTTGTAGATACTCCTAAGATGGCATTTTATATTGTGGAATACAGTCCATAACGGCATAGTTTAATACGACACTGGTAAATTTGCTCACCTTCTTCATCACCTTGAGGCTGAGTCTCCAGCGCGGGAGCTGAGGCATCATCTGAATTCAGAATGGAAAAGATTTGCAAGGAGACTACAATTATGAGAGTAAGCTAAATAAGTGTACATACATGACTGAAAATAATGATTTGCACATAGCCCCGGCCAGTAAACAATAATTTAAACATTCTGGATAGGCACTACACAGCATAGATATATTACATATACAGACTACAATTTATAAATGGATGGGGTTTGAGGTTATGGATGATGAATTCACTGCAGGGCCTTTGGTGATGCATGAAGTGATCAAGTTGCTCTCTGGAGTGCAATTCTTCATTTCTAATGCTGCACATTGATACCCATAGATTGTAACTGAAAAATCAGCATTTCTAAAGAAATAATTAAATAAATGTAGAGAAGAAGCGAGACCTGTGAAAGCCAAAAGGTCTGGAGAGAATGAGTGGCTGCAGACACCTCCAAATCAAAGGTTTTATTCAGCACATCAGGATCTATTTAAGAATCAAGTTGATTTTATAAATAAGATTATATA
Organism: Cnemophilus loriae; assembly: GCA_013397755.1. Lineage (NCBI taxonomy): Eukaryota > Metazoa > Chordata > Aves > Passeriformes > Corvidae > Cnemophilus > Cnemophilus loriae. The sequence continues at coordinate 96,323 of VZTF01004653.1, forward strand.
ACAAGAATATTGTTTGCACAACTGTTATCCTCTGGTCAGCATTCTCCATCCACCCACTACCAACCATTACTGCAAGAAAAGAGGGAGGGAAAATTACAGAAAAGACAAGAAGATGTGAGTCATCTTAGGTTCAGTAAAACACAGTGGACGTAGTGCTGGAAAAGAAAAATTGAACATAAAAAAACTATTTAAATAAGCTTTTGCTAAAAAGAGTGGTACCAAAGACCCATCTTTATTATGTTTTTGTTATTTAAAACTATTACAGATGTGGGGTAAATATGACTCAGGAGGCCAGGTTAGTACATATTTTCCAGTTATATTTTCCTGTGGCATGGAGCTAACTCCAAGACCAAGGTGTACTGCAGTAAACAGCATCTTCCGTGCAAAGGTTTTATTACTATTTCTTGCAGTTTCACAGTTGGATCTCAGACCAAAATAGTTTCCAGATTGTTTTCTTGGCATTTTCATGGAAGACTGAATCAAAGGTAACTGAGAAGCTGCTTCTGGCATGTAGCCTTACCTGGGTAACAGGGAGCAGCAACTTTTAGGCTAACACACTATCTCTTTCCTTTTCTTCTTGCTACTGAAATTCAGAATAGTCTCCTGTTCTCTTTGCTATCACCATCACTGTTTGGGATATTTTTAAAGTCTAAGCTGTCTTTAAATCATGCAGAGGATTTGGGGTCACTCTGACCTTTGCCTCTAAGGGTCAGAGTCTAGGTCACAGCAAATACAGATACCAAGTAGATATCGATAGCAGGTAAAATCAAATTTCCAGCCATGGAATAGTGACTTTTATGCTTTTCACAAAACCAAAGCAGCAGCAATGAGAGCTTATTTTCAATGCAAAATTATCTAAAAAAGGCATAAAGAGATTTCCTTTAAGAGTGCTCATTTGTTATGTCCACGCAATGGCAGGATTCTTTGCTCCAATGCTATGAAAGACTGTCACTCCTCATTAGTTTTGCTTGCATTTCTGTGGTGTCCTCTGGGTGGTGGAATAAGACCATTGATTAATTTCAGTGATGCCATCAAGTATCCTAGTGTACTGAAAATCAATACATACATTTAGATCATCAATCAGTATGTGATTCAAAAAACCCAGTATTTCAGAAGGTAACTTATGGGAGGCAGATATTACCCAGAGCCAAGACAGAAACTTGGGTTTGCATTTAAATGACACTTTTCTAATAATCTTTTGGTACACAATTTCAGTTTGTGACACATTTAATCTTATGTAATTACCTGAAATTCAGCATAATGCTGCAACTCAGTGATAATCAGCCCAATCAAAATTAGCCTCCCGAACTTTGTTCAAGCAGCATTTAAAACAGTTTTGGTGGTGGTGTTGTTGCAATACGACATATGTTTAATGATTGATACAAATTAGATATCTCGTAGACTAATTGCACAATCCTTCCTGACTGGCACATGCATACTAGTCCATACACGTATATATTTAAACACAAACCTGTTTAAATTCTGTTTGCTGTCGGAGTTCAGTTACCAAGAACACAGTCCTGCAGTCAGCTAAGAATCAGTAAAAAGGGATGTGATCCCAGCTCTGACACCTGTGCTTTTCAGAGTCTAAATATTTTCCTTGGGTAGAAGAGAGAACTGTGGGGCCAGAGAACATACTTAACAGAATATATTTTAAGCTTCATTTCTGTTCAGTTTAATGTTTAAATTTACAAACAGTGCAAACAAAGCTGCTGATCTCCAATACCTGCAGCCGGAAATTTTCTTTCAGTATTGGAATACCCAGAGAAAGCAAGGTGCACAAGTACAACAGATATGGCTCACCAGATCCATATCTATGAGACATCTTGGAAGAGGAGACTCTGTCAGGTTAAGTCTATGCTGTCTCTTGAGTAGAGTCCTCAAGACCACACCTTGAAGGTCTGAAGCACATCCTCTGGAGCACTGAGAACACTGTGAACCAGCCTAAGCTTGCTGGGCTACAATATGGGCAGACACTCCTGGTTAGTCCACAGGAACATGCAGAGGAAAGATGAGCAGAGAGTGTTATGGTTGTTTCAAAAAATACTCCTGTGCCCTTGCAAGCTGAGCTACAAAATATGTTTTACTACACTGGCTGTGAAGCTGAAGCACAGCTCCTTAACTCAGATGGACGTATGATCCTGGTCCCTACTCTGTGATGGTCTCTAAAGAATTTGGGGTGTCTCTGACAACATTACTTTATTTAAAGCATAAAGCAGTGACCATCTGGAAGAAAGGTGAGGAGAGGAAGACAGCAGCATATGAGAAGAAGAAGGGACCACCTGGGAACCAGGTCAGAAGCCTTTCATGCTGGAGGCTTGTGCTGGAGAATTAAAACAGGGCATGAGTAAAATGCAATCATGTCACTTGAGACACAAATATACGTGGTAAGAAGAGAGATTTGATAAACCATGTTTATTTCCTTGTTCTATGACTGTTCATTCAGGGTTCAGTAGCTCAGCCACTACAGCCACAAAAAAAAAAAAAAAGGATTCCAGAGAAGTTTTATATACAGGATAGTTCGTTCAGTTCAAAGCTGAAAATGAAAGTCCAGACCTGAAGAAAATGGGCAACCTAAGGTTAGTGGAAACCACAATTTGTCTGGAAATACATGAAGGAACAATTTTTCAGTACTTTGTAATTATTAGCCTTAAAGAACTACTGATTCTTTTAGCCTAACAGAACTACAGTTTATTTAAATGTTAGGTTTATTGCAATACTGCAAAAGGTCATGTAAAAAAACTTAAATTATATTTACAGTGCACCAAACAGATAGGCATTAACATTAGAACAAAAATGAGTAACTTCTTTAAAATTAATTTATGCAGTGTAACTGCCAGAAATATTCAGTATGTTGTTTCCAGCTGACTCTAAAATTCTTTCAAGTGTTTGGAGAGCATAAACTTTAATTTTGTTTAGAGCATAGACAACTCACTCATTTAAATCTACCAGCTATGTTATATTCACATCAGATTTTGTCTTGCCAAAAAGATATACATCATGATCTATATCAAACAACAACAATCTTCTGGCCATAAATATGAGCCATCAGATGAATTAATCACAGTATAAAGCAAAGTACTGAGTCCAAGATGACTCAAGCACTGATTGCTATGGAAATAAAGTGAGAATTCCAGTTCCCAAGATTCTGGGACTGCAGAATGCTGCCTTTATCAAACAGCCAGATTAATCTGCTCTCCAGAAAAAGCAAAAAGTACGGGAAAATATTTCAGAGTATAGATTTGGGAAGGAAAGTTGTCTTCCAAACAGCATTGAATTGCAAAGTCTATAGGACTGAGACTAGAAAAATATAGTGTCTATGCATACATATATATATATAAAATACATGCATACATATATATGTATTTATACTTATAAGTTTACTAAATAGCTACAATGCAAACATAAAATTAATAACATGTATGCATGCATATATATTACATATGCAGCTATAATACATCACAAATTCATATTGATAATTTAAATATACAGAAAACCATAGTAGTGTCTCCCAGGGCTATTTTAGCTTCTATTAAAGGCCAACTAAGATATTTACCTGTTTTGCCTGCACCTTCTCGTTGTGGCAGCTTCTCGCTCACTGAACCTGGAATTGGAAAAAGGAATTAACCAGAAAAATATTATTTTCTCTTCTAATATGCTATCTAAGAAACACAGTTCAGCTTTAATGATGCATTTTTGTATATTACAGCAATAAATATCAGCAAATTCTTCCTTTGCAAACCAAAGGCTTTAGCTTTGCCTGACTTCTGAATTTGTGCACAATCCATACGCTGTCAGACTCCACGTCTTGGCCAACACGAGACCTGAGAAGGACACATATAAACACTACACAGACTCAAGTCCAAGAACATGCTCACGTGCTGCAGGATCACCCCTTCCCTTCCCCACTGCCCCAGCAAGGACAGGTTCTGCAGGAAGGAGCATCTCCCCCAGAACCACTCTTTCCTGGTGCCTCGTACAGGGCAGCTCCCTCCCTCTGCTCAGTCTTGCCCTCACATCTCAGATGCTCTGAGGGGCTTTTTCAGCCTCTAGCCCAGGCCTGGCTCAGATTAAAAACTGTCCCTTTGTGCTTTAAAGGCTTCACACAAAGCCTTGTGGAAACCCTGTGCTGGTGTGGGAAAGTGTTTGTGTGCTGGGGGGTGGCAGGAACACAGAGCCTTATTCTGAGCCTGAGCCTGAGCTGGGCTCAGGACACATCACCAGAGCTGTGGCGCTTGGGAGAAGACACAGCAGAGGTGAGAAGGGAGTCAACAAGATTACAAGAGATGGATTTTAACAGCTTATTCTACCAGCGTGGACTCCAACCCAGCCCAGAATCCAGACTTGATTTCAAGCCATCAAGAAATGGAGAATCCACTACTTTTCTTAGTAGTTTTTCAAGGAGGCAATTGTCCTTAGGGTTTAAAAATTGAAATCCTTCCTTATTTCTTGCTTATGTGTCATTACATCAATTTTTATGATTCTAATTACTAGCCACTTTTTAACAATTCATCTGTCTCTGCTGCATTAAAAATCACCTTGAAAAGTGATATTTTTCTCTCTGAAGAGCAACATGGAGTGATTAAAATTTAAAAACTTGAAGTCTTTCAATTCTTACCACATAGTCTCATCTTAAATACACCTGCTATAATGAAAAAAAAAACAAAAAACACACATCTGATACATCTGACAGATGCTTGTATGTGACTGAAATAATTTAGCTGCCTTAATTTTCTTAATTTATTCCCCCTGGAATAACTACAATCACAGTGTTTAAAACAAACTAAAGAAAACCCAAACCTTGCAGCACAATAATTGTGTTCTAAGAGGACAATTTAAATAAGAGAACCCACTAAATCACAGGCCTTGCTTACCATGCTGAACTGACGGTTACTTCAGCAGGAATTTTAGACAAGGAATCTGCCAGAGGGAAGGTGCCTAACATTATAAATCAGCCCTGCTGATTTTAAAGCCTCCATAAAAGAAGACATGGCAATGCAGCCAAGCTAGTAACCTTCAGCTCTTAATACAGCTTTATATATCCATATTACAGCTTTATAAATCCATATTAAAATTATTCTTGTTTAGACTTGTTTCCTTTTATGGCGACAGTGTATTTTAGTGTATTTTCTTTATATTATGTTTGAGTCACCAGAAATTCAATAAACTTAGTGATGCATCAGTATTAATTGAGGCAGGAAAAATAAAGTCGTTATCACTGTAGGAATTATATCCCAGAGTGTTTGGGATAGCTTGCTCTGAATAGACTCCAATACCAATTCATGTTGTTCACTCTGAAGAGGAGGTAGATTTTGCATTTATGCTGAAGCCAGAAGATCTGAGTTTTTGGTGCTTGGCCTGCATTTGATAAAAAGCTCAGCTTGAACTCAAATAAGATGTTCCAGAGTTCGGAAGTACTACGTACAAAATTACAGGTTTTTCTAATTGCACTAAATATCAGTGATCCAATCTTTCCTCAGATTTCATCCAGTTACAATTAACTCTGTAGTTTCTGAATTTCATTTTGATGCACAGGCTTATAATTATAATTTTCTTGCAAATGCAGATATTTTAGGCCAGACTCTCAGTCACACAAGCATTTTAAACAGGTTTTTCATTTGTGAGTAGGAATGATGTCTGAGCAGGGGGAATATGTGTGATGAACTGCCACTGATACCCACTCTGCTCCAGTTTGGCACCAGTTTTGTCTCTCTACGTGCATTCATAACTATTAGCACAAATTGAACTCAGTTTATACATAAGCAATTTAACACACTGGCGAAATTTATATAATATTCCACATCTTAAACTAAAAGCAGAACAACCTTTCCAGACGCATTCACATTACTTCATCTGTATGAGAAATGGTGAGAATGACTGAAGTCAAGGAGAATTTAATTTGATTTTTTTTTTTTACGCTAAATTTTCATGAAAAATTAATGGATGGGGGAAGACAGTGGCATTTACTAGTACTAAAACCTAACTTTATCATACTGAATCTAATTTCAGTAGATGAATTCTATGAAAATTAGGTTTATTGGGCTAAAATTAATTTTTTAATAGTCTTAGGAAGTCAACAAAAATATTCACAGAATTTCCTATAAAGGAAAACCTGTGTCCTTCATACAGTTCCACCTGAAATTTTCAATTTATGCAGCATAAACTTTTCTTGTTGTCTCCAAATTCAAGGTAAGGAGTTAGTGAGTTTGTATCTTTTTTCTACCATTTTCTAGATATATTTAAGGTAGAAGCACTTCTAGCTTAAGTGGTGATAGGAAGTTGCATTTGCAAGTTTTTAGGAAATTATGTCTTCAACATCAAGATGAATCCCCACATTTTCAGCTAGGCAAGAAACAAAAACAGCAACTTATAACTTATCTAAAAGTTAGGCAACATAATTGGCTTCCAAGTTTTCAGTACATTGTAAACAACCAACCACATAAATAAATATCCTTATGGAATGATAGAGGACAAGGAGGGATATTAGATCCAGCAGCATTACTTTAACAGGAAAAATTTAGTAACATTCAAGCTTGTACATTTGCTGAGCCATCTATCTATTTATGATTCTGATTAACTTCTTTTTTTTTTAAGGCAGATATATTCATGCCTTAATTTATTGCAAACTCCACAATTCCATCCAATTTCACTCTAACAGCACCTGAGGCACAATAAATCTTCCAGGGAATGTGATGTGAGTTTTGTGGTTTGTGATTTTAGCATATCCATTTTCTATAGTTCTGATCATATGGGACTTGGCTTTAAAAAAAGGTAAAAGCCTATTATTATCTAGTTTAGATAATGATTTCTAATCTTCTACTAAAGAATATTTGATATGTAATCACTGAATGCAGATGTCAAGAAAGGTAAACTCCCCCTGCTATTCCTGTCTCACCTATGGTCGTGTCTGACTGTGTATGTATAGACAAAGTACTATGTATGAGGACAAAATATCTAGATGATTCAAGGATGGATATTTTTCTCCAGTTAACAGAAACAATTTAATGTAAATTTTAAAAGTTCATTGCCTTCCCAAATATATTTTTTCCATCATATTGTCTGATCATAATACTATACTGGAAGAGTTCTGAATTTCTAAAGGTACTTACTTGTATTTTGGCCATAAAAGATGATCATACCATCTTAATTAAGAGGCAGTGAAAATACTTCACAGGAGAATAAAACATGTCTCCATACCTCTGCAGTCTCACTGGAAGAAGTCCAGCGTATTTAAAGGGGCATAAACCCCCTGCAATAGGCAGACTGTATTTTCCAATGATAATTTAACACCTGCTTCTCAACTTCTTCCCCATTTCTCAGGGCTCCCTGCCTATGGAATTTCTGTAGTTCCCTGCAGTGCTGATAACAGAGATGCAGAGTTGTAAAAATGTCTTTTTTTCATGTCTGGTGTTCTTTAGTGAAAGTACTGGGAGACATTAATCATTTTTAAGGAGCTTTCTTTTTAATGCCATCATGGGAATGTGTTTGATTTACTGTCCCTCTCACCATTGCTCCTGCAATAGTGAAGACTATTTTCATGGGGTGGAACAGCATTTTGAGATTTATCATGTGTGTCTTAGCAGTACCAAACGTTGATCATGGTGGGAAAAACTGAAAAGGATGGAAGAAGAGCCTCTTTCAGGTAAAGATTTAGTAATTAAAGCAAAGGTTTAAATAAAACAGTTGGAAACCACTGCATTTTTTAATGCTGCTTGTGATCTTCATCCTTCCACATCTTACGTCTCTAGCACAAAAGGCAGCTTAAATAAGAGCAACAAGAACAACTCCATGAGCAAAAAATGGCTCAGGAAACTATTGTTGATATGTAAAAAATATACATGGGGCACTTTTTGAACCTGAGATAACTTTAGGAAACACCACATTATTCAGCTAACCAACATTAACAGTTAGGGAAATGTAGAGGTTGTTTTGCATATCCAGTATCACACAGTAAATGGGACGCATAGATAGGGGTTGGAATTGCTAAACGAAACTCCTAATGGCCCATCCTAAATTCTGCTCTGTATTTCCTCTATTAAAATTCAAATTTTTCCAGACTGACATGCTCTTCTTTCTTATTTCTGGGCATTCACCAAAGGTAGTTCCACTGGGGAAAAATGAAAGGCAAGAAATTATCCCATAATTTCAGAATAGTACAGCTGTTTAGGCATGTATTTGAACCTTATCTGAAGTTGCTGAAGAACTAACCTAGAACCGAAAATTAACTGAATATTTTCATTAAAACAAGAAATTTTCATACATTCCATAGTAGCACATTACCTATGAGAAAATCATTAGAAAAGCGTCTCGATTATCTGTACAAATTTTCCTCTAAAGGAAAAAGGTGGTGAAAGTGATCTTGGGAGAAAAAGGTATGGTACAGGCAAATTGAGAAATTTGTATAAATGTCTTTGAAATACCTACAGCAGCCAGCCTGCAGAATACACAGAGGCAGGGCAGTGAAAATACAGAAACATGCCGGTGTCAGGATGCCACCATTGCAGGAGATCTGCCTGCATATCAAAAATAGCAAGGCAATTCCTGCATCAAGGCTAGCAAGACGCAGTGTCTTGGACTGACAAGGGACAACAGTATTGGCAGAAATGGCATCTCTGTAATACTAGTTAAAACAGGAATACATCTACGCAACTTCAGTTGATCCACTAAAGTTTTGATTATAATTCCTGTGCATAGTAGTACTAAATAAAAAAATACAAAAGGGAATCAATAGTGGTCTGGAAAACATCAACAGTCTTGTGAGGAAAAAAAACCCGAACTCTGTTATCCTAAACAGATGGCAATTTTGAATATACATATACTGGGAAATGGAAGAAGGGTGCAGTTGTGCATCAGACTTTCATTTTGCAATAAACGAACTAAGTTTTGCCTTATTATACCCCATAACTTTCTGAGAAATCTGTAGCTGTCTTCTCTGTTGAATAAGAAGGTTTCTCCAGATCTCTCACTACTGAGTCTTTAGCCAATACCACTGCAAAATCCCCTAGCATTCCAAGTCTTACTTCCAAACTCTGCTGTAGCTGGACTTCTTTCCTGAGGGACAAAGGAGAAGTGGTGAACAGTAAAACATGAGAACACTGACACAAGCAGGGGATGAAACGTGCAGAGATAATACCACAGGGTCTCATAACAACTGAAAAATTACCCACGATCTTTCCATGGATCAAAATCAGACTCCACATACTCACCTGTGCCCTGGAGCAGTTTTTTTATCTCTGAGCTACTAAATTCAATTTGAGTGCTATTATGACCTTCACCTTAGCATTTCTGTAGAAATAACTTCCCTTCCCACCCCTCCAAAAATGAGCTGAAGCAGCCTGGCAGTTTATCTGCTAGGCACATGAATATACCTTTGAGAGGAACTAGGGTTAGGTTCCTGTAGAGATATAGAGTAATTCTCATATTGATTGATTAATTATCTGGGAACTACACTGCAGTTGCTCCTCATTAATACCAGTACAAATACAAAAAGTGAAAATATAGCAAATAATTCAACAACATTTTGAGCCAAAATCGTGCCATGTGTTGTAAGACACCTAACAAACAATTATTTATTGAACTTTCAGCATCAGCATAACCCTTTTTTCACTGATGTTACTGAAAGGACAGGCAGGGGGGAAGCTAAAAATGTATTTTGCAGAGTAAGAAACAAAGGTGCACTCTCGGAGAAGCCCTGGCTTCCGTAGTAATATTCTGTAGAGTAGTAATCTCTACTCAAAATTACACTGAAGCACAGAAGTGCTGTACTAGCCATAGCATCATAGAATCACAGAATGGTTTGCAAAAGACTTTTAAGTTCATCTCATTCCAAACCCCCTGCCATGGGGGAGACCTTCCACTAGACCAGGTTGCTCAGATCCCCATCCAACCTGGCCTTGAACATTCGCAGGGATGGCGCATCCACAACTAAAGAAAAGACATCCATGTGTCTTCTGAAGATGCAAATCAGTCATAAATTATAATTACACTAAAATGAAAATGAATGCACATTTTCTTCTATTTTAAGGTTTCTGAATATTTTATATTATTTTTCAAAATTGAGTCTTGTTTCACAGTGACTTTTCAGACTTGATTAAAAAGAATACTCTGAAGAGTATTATTTCTGCATAAAGTTCACCTACAGGCAAGACGATCGAAAGATTCTGCAAGTCATTTTAACTAGAAAGGCCTTAAAAATAAAAATAACTTTCTATAAACTTTGCTGAAAATTTTGCAGTGGTCTCTTCATTCCTCCATCAATTTATTAAAAGCATCAATGTTGTGCTTGAATGATTGAAGTAGATCAGGACAGGTAAATTCCCTGATCCACTTTCTTTTTCAGCTTCGTTCACAGTACAGGATTGACTTTTTAAAGCTATTTCTTCCACTTTCTGACAGAGAAAGGTGCTGCAGCACAAATAGTTATGCAATAGATAGAGTGTGCAAATATTTGTAGAGCTATTTCTGTACAATTCTCTCAACCTCAAGGGTTGTCAGGATGCTGACAACCACTCATACACTCCGGATTTATATTTATCATCAGTGTTAATGAAATAGGGTCAGAAGCAAATCCTTAAAAAACAGAACCTATCAATTGTCCTGATGAAAGACAAAAGGCAGCATGCAAGGCAGTCAGTTTGATTTGCCAGTTAATTTCTGCAGACAATTTTTTCATTTTGCTCTTAGTGCTTTTTTTTTCATTCTTATTTCTCCTCTGGATTTGGTCATTCATGGAATGTGCTGTGGGAGTTCTTTCATTGGGCTATGTTACTAATGGGCATTCCCACTACGTTTTTTCCTGTACTCTAAATATTTGAATCATCAAAAAACACAAATCCCTCTGAAATGTTTTTGCAATGAGTTTATGTGAAAGACAGTTTATAACATAAAGTGCTATATCAGCAATTCAGTCACCTGGTTTCATATATGGACACATAAATATGGTATAAATAACCATTGCAGAAAACCTTTAATAGCTAGATTAATGTACAAATAAAGTAGATGGATGCCAGAATCACAGGAAGGCTTAAGGTGGCAGTGACCTCAGACCTCATGCATGGCTACGTGAAAAGCTAGACCAATTTTGTCAGAGCCTCATCCAGTTGAATTTTACCAAACCCTAAGGATGGGCCATCCACAGCTTCCACCACCACCTGTTTCTGGGCTGAACCACTCTTCCAGTGAAAACTTCTTTTGCTTAAGTCTAATCAGATGCCACAGATAAACTCCGCTGTTCATGACATACCATCATAACCTGGCCAGACAAACAAGATTTACCTGGACAGCGGGGAGTTTTGTGGGCCACAGCAGTACCACTGATAGGACGACCATTGGGAGTGACACACCAGCAGTATCCAGTGTAACTATGGCACTGAACCTGTCAGAAACAACAAGAACCACGTGCAGCTTGTCAGACACATGCCTGTTATCCCACAGCATTCATGACACGTGAGTACAAAACACTTATCCGGCAAACTCTATTGACAAAACCTAGAACAGCAAACCACAATGGACCCATCTCAGTCCCATATAGAATTTTTTAGCATAAAGTGTATTTCAAGTGAAGTGTGGTAAGTCCTTCAGAATCAAATGGAAGAGAAAACTATTGAAATATGTGGTTGTTTACACCCTATCTTAGATGAGTGAGGTGCAGGTGTTATGAAAACCCCACAAGAAAGTTCCTCAAGGGACACATAAACTGTTCCTGAAACAAGCAAGCCTGAGATTTTCCCACATAGAGAACATATTGTTCCACTCACTGAAGGAGCAGGACAGAGTGCTTCTGCCAGCATTATTCATATCCCAAGCTGTCAGAAAGGAAACTCTTGGAATTCCACTTAGAAATCAATTTCATTATATTTTCTTAAGGCCAATATCATTTCCCGCATCATGCTTAAAAAGAGAAAGATTGTGTTCTGCCCAACTCCACAACCGAAATGCAGTGTAGAGGTGGCAGAAGGTGATGGTGACCGGAGTACGTACCTCAGCATAAGCTTCTGTGTTCCTTCTGAATTCTGTGATCTAAGTAAATTAGTCTCAGACCATACGCTTGTGAAGGAATTCAGCAGAGAATACAGAAGGATTCTGTATGATTCATGCTTTAGCACTTAAGATATGGACTCTGGTCGCAAGATTTCTGGTTCAAATCAGGAACAGATCACAAATTCCAAGCATTTTACCATCTAATGAGTATTCAAGGGGCTACAAGAATGACTCAGCTGCCTCATCCTAGAAGAACAGGGAGTATTACACGAACAGTGGTAATGTTTGGCTCATTTGCTGGCCAACTGTGAAAAAGAGAACAAGGTCTCCACACATAACACAGATTTTCCTTCCATTTTTTTTGATGCGTTGGCACAAATTACATTTAATTTTAAAATTACATTTCCCTTCATTACATTTGTCTCTTCTTCACGCTTTTCAAACACACATACTCCGACTTTCCAGTCATGCAAGACACTGAATGAAAAATTTTCAACCTGACTATATGTGCCGTCATCATTGCATTCTGGGATAAACACTTGTTGAAATTCTTTGCGAGCTTGTTCTTGGGTGTACTTCCTCTCAGCCACACATCTGGAAACATCTAGAGAAAGGGAAAAGAAAAGTCAGTTTGACGCAGTATGAAGAAAAGATAAGTGATCATCCATATTATGAAGAAGATAGCTCTGAGACTCATGTAAAGAGAACCGGAATTTTAATAAGTGAAAATATATGATCAACTTGTGTTATTTTTAGGGAAGAAAACCAATGCAGGACACTAATTTCTGGACAATAATCCATAACTGGGAAATGAAATGGAGAGATGCCTGGAGAGACAACCTTTCTGTTCCAAATGACACCAAAGCACAGAAGCCCAAACAGGGCTTTTCCCCTCAATTTAACACAGCAATAGCTCCCACACTGCACCCTATAATATTCTTTCCGAGCTGGTGGCAGCAACAGCTTTCTAATGCTTCAGGAAAGGCAAAGGAGGCAGCAGGGGCACAGCTGCCTCGTACTTCCTACTTTCTGCAGTTAGGCAGCAACTTCAGCTGTGACTACAGACGTCCCTACCAGGCTGGTAAAAAAAAAATATATATACTGTACAGTGCAGGGACTTATGGGGAAGGTGATTCAATAATAATTTTGGACACGAGTGATTTCTATTATGCTAAAATTTAATATGACATAATTTATGATCATGGGACATCGAGTCTACCACATAGTCCTTTTTCGTCCACTGTGAGGTTTCTTGCACCATCTCCTTTGTTACCTGGTACTGATCTCCATCCAAGTTAGCAAACCAGCCAGCTTTAATTCAGCAGAGTTTCTGTTGTCTAATAAACTATACTGTCTACTACATATACTTTATTTCAGTTAGGCAGCCAAGGGCTGAAAGAAGACACATAACATAAGCTGTTTTACCTTTTACTCTACAAATTTTAGCATGTTGCTGATGCAGAATGAGAACTTCAGAATCTGCTTGAGCTGAGCGATTTCAGGAAAAATGAGAATACCAAGCGAGCATAAGGCAGTATTAATGACTTCAAGATGTGACCGTAACATCTGAATTAGAATTATTTCAAACATACAAGCAGAGAAATTTGCTGCTTCTGATCCCTGTTTGGTTTAAAGACTGTTTGACAGAAACCAGCTAATCCCATTTTAAGGCTAAAACTGTCCAGTGACTACCTGTGAGACAGGGGTATTGCGGTGATTCATTAATGATTATGCAGGTCTTTGAAAGCATGGGGACAGCCTTTCTAGTCCATGCCAGCTGCACATTGAACAGAATCTGAACAGTGAGGCAACAGCACTTGACAGAGTTTTGCACTTCTAGGAGCACACAGGTGAGCCAGCTAAATTCACAGTCCCCCAAGCACCCTCTCTATGCCAGTATGATCCAGACACACATTCACAGAACCAGCCTGGAAACTTGGTGGAATGGCAGAAGTTCCATTTGACAGGGTAAATCCTTCACTTGTCACCTCCACTGAGCTTTGGACAATTCACCTGGCAACACTAGCATTAAAAAAATCCCTTCAAGTCTTAGGCAATCTGGTGTGGAAGTGCAGTATAATGAAGACAGAAACTGGTCCTCAGCATCTGCATTCTGAAACCAAAATTGGGGCCCCTTAATTCTAATCTTCCTATTTCCCTCCTGGTCTTGGATGCATGTGCACTAGTTCAGTGTGTTACTTTACTCTTCTCAAAGGAGCACTATGAGAGTTCATGTTGCTAATATGCCCCAAATACAAATAGTTTCACTTTGAAAAACTGTGTTTCAGTCTTAGCATCATTAATTGTTTTATGCTGTTTCAGGAGGGATACTCACAGAGATGCAATGATACCTCAAAGGGACAGAGAAGTTCAAGCATCCAGAAATGTGAGAAAGAAAAATAATAAGGAACTGAATTAATTTGTACTATGGCACTTTAATAGTTTGTTTCTCCAAGGGAGAAGTGTAGCCAACGTACTGTGCAGCTCAGGTAAAATCTGTTAATGTGTGCGCTGCCAAAGTTTTTTTGGGGAAAAAAAAAAGAAACATTTTAAGCCAGCTTTGGTGTCGTAAGCATTCTTCTGAGCATAGTTTGGTTATACAGTACTTAATAACATGTGGTTTTAATGTAGCTAGTATTTTAACTGAAAATAAATCACTCCTTTGTTGGACCTCTGTCCTCGTTTTTCTAGAATGACATGTGGTTTAAATGTCTAAAAGGAAAAGTGATATAAATTCCATCACATAAGGTCTCTGGTATAGTACCAGCAGGGTTGTAAATTATCTTCAATAGTTGAATTATCATGAAAATATGCCAAGAAGAAAGAGAAGTCCTCCAAAACTGTCCACCACTTGTTCCTAAACAGCCTGATGCTCTAAAGGCCTCCGATTTGTGGATGATCTAATATGCTTTAAAATCAACAGTCACCAAATCTATTGGAATATAAAATTCACATTTGAAGTCTTATTTTGTATTATATAACCATGGAAACATTTTAAACCTGCTGGGCATTACTGTGCTTCAGTATATGCAAAATAAAACCATGAGGAAGATCTCCAATCAAGTTAAGCATCTGAAACTGTGTAAAGCCAAAATATTATTACCAGTTCTGTTTTTTTTTATTTTACCACGGTATTACTGCAGAAGAATAATTATGACACTGAGATGAGGTCCAAACCTGATAGAAGAAATGCAATCAGGTGATCAAGATAAAAAGAAGACATATAAAACCATTCATATTCAGAATATTAATGACCACTAAATTGTTATTTCAGAGCAGCTAAATTCCTTCCAAACAAAAAAGAAATCACTGAAGAGAAATTATCATATTTTCAATAAATTTGTAAGATTACACCATCTGATCATTTGTAAGATTACACCACAGACGCCTCTGTGCCTTGGTTGCAGCACCTTCAAAATCTGTTGCATAACTTCCGACAATTTTTCCAAAGAAAAAGAATTCAAGACATTTAAGGGCTATATATTTATGCAAAATAACAGCTGAAAAAGGACGAAAAAATTAGTTCCTGACATGACTGGGAGAAAGGCTGAAACATGAGCTCACATCAAAATACCAGACAAGAGATAGTTGTAGGGAAACCTTGCAGCTCCTAACATGCATAAATAAGTGATGGGTGACATCCTAATCCATAGGGAAAAAAAACCTTCCACATGGCCATTGCTCATGACTATTCAGCAAAGGCAAATCTGAGATTCACTGTATAAAGTCTCCTTTGCACCCACACAATTCTTGTCTACAGGCCTCTCTGTGCACCTTATAGTAGTGTAAGTAATGAAAGTGACTCACATGAATCTCAAATAAGTAGGAAGAGTCTAGACTTACGTGGTTTGCCAGAATTTCGTTTATGTAAATGAATCAATCAATAAATAAATACATCTAAGGAGATACCAGTAAAGTCTCTCACACCCAGATTCAACTTTGCTATTTATCTAGGACAGGAATCATTCAGATCAGGATGGACTCTCATTATTTTGATATGAAAACTGAGAATGAAAGGTGATAGGGCTTACCTGGTTCCTTTGTGCTGATTAATCAGCCCACGGCTTTTAATTTGCCAGCATTGTCCCTGACAAAAGCAGGCTAAACTCTCATGACGTGATCACTGTCCCTCTGGTGACGAACCTGAGAGCAGAGGGGACTCTGAGGCTGCAAGGTTTTGGAAGGATGACAAGCACTGTAAGCACTGTGTAATGCTGTACGGCTTTTTTTTTTTTTTTAATCTGTTTTTGTTTAAACTTTTGGAACTTTCTAGCAGAAAAATAAGGGGCTTGAAACTGTTATTGGTTTCTTACTAGAATTCCCGCTATACTTTATTTCTTTTCATAACTGAAGTATTAATAAGGAAGCCGGAAGGCTCAAGCTGGAATCTGGTATATGACCTGGTGAAAAGACCATTAGGTTCTAAGACATGTTAAAATCTGGCTGAAATGCAGCCTAATTTGCCTATAGTCATACAATGAGAAGAACTAATTTTGCAGATATGCATGTCCAGCTGTAATTTGGAATTGTGTTAATGACTAATTCAGTGAGACTTTATCCTCTCAACTCCAGAAAAATGGGCTTTTATATCCCATAACTTTGTGGGGAATTGGAAAAAAAAATATCTCCTGGCATAGAAATTGAACATGAAGATGCATGAGTTTACCTGGAATCAGCTCACTGGGACTCTGTTAGCTGTCAAACTGGATTGTACAAGGCTCATTGCATTTTAGCTCAGTATGTTGGCCAGTGTGTTGATTGTACCTCTGTGACTTAACACCAGGACTGCAAAAGCAACCAGAGGTTTAATAAGACAAACACATCTTGGGGCGTACAACGGAAGACAAAAATGGGTGTATGGGAGTGGATAGAAATATACGGAACTGAAGAGAGTACAGAGTTGTAGCTTTTTGGGCAGGTCTTTCTGAATCGCCCTGGTGACAATTCTGGCTTCCAGGGGAGACCAGTGACAGAAACCACAAGCAAAATATAAAGTCATCTTAATTCTGATCTAAGTTACTATGTGCAACAGGGAAAACTTTCACCTATGAAGTGAAGTGGTGCCACCGCATTGCTGCAGGATCTTCCTGAGATAGCACTGAAGTTAACAGGAAATTCTGGAAATAGAGTCAACCTCACAAATAGCACCAGACTGACTTGGAACTAATCTCATTTTATGCTTTATTTCCAACAGTACAGCTCCGAAAACACCAAACTTCAGGGAAAAAAACATGTACCAACTTCGACTTTGCTGGCTAATCTTGAATAATATATCAGAGAGAAGTTTATTACTGCAAAGTAGAGGTTTATCATTATAACAATGACACAAACTCGTCGAGGGTGTAAACTCCATCTCTAAGGTGACATTCAGTAGAACTGATTTACAGGAATTTTGGGGCTCTACAGGGAGTTCTAACCCAGATTCTCTCATGGAAAAGTAAACAGCTTGCCAAAAGTACAGATAAATCTCTTGCAAAGGTTTCAATTTAGTTCATCTGGTATTTCTTGGTTGCTACGTATCCTAGCAAGAATAAAAATATCTTTCTCAATCCCAATACATGGAGCAAACTTTGCTGGCTTCCCAAGAGATTACTGTGTTTGACACAACCTTGTTATATATTTATGCAAAAAATACACTTCATCCTTTACTTAGTTATTTTATTATAGATGGAATATTCTGTTGAACATATAAGAAACATTTACTACTTTGTAAAAACTGTATATAAAGCGGTTAACTTAATCATTCGAAGAAGTTTCCTTGAGAGCTTCCCACAGACAGTCAGCTGTTCTTACACTAAAGAGAAAGCTTTTCTAAAGTCACATAGATGTGAACAAGCAGACCTAGTGTAGACACACATAATTCAAAGACCTTTC
Source organism: Cnemophilus loriae (assembly GCA_013397755.1). Classification (NCBI taxonomy): domain Eukaryota; kingdom Metazoa; phylum Chordata; class Aves; order Passeriformes; family Corvidae; genus Cnemophilus; species Cnemophilus loriae. The sequence continues at coordinate 114,176 of VZTF01004653.1, forward strand.
ACTGTTTCCCCTTGCACCTCAATTTTGCCAGAATACCTGTATACACTTGCCCTTAAACTTAGAAACACACACTGCAACAAACTATTTAAAGTTAGCTGTTTACCTGAGCACTTTATTGTCCTAACAACAAACCAGAATTTACTTCTGCTTCTGTTCTTCTTTCCCACTGCTATACCCTTTTGGTAACTGGTAGTGATACAATAAAGTCAAACAGTCTTAATTTGCAGTTAATTTAGCACAAAAATTTTATTCAGAGCACAAGACACCACTTGGTTTATCTGGAATAAACCACTGATGAAAATTTTCCAGTATATTTGACCTAGGTCAAAGTATATTCTAAAGAACTGATCGTGTCTAATAGCAAAGCAGATAAAAAGCTGTAGCCTCTAGTGATAGGAAACACGTAGCAAGCCATACATGCTGAAAGTATCAGTTTTAAAGACGCAGAGATATTAGCCTCTTGGGTTGGAAAGGATGTCAGCACAGACATTTAGCCTGACAGAGCCATAAAATAATGACTCGCTGCTTCGTGACAAGAGCTGGCCAACTCTTTCACTATTTATTTTTATAGCTGCTTTCTGGATTCCAACAAAACAGCAGAGCAATCTTAGCCTAAACTCTCCTCTATTGGCACCTAAAGGACAGAGCCAGGCAGTGTGGGGTTTCTTTGTTGTTTTCTTTTTGCTTTTGCTTTTTTTCTTTTTTTTCCCCTCACATTTTGCAACCACACAGCCATTTAGATATCTAAGCTCTAAGATAAAATAAGGAATGCTGTGCTGGATTCCCTCCTGGTACACTGTTTCAGTTTGCTAACAGTCAGATTTGGAGAGATACAGTCTGATTAGAACTGAATCAAACACTTCAAAAAAAACCAAAGCAACAGCCTTCTGGTTTTTTAGATGCCAAAGGCTGCACTAGGCTTTCTGAGAAGAGCAGAGATTTGATAGTTTGGACAAGTCTAGTTTACTAATTCTTGCACTGAAAATCTGAGAAGGTTTGCAACTGTTTGTGGTTCCTAGACTTCAGTGAAGTATTATTGTTTTAGCACTCTCTACTTCACTTCTTTTAGGACATTCATTTTTATATGAGGTCTGAAACTTAAACTGAAATATTTGAGCAAAAATGAAAACTCCACAAAAAAACCCCAAAAAGATTACTTTCAAATCAAATTGCTGTAGTGCATATTTGATTTTATGGAGATACATTTTTTGTACATAAGAATGCCCTCACATGCCTTATTTCTGTGCAGTCTGGCTTCAGCAAATTCTGGTTGGAGAAATATTATCACTAAAACTTGAGAATTTTAAAAAGATAAATTCCATCTCCAGAAAACTGGGGGTACTATTCCAGTGTTACTTGTCCTGTGTTCTAAGTACCACTAGACACATTCAAAAGAGCAAAGGATATTCCACAAAAACATATTCCAAATGTACTTAAAACTTTATTTATCTCCAGTAAATACTTTCTAGTAAAGTATAATCAGAAGCCAACACCACTTGCTTTCAGAGATAAAAGAAATTGTAATTTCTATATGTAGACACTTTTTTTCACCAAGATGTTGAATATTTTGTTTCTTAACACTTTTACTACAGTGTCTTGATGAGTAACATCTTGACACATAATACAAATGAAGACTCAAAACCAAAACGAGGTTGAGGCTGACAAGTGTTTGTATCAGGATGGCCAGCATCACAGTTTGGAAACTTGCAGTCATCCTACGGATTAAACAGTGTCTACAGTGAGAAAATATGTCTGAAAAAGGAGGAGACAGCTCCTAGCTAAAAGTATTTTAAGACAAAAATCTGCCATATAATCAATTTTCCCCCTGTAAGGTTTATTTTCAAAAATCCCAAAGGTAGTACCACTTCTCAATCTATACTTTTTTAAATCTATTTTTCAAAATAATGAAAAAACTTGCATCATACTTAGTTTTTTCCTCATAAAACATGAGAAGAAAAAAGAAAAGGGAGAGGAGAAAAGGGAGAGGAGAAAAGGGAGAGGTGAGGACAGCTGAAAACTTTCCTGTTTTCAATGGACAGACTGTGCAAGGTCTCACTTTGTTGAGGTTTATTTTTAAGACTGACACCTTGGTCCAGTCCCACTTTCACTCACTTCAGTTAGAAAAAGAACCATACCCACTCACTAGTCCTTTCACTCTCCAAACAAAACATCTTGGGAGCATGTTCTACCTCCCAAACACATCCCGCAGGGCTGCCTTCCAGGCAGCAGGTGCACTGGCCAAGCCAAGGTCCCTGCCCACACTCTGAGCCAAGGGACGTGCTCAGGCACTGCGAGCACACGTCGAGCTCACACCCACCTGGCTCACAGGCAAACCTGAGCTGGATGGCAGCCTCCGTGGGAATTCTGGAAAAGGTGTGCACTCAGAAACCACATCCTGCATTTACAACCCAGTTCTTTAGCTAACAGGCACCGGTAATGTTTCTCCAAATTATGCTTGGATTCATTAATTATGGGACCAAGATTAACTTGTGATCTCAAATCAACTATTGACCAGCAATGCCTTCATTCTCTTCAAAAAGGGAAAATCCTATGAGCATGTTTATCCAAAGGCAGAAATTTCAACTTATTTAAGCATGCTTTTAATCCATTCATTAACTCATTGTACTAATAGTTTAAATAAGTGAAAATTTTCACTATTCCTGAAAGCTCTAATTTAAAGAAACAAATGCTGAGCATTTTTTCTTTAAGGAAAGCAAATGGTAAAATACCTGTCTTATGAGAAATTTCACTCATATTTTGATGTGGTTAGTTCTTTATGTGACTTGTGAGAATGAAGATATTACCTTTTGTTATATCTAAGATAGCTCATAAAAGAACAGCATTTTTAAACAGCGACACTCTTTAAGATACCATAAATGAATTAAGCTAAACATGATCTACCTAGGGTTTCCAATGGAGCAAGGGGATCCACACAGCTACGGAATAACAATGACACTACTCTGTGTGATGGCTCTCCTCGGGGTACTCACAAAGCAGTAAGTCACTGCTGGGGCCACCTCTGCAAATACTGAATACATACTCAGTGTTAGCCAGATTAAATTCCAAACCCCTCAGAAATTAAATCACCGTGTAAAGATCCTACATTGCTATTTTCAGTAAGGACTACTCAGAGATTTGTGCAAGTCCAGTTTAGTAGTTGCTTGTAAAGCCAGGTTGCTGTTACATGATAATAGTGAAGCAAGGAAATGTGATGCGAGCTGGCAGTGGAGCTTTTATAGCGATTGACAATTTGTATCAAAACTCCAGACACTAGAGAAGTCTTATTTTAGTGAAGTACAGGTAGAGAAGCCACAAAATCCAAGTACCTCGGTCGGGATATTTTAAGAACTCTGTTAGGGTAGAGGAATGCTGGCAAGACGGTACATATGAATTTGTGTTTTCATTGATTGTTATGTCAGAATACCAAATATTATTACTGAGCCGCTTGCTTAATACATTCAGAATATTAGTGTCCAGGGCCCCAATTATGGGCCAGGTACACTCACTTTAAAACAAACTGAGAAATTAAATGAGTTTTCTTAATGCTATTTAAGAAACAAGAAGAGAAATAGAAGAAAGAAAAAAAATGCTGAACAGCCTTAAACCTGTAAAAGAAGGCACCTCAGTGCATGTTGCCCTCTGGGAACAGTCCTTGGCCCATCTTTTTTCTGAGCCACATAGATACAGTCCTCAGGAAAGCACAGCTGGCCAGTGCTCAAAGTGCAACAGGGAGCATTTACCACCTTACCTGAGTGGTGCTCATACTATGTCGTTGCATTGCTTAACTAATTTGTGCAGACACAGTGTCTTTGTCTTCCTGAGCAGTTTAAAAGCAATTATACTGCTTTTCCACTTCTTGTATGTTTTCTTCCTTTGGCTACACTGAGCCAGATTTACGGTGAAGCACTTGTGTGTGCATGTGGTTGATCCCCATCACAGGTGATATTTTAACAGTCCTAACTGTTAAACAACACAAGCAGTATTTCTCAGCTGTCAACATACATTTATTTATTAGATCTGTAATCTCTTTGCACAGTAAATGTCTGTGTCAAGCAAGTGGCAGATCTCCAGAACTTCAGAATTAAGATTTTGTTTGGAAAAGTATCCAAAAATATGGATGCTCATCTACAGTGAACATAGATTATTTGAGATCTTAGAAACTCCAAAAGTAGGTTGAAAATTTTATAATATTTTAACTTCTTACAGCATTTCCAAGCATAGCAATGGATTCCAGCAATGGCTGGAAGTGGACTTAAAATAAAAAAAATTATAAAATAAATGTCTTCAGAAAAAAAACCCCAAACTATCAGAACAGCCTATTTTGATGCTTATTTTGTTAAAGGTGGGTTGTCTTTCAGAAATGAAGGGAAGATTTAGGGTTCATTCATTTTCAGGTTTGTTTAAACTGTTTTGATCTCTGCTGCAGTCATTAGGAACTAGAACAGAAGTACAAGGGAAAAAATTGTTTAAATGCTGCCAATTTACTGTAATCTTTTAAGATCTAGGATCTAAAAATCGTTTCCTTTACAGTGCTAAAGAATTGCCTGAGCTGAGCACTCTTGCTGTGAATGAAACTTGAATTAGAAAGGAAAGCAAGCACACACAGAGCAAACTGAGCAAACTATCCCGTTGTAATTTTAGTATTTAAGTGTTCAAAACCAAACAGATGAGAAAAATGTTGGGAACAGGTGAGAAAGAATAAAAAGAGTCAATCTAAATTTGGCTTTCTCAGGAAAAAAAGAAACAGAGAAAGCAGACATCAGTCTGATAGTTTTCCAAAATTCCTTATGGATGTAAAAAGAAATCATAGTTCTGAATATCTAAACAAGAAATTATGGACTCAAAATTATTCCAAAAGGCTGTCACCGTAAACTATCAAGGTCCTTCAATTTCTACTGAATAGACAGAACCAAACAAAGAGCTAGTCACCATTAAATTAATTTAAATGGTACCTGGAAATATTTAGTTTTCAGAGAAGATTTTTGTGAGGTGAATAAGGATTTTTTTTTTGAAGACAGGAGGAGACAGATTGCCTTTTTAGATCAATGGTGGATGATTACCACAGCACAGATTTACAGTTGTGAAGTCTATACCAGGAATTACCTCTTTTCTCCCATCAAAACATCCACATGAAAACATGCGTGTTTCTTTACCTTTTACCTGCAAGCTCAAAACTTGTTTCAAAACCAATGCTTTAATGGGGAGTTAGGGTGGGTGTCTGTTGTTTTCAGGGGTACAGACAAACACTTGCAAAAGGATCTGTTTTCATCCCTTCACAGAATGAAAGTAAATGCTGAAACTTTGAAAGTTGTTCTCTAATGAAACCATCACTTTTTGGTTAGCCCTACTAAAACAACCCTCTGCTTTTTGATCAAGCATCACCTGCAACAACAAATTTCACCACTCAAAAGCAACTGGCTCAAAAGCTCTTAATCAGAGGACTTCCTTAGCTCTTTCAGAATGTTTGATATGACTATCAGAAATAGCCCGAGCAATGCTAAAACCTAAACTGCAGCTAGGCCAAGGAACCATCTTTTTCTTCTTTAAAACTTGTTTTTACAGCTTGAAATATTTCTGATGATCGCAGCCATAAGTAGGAATAAAGACACTTCAAAATATAAGACTGGTTTACTGAATAAGAAATACTATGAAAATGTAAAATTAAAAGAGCACTGGTCTCTTGCTGATACTGACCAAGCACATTATTGGCAAATATCTGCCTATTATCAACCAAAGGAAAAAACATTTGATTGATGACAACACGATGTGTACCTGCTATCAGCAGTATTTAAGGTGCTTAACATGTCTAATTCCAATTCTACAATTGTGCTGACACTCTATACATTAATAAATAAAAAGCAAATGAGCACTTCTCCAAATTGCAGCTATTGAGTGCAGAAAAATTTGACAGCATCAATGAGGAAACCTTTGGTAGAGCAATTCTCATCTTAATGAGGCAAACTTCTTGCAGATGACTTTTTTAATACGGTATAAAAAGCAATAAAGAAAAACACTCAAAAGTAATTTCCATAAAGCTCTAATGTATAAAATGAACAAATACCCGGTGCACAATAATTGTCTCTGTTGTGCATGAATGCAACAAAAGCTTTGGCTCAGGTAGCTTCATTATGTGATCCTTGCTCACCATAGTAAATAGATCCATCACATAATACAATGGTTTACTATGAAAGGGCTGAAGAATGAGGATACTGTTTCATCCAGGCAGAAGATGAGACAGAATGTCCCTTTGAAGCAGTCTTGATGATTCAGAGGTTTGCAGGAGCTAATGGAGAGAGATGATGTGGAAAATTGCCTCCTAGAGGTTGAATTGGTGTGGTCCCTGGGGTTTACTTTCCCCCACCCCCTACCTCCACTCCCTGCCACTCTCTTTAGGACAGAGAGAAGGCAAAAGTAAATCTTTATGACCACTGCTATTCTTACATTTTAGAAAAATCATTGTGTTGGGAATCACCCTCCACTGTAGTAAGGAACTGCATTGTCTAGCACCATGCTACTCTAAAAGTTAAAAGATTTAACTGCAGATATTTTGTAGGGTTGCATGTTGCCCAGTTTCTCTAAACAGAGATCAGAAGTAAAAGAGTGGATGATATAGGTGGGAATGGCTAGTGAGGGCTCTATGCATTGCAAAGCTTTTTTTTGTTTTTTTGCTTTTTTTCACTCAACTCACCCTACCACCACCACCCCTGCCACACTACATGATTGCAGTTAGGAAATAAAAGACTTAATCTGACCATCTCAAACTCAAAATACCAAATTGTAGTAGACAAGAAATCCTGCAAGATAACAGTCGTAAGAGTTTCTCTGAACTTGCCAGTGATACGGTCCTTCAGAACAAGGACCTAGCCATGCAATTTCCTTAATAGTTACTTACTGTAAAATAAGTGGGTGTGGGAGTCATAATTTTGATGAAGGCTCAAGATTAATTTATCTTTAGATACCATATTGTTATAGAAATAACAGGATTGATTTCAACCCACTTAATTTTAAAAAACTCTTCAAGTCCAGCACTCCTGGTTTTCAATTCACAGAAATTTCAAACACTATTTTAGGTTTATTATTTTTCATTATGGTCAAGGGAAACTTTGATTTTCTCACCTTTGCAGTTGCCTCGGTAGGCTATTTCCAGCTGAGGGTCTTTGCATTTTGCTCGTTGAAATTCACACCGGGACAGAAAAGTTCTTCCATCAGATGCACAGAGTGATTTCTGAGGGGAACCTGCACAGTCCAGGCTGCATTCTCTGTCTTTGTCTTGGTCCACTCTCAAAAACTAGGGGGAAAAAAAATTAATGCATTAGGAAAGCTATTCCTGCGTGAAAACTGCTTTTTGGTCCCTTTCCCCAACAAAGACATACTAATATTACCCAAAACTGAAAAGAAAGTTCTGCTTTTTTTATCTGTTCAAATCCTAGACCATTTGTTATAGGTATTTTTTCACTGCTGCTGTGAAATGGCAGTGATTGCAACATCTCTGTAACACACACTAAATCCAGTGTCACAATCAGGAAGTCTCTGAATCTCTTTCAATCATTATGAATCTCAAAACAACAACTTGGAGTTTTTGGAGTGAAAATGGTGATGGCAGAAACATTCTTCACAACAAAAATGAGACAGCAATGGATGCTTGTCTATCTTATTAGATATGTATTACTATTCTACAATGATAAGCTATAAAGTGTGTTCTAAGACCCAAGTAGGATTTTAAACATAAATATTCTCATAGCGGAATTCAATGCACCTCTTTCTAGTTTTGACACAAAGCCAAACTGAACCCGACCTAATTGTTCATCTCTCCTATGCCAAGACTGCAAGGCTCGTGAGTTTGGCATCATCCTCGGCACTGTGAAAAGAAGGAGCTTCTCACCCTGAAACATGCTGCCAAAAACACTAATTGTATCTGATGCCACTACATGCCAGCCAAAAACAAAGACAGATGAAAAGATATTACATTATCTTCTGAGCTCTTGCAAAGCTGAGACTAGGGAGGAGGTGAACTCAGTAAGTGCTCAGATTAATTTCTCTATCCTTCTGCTTCTTCTGAACAAGCACAAAATTAGGCAAGGCATCTAGCTACCTTGAGGTAATAATTCTCCTAAGCATAAGGAGGTGCCCAAGAAAAGGTTTTCATCCAGCTAAAGCCCTGTTTTCATTGGTGCTACTTCATCATTACAAACCTCAGGTAGAGAAAATTTTGAACTTCAGATGAGAAACTGAAATTAAGAGGGGGAAAATTTAAAAGAGAAAAAAAAAAAGACTAGTATTTGGGATTAAAAATTTTTAAAAATTTGCTACGTATAGTTCCCCAGCATTTTATTACACATAAGAAATATATAAAGAGAGTTATAAATCTCCATAATCTTCATACTTAGACTGTGGTTTATTTGCATCTCCTGTCACTTAACATAAGGAAATACAGATGTCTTTCTGGAGAGTCTGCATGAAAATGGAGAGATTATCTCAAAGGTATCACTTTAAAATAATAGTCATATGGTTGGACTTCTACCAGAATTTTTATATTTTAGTGGCACACTAAGATAAAAAGGAAAGCTGCTTTTTCCCAATGTTTTTGAGCAATTTTTCACTTTTAGGAATAATTAACTTCAGAAACGAATTACTAACAAATTACACACAAACCCCAAATCTTTCTCCAAGGAATCTAGCTACAGAATTCCAGAAGTGGAAGACAGATGTTCCTTTCTCCCTATTTCGATGTTATTTTGCAGATACCTCTTGCCGAGAGAAATTAATAATTAGCTGAGCTGAGTGGGAAGGGAAAAAAACTGAAGTCATCTCCCTTTACCTGCACAATGAGCAGCAGTGGAGACAGGCACCCATGGCTCTGAACAACCTTCAAATCAGGTTGGTCTCCATGGCTTGCCTGGGTGCCCTGATGAGCTGCACTGGGGGAGCCCTGTGAGGTCGTCCAAGCTTCCCTTTCTTGCCTGAGAGGCATCTGCAGGACTCTGAGATTAGGCCTACCTAGGACTGTGAAAAGGACTTCTCAATGAAAAATGGACCACACGGGGCCCCTGGCAAAAAAATTGGATCCAGTCCTCTGCTTCGCCTCCAATTTCCCCTGTGGATTTGGTGATGGCAAGTCAAGTGATCTCCCTCTTTCTATTTTGTGAAGTAAGGAATACAGCCTTTCTGTGTATAGAAGACTACCCCTCTGTAATGGCTAGGCACTTTGCCACCCTTAATTTATCCTCAGCAACATTCCCGTTGAGCAGAGAATTAGTTTTCAAAAGCACAGGAAGGCTTTGTGACGTACAGAAAATCATGCAGCAGATCAGGGGACTGAACCCAGGCACCAGAAGAAAATCACACACAGCAGCAGTCTAGCCTCTGTACCATTTTTCTCCCAGAGTTTCCTCATTTGTTCTGTTTTGAACTGTTGCAGGATTTAAGATGGGTATGCCTGACAGTAACACTGTGGACAGAAAATCCCCTTAATTGTCTGAGGAACAAAATCCGCTCCCTTGAGAGCATGATAGTTCACAGATAAGGCTGTATTTTAAAGGGCATTTATCCAAAGAGTTTTATTTAAGTATTTTATTATTTCAAAGCCTTAGAGGAGATTAGGGCAAATTAAGGGTTCAAGGATATTCAAGCAACCTGGAAAAGCAGAGCATGAAGACATACCCGGGAGACAAAACCACCTGAATAGCTTATTGGTTAGCCAAACCTCACCGGAGAATTTGGGTTGTTCATTTAAACAATTTCCACCAAACTAGTGTAACTGAGGGATTTAAGAGCAGGAAGGACAAAAAGGCAAGCAATTGTAAGGAAAGACAGCATGAAAGAGAGACTAGCAAATGTACTTAGAAGAAAAACATACAGAAAGTATGTGATCGACATTTGGAAAATACTTCATTGTCGTCTTTGCTATAGCAGTATAAGATGGTACAAGTCAAAATCAGTATTGCTTGCTGACATAGCCAAAGGAATTGATAAACACATCAAAAACTAATGCTAAAAACAAGAAAGGGCTATGGAATTTCTCATGAGATTTGCTATTTGTTCAAACAGGAACAAGCACAGTCAGTGACAGAAAAGCTGGGATCGCACTGTTGCACATCTTAGAGCTGTACTTTCCTGTGAAAATAGTCCTTTTGATTAAAATAAGACAGTTTAGAGAGAGAGAAAAATCAACACTGGTTCAACACGGACCAGAAAGTGACTCACTCTCAGTATTGGCTCATCTATTTCTGTCTTTGAATTCATTTAACAAATGTGTTATTGTACAAACATGTGATTCACTAAAAGAAAAGCTTAAAGCAGCATTTCTGTTGAATGCTGGTAATGACTGAAATTAGGCCAACAATAGTTGACCAACCTGACATGGAATTACCTTGAACAACCAGCAGAAACCGGACAATTATGGTTAAACCATATTAAAAAGCAAAACACTTTTAATAGAGAGGTGTTCTTGCCCTAATGACACAGAAACCAGCCTAGTCATGTTTCAAAAAATTGGTTTCAACTAAAAATTATGCCACAGATTAAAAGGCACGACTCAACTGGAGTTGCTGTAACTTATCTTCTCCTTTACATTTCAGTATCATTTATTTCAGCCTTTCCAAAGCACTATACTTGACAACACCCAGCTTCCAAGGTGCTTACTATTCTATACTAGGCACCGCTTTAAATTCTCATGTAGTATTTCTGAGAAGGAAGAATGATAATGGGGCTATGGCAGAAAAATGTTTGATTTTAAGTTTACCTCATTCATAAAACATAATCACTAAAGTCACTAGATATGTGCACCCACTTGACAGGTATAAGCATTGCTGAAATATTATTTACTGTTGTATATTTCTGGCATAATGGAATTACAGCATTTTCCTTCACTGTCTCACACATCAAAGAATCTTAATATTGGATTAAATGTATTACTGGCGGTCCCAGTGATCTTTCATCTCTCTGTTACTGAAGTTCAGAGCATGAAGTAGTAGATACCTGAAATCTTGCTTAAACTGGGGGAAAATATTTCTGCTCTGCTTTTTGCTCTGTTTTCTGCTCTGATTCATCTTTCCACTTTGTTTTTGTCACTGGCGCCACATCTGGGCTATGGACAGTCAGGATGCTTATTTCTTCAACCACAAGAGCAATGTGTTGCAGTCAACGAGAAAGTTTTTCCAGTACCTTAAGAGTAGGAATTTGATGGTTTCCTTACTGTGCTATTAAACTATTTATCAAAATAGCATGTATAAATACCCTTGCTCACTGCTATGGCATAACACATACCTTCTCTTTACCTTACCCTGTTCACTCTTATGCAGGGATTTCGTGTCATTTCCTCTGGTCTACATCCTGCAGCTACATCATCGCTAGGGCAGAAAAGGTTTTTCAGATAAAACTGAGTCACGTGCACACCTTCGCATTTCCAGTGCACAAATCTGTGAACCCACCCTCTGAAGTGCAGAGAAACTCTCCTTTCATCTAAGCAGATGACAGAATATAAGGCAAAAAAAAATGGTGCTTGGCTAGAGAGCCAACAACTGGATACACCTGCAAGCCAAACCGCCAGTCCAAGAAAGCAGAAGAGTCAAGAACAGTGCTACAGTCTGGCCATGGGGAGCGCCAACATCTCTGCACTACAAGAAAAGTTGACAACAGAAGCACTTAGGCTAAGGTGTAAAGATTAGTTATTGAATCTGGCTCAAAGCCTCTTAAACAATAATGGGAAATGGTCTACTCTACATTTCATAATATAGTGCACAGCTGTGGATTTTCTCTTTGGTCAGATGCCACTGTTTAATTAATCTGAGCAAGGCAGGGCAGTTTTCCCCAACCTTTTTTCTTTTTTTTTTTTTAAATTTGGGCCAGCTTGTCTCTAAAATTTGCAGTCCTATAGAGACATCCTTAACACAAACAGGAAGCACATAAAGCGTAATTCATAACTATGCTACGCTTTTTTTTAAATTGCCCTAATATAAGTTTTCTTACTAAAGCTGAAGGCCAGGAAACCACTTTTTCTGTCTGTGGATAGAACCTCCATCCTTTTCTGTGACACTAGGTTGGAGCCTATGGACTATGAAAAAGACAGACATTCAATTTCATGGATTTGGATAGTTTATCAGAGGTTTTTAACCAACCTTTCTTCAATTTGCAGATTCCTTCCATTTTGACTTGACCTATATACCCTCCACTGACACTGACACCAGTGACAACAGGTTTTTATTTCATTACTTTTTGTGGACCCCTTCTAAATGATATACAGACTTTCCCTTTGACCAAGTGAAAACTACTTTCAGAATCTAAAATACAGTTCAAGACTGCTTGTAAAACAGGAGACTAACACCTCATCTTGGAAGGCTGAAGGCCAAAAGGCCTGAAAAACAAGCATAAGAGAAAGAAGATGGATGCTAGACATCATTGCTTTGCTTGGGAAAGCGTAGTGCAGACTACAGCTTTGAAAGGCAAATGCTTTATTCTGCATCTGTTTACTGTGAGATGTTGAATAGAATGGTCTGACTTCCCTGCTGCTGGCACGGGAGGTCTGCAAGCAAACTATGGAGCAGTGCACTCTAAAGTGTCTCTGTGCTGAGAGCTTTGTGCTGGTGAAAAATATGCTGACTTACAGTGATTTATGTAGTCCTGCTGCTTCTGTCTGATAGCTGCCTGAAAGGCAGATGTAGAAATCTCCAAGCTAGGAATATTTTGTTCCCTCCAGGCTTGTTTACAATGGAAAAATGAGTTAGACAACAATAATACATATGTGTGTGTGTGTGTGTGTGTGTGTGTCTGTCTGTCTGTCTGCATTTATATATGTGTGTATATATCCACATATGCAAGTTATAATCTGTAAAGTCATATTCCCATATGTATTTGAGTCAAAGGCAATGATGTTTAAATATCCACGTTACACTCTGCCTTAGACAGCATTCCAATCAGCTAGTCTGTCTCAATTAATCTGCTTCATTGAAACACCACTAATTTTTTCAATGTTTATTTCTTCCCTCTTCTCCTAAGTAATGAAGCAAAAGGTGATCCTCATGGGTCCCTTCCAACTCATGTTCTATGATTCTAAAGTATATTTACAGAACAAACTCTACTCTCATCCCAATGCCATGGGAAAGCATTCAGCCTTAGCACTGAAATGGATGGAAAACTAAAGTTCTCCTTATCCTTGTTATTTAGAACATTACCAGAAGATACCTTTGAAATACTCACTCTGTATGACTGCTATACTGAACCAATCTTTAGCAGACTAGTTCATCTTGCACTATCCCACTGAAGCAAAACAGTCCTTAATGACTGTTCCACGACAAACCCAGAGCTGTGTACTTGAAACTGTGAACTCCTTTTGTTTACAAACATACAGGACATCACCATTAAGGTTAGGCTTGCATGGAGGAATTTACACAGAAGCCATCACACACTGGGCATGTGCAGCCTTAAGAAAAAATGACTGAGAGGAGACCTCATTGATGTGTATAAATACCTAAAGGTGGGTGTCAAGAGGATGGAGCAAGGCTCTTCTCGGTGGTGCCAAGCAATAGGACAAGAGGAAATGGGCAGATACGGATGCACAGAAAGCTCCACCTGAACATAAGGAAGAACTTCACTGTGCGGGTGACTGAGCACTGGAACAGATTGTCCAGAGAGGTTGTGGAGTCTCCCTCACTGGCGATATTTGAGAAGCATCTGGATGCAACCCTGTACAATGTGCTCTAGGAGAACCCTGCTTGATCAGCAAGGCTGGACCATATGACCCACTGTGGTCCCTTCCAACCTGACCCATTCTGCGATTCTGTGACTAATCAGATATGATTCTGATGAGCCAGAACATGCCTGTGCTTGCTGTTACAGTCAGCAAGGCCATTTGCACATACAACAAACAATCTCATCAAAACATTTCTGTCTCTTCCCAGTGGTGAGGGTTCTTGGTGTGTATCAGAATCTTCCCATTATATTCCCCTTCCAGACAAGTGAGCAGATTACTGATTTCAATGACGTTATCTCAAACTTGAGAAAAAATGAACATTTGTTCTTTAAAGCTCATTATCCCTGCTTACACAAAAAATTAGTGACCCAGCCACAAAAGCGCAGCACTCTCCAGGGCAGCAAGCCATGATCATGGTGTCATAGTGTGGAACTAATTGTGTAAACTAGAAAAACTAGAAATTGGCAGCTTTAGGATAAGATTCACCTGCCTTGGAAAAGACAGATCATGTCCTAGAAACATCCCTTCTACCTTATGAGCTGGAGAGTCTGATAAACTAGCTCTCCTGTAATTGTTTCGAGTCCTGTGAGAATAACCTGTCCCACAGCATCAAAGAAAAACAAAGGGGAACAAACTCTCAAAGTCCCAGGTTTCAGACAACTGAAACAGAGGTGGGCTCTAGGTTTCAAAAATAACTTTATCAAAGGTCTCCCGTAGGTTGCGCACTTGCAGGGGCACCCAGCAGGCAGAACTGTCTCTAATACCTGCTGAGACACTGTTTTATTGAAAAGGACCGTGTTAAACCTTTGCACACAGACACCCTCCACCACCACTACCTTTGCTTCATTATATTTCATGAAACTTTTCATTTGTAACTTATGTGTAGCCTCTTTCCCTATAAAATTCAGCCAGGATGGTTGAAATAAACAGCTAGAGTATGCAATTTCACTGAGTGGGACGTTAGGCTTTGGGTTTGTTGGGTTTTGGTTTTTGTGTTGTGGTGGTGTTTGTTGTTTTATTTTTGTTTTATTCACCCAGGATTAGTACTTAAAGACAGCTCCAAGTTACCTACCTATCAATTAGAACAGTGTTGTGCTTTACTTCCTCAGTGCCTGGAGTGCAGCAGAGCTTTTGGAGACTCACTGCCAAAACTACAGTCTCCCCTTGTTATGACCAGCACAGAAAATTATTAAACAGGGTTGTGCTTTGATTGATATGTTTTGCTTTGGCATGTTATTTTTTAAATGTTTATTGCTTTAACAGGTGTTTTTTTTAAGTGACCTCTACTTTGCTGTATTGATGGAGGGATGAGGGGATGAATGTCAGCACATCCATCATTTCTTTTTACTGCTGCTTCACAAATTACTAAAAAAGGCAAAACATCTCAGTTGTGCAACCATGTAAACTAGGAAGGACTAGGCTGAAACTGAAGCAAACTGTGACACACATTCTTTCTTGCTTTGAAGAAAGGATGGACACATGAATACCAGAAAATGCTACACGAACAAGAAGTCCAAATCTCCTCTTTTTTCCTCTCTTTGTCTTAAAAAGAAACTTAAAGGTAGTGCAACCATACCTCTTGAAGGGCTATTCTCTTCAGTATCTAAATTCTAGGATCTGGTTCCATCCCTACTAAAGTAAATACACAGACACCAACAGGAGCAGGCTTGGGCTCCTATTGAGTAGCACTCAGCCCTGGTGAATCACCTTTTCAGAAGGACCTTTCCCTGATTCATTTGAATGCTTCTGCAGTATAGTCTTTTCAAGCACAAAGCACTCACTTCAAATGAGTCATGCCAGAAGCTGCAAAATCTGAGCATCAGAAACAATGTGTGAACAATGTCTTGGCATTGACCGCATTCAACTAAAAATAAAATAATGGTCTTAATTTTCAAGACATGATAAAGACTGTAAGTGACCCTAAAACACCCTTTATCTGACTACATTTATTCATTTTCAAGATGAAGACTCCTTCATATTTCATGAAACCACTTATTTTTGCAAATTGATCCTAGTGCATTCACCTTAGAAGAAAACAGCCAACACATTTAATAGTGTAGATATTTAGAAGAAATAAAAGTGCACCTCAGCAAGGGCAAATGATCTGCAACGTTTTCTTTTCTTCCAAAAAACAGGTTACCTGACTTTTCAGGGGTAAGAAAAATCTTCCTGTGATTTTTATTATAGTTATTTTTAACTTCAGTTTAACATAAACAGCTGGGGTTTTTTTTCATTTTGCAACATCCAAAAAGTTAAACCGTATTGAAACTTACGGTATGCATTGCCTGAAAATTGAATGTTAGATTGGGATAGAAAGCATGACAGACTTGTACAGTGCTGAAAATAAGCTGGTACCATCTCTATGCATGCACAACTGTCAGTTAGAGAAAGCTCAGCCTTTTTACTTTTTAAGTGTCCAGTGGCATCACTTCTCTTGGTTTCAGAGTATTACCAGCAAAGAATAGTGGTTCAACAGAGTCAAAAACCTACAGATATAAAGACCTTTGGTTACCAGAGACAGGACAAACCAGCATAAATTTAAGTTGAAACTCAAATTGAAAGGGTTTCTACTCGGAAGATATTCTGTTCCGCATGTACTACAATCCACTAGTTGCTGGATGTGTCATGTGTCCAGTGCTATGCATTTGTCCCAAGTCAGTGGTAACTTCATGCCCTTCATTCTTGTGGTATTGTTATTCATAATCTTTTCTTTGGCGGGTCACTGTCATTTATAGTGTTTCTTCTCAGCTGCCAGAAGTCACACAGGGAGAAAATAAACAGAGAAACAGTGGGATGCATTGTCTATGTATTGAATTATCCTCTAGTTTACTTAAGCTTTTCATAAGTACCGACCCAGCTTTCAGAATACAAGTGGGCTAGCACAACCATCCTGTCAGCTAGTTTCCCGAGACACAGCTAATCTGTTTGGCTGGTGTCTTTCATAACCTCAGCAACAACTTGGGAAAACAGACAAGTTTTACTCCTTAGTGTTGTTTAAAGGCCTCTTGTTTGAAAAATACTTTGGCTTCCCAAATATTGAAAAGCTATTTTAAAATGCAAATAAAATCTAAGTCAGATCAACATTTCTATATTTGAGGGGTTTATTTTAGGATTAAGGAATATCAGTACACACCCTTTAAAGAGTCTGAGGTAGCTTAAAACAATAAAACTAAAGGCTATGACCTATAACTCAAAATAAGAAGCATTAGTTTAAGCCCTTATCACAAATGCCAGAAATCTCCAGCACACGGGACATGCAAAACCCTGAAAATGAGATTCTAGGTGGTTGTCTCCAGCGTAAGGTATCGCTATTCCTGGAATCACGAAAGGGGGACTTCCTTTCCAGCTCACCTTTGCTTTCCCCCCACCACATGCTGAAGCAGCAGTCCAGCTGCGATTACCCTGAAGGATGTCAAAAAGAAAACTTCATAAGAAGCACTTACCTCTGTGAAAAGGAAATAGTTTATTAAAGGAATAGAGGGACCCCCTCAAAAGCTAAAGTGAAACAGTGCTCGACGTTGCATTGCAGACTTGTAGGGAACAATCTCCCTTTGTGGAGGACAGAAAGGCTAAGCTAAACAGGGTTTTTCTATATCTGAATTTCTATGCAACTCTATTTAGGGCCTATCATGATCGGCAGGCAACTGGCCACTCTCCATATGGCTGGTTGCCTTCTCTTCCTAGGGAACTAAAGAACACAGAGGCATCTCAAATGACGAAGACACAGTATGAGACAATATCACAACAGAGCATTTCTTTTTATAATTTAAATCAAGTAAGCAACTGATTCACGCAGGGCAGAAACTCGATAAGACATCAAAGGTCTAATCCCCAAGCCATAAAGCTAACTTGCTGACAATAACTGCAGAGCTCTAACTCTCTTACATTTATCACTGCCATCAGCTCCTTCAGAAC
Organism: Cnemophilus loriae; assembly: GCA_013397755.1. Taxonomy (NCBI): domain Eukaryota; kingdom Metazoa; phylum Chordata; class Aves; order Passeriformes; family Corvidae; genus Cnemophilus; species Cnemophilus loriae. The sequence continues at coordinate 131,778 of VZTF01004653.1, forward strand.
AAAGTATTTGGTAAAGAAGGCAGGCAGATGAGTCTGGGAGGCAGATTTTGCTCTTGCTAAACTGTTGATCTTAAAATAACACGCTGCTAGGTTTAAACACTGCCATCTTTAAAAAGAGGAATCATGCTGAAAGCAAAGGGTTTAATAGTACACATTTGGAATATACAAGGGTTTAACAAGCCAGTCTAATGAAAAAAACCCACACTTTCCACAGGGGCGCAAGAACCTGTAAGCAGTTTTCTCAAACCACTGGCAGCTCTATTTCCTCTCAAGTTTGGGGTTTTATGGAACTCTTGTATGTTTGTTTGTATGTTGGGCAAAAACATTTTTCCTTTAATTTAAACCATTGTTTTCCAAGGAAAGAAGTCATTAGGAAGTCATTTATTTCTAATTATTATGAGGACTTTTTCAAAAGAAAAACCCTTAAATATGAGAAACAAAAATTTGTATGCATCTAGCAGTGGATATAAGGGGTCAACAAATCATGATCCAAACCAGACAATTTACCAGAATAAAAGAATTTTTCCAAGTTCTGTTTCACATTTTAAGTGGCCTCTGCTTTCTTTGTAGCAGAACTCATGTTCCTTGCAGTTCTTTGCCTTCTACACACCAGTTGGCCAATAGCTTTAAAATCTATCCTAAAAGATCACCCCGTAATCCTAGGGATGTTAAATTGTCATACTAGCAGTACAACCCATTACTCCCTTTCCACGGCAGACCCATGTATGTGAGATTTCTTAACAGCAAAAGGAATTCTTATGGATGGCAAACCAAATGGAAGAGAATTTGAAGAGCTTCCATTTGACTTCAGTGAGCAAAGACCTCACAACAGTTGGTGCAGTACCAAAAAAAATCCCGAAGAAGGCTGTAATGACAGTCACACGTATTGTAGATGAACAATCAACAATAGAAGAGACTACTGCACTTCAGAACTAAAAATAAAAATTCTGGTTTTAAACATAGTGGACCTGAGAACACATGGAGTAAGACTATAACAATTAATTGAGATCCTCTTTTTAAAAAAAATCACCCACATCACAGATTTTGTAGAGTTTGGGGGTTTTTTAATGGTATGCAATCAGAATTAATTTTTGCACACTTGAGGAAGCCTAGACACTCTGTATTTGTGACAAGAAAACGATTGTAAGTACTTTGAAAATACAACAGATAAAAAACCCCAGACCTCTAAAGAACAAGTATTTCATTTTAATCATATTTTCTTTCACCCCACAAAGTAAAAGAATTAACGCCCAGCAAGCTCCAGCTCTTACCAAAGGCTTATATAAACATCATATTTTTACAGCTCAAGAGTGAAGATTTCTGCAGTCCAAAGTCTCTGATGCAATATTTTATATTTGTGGTTTCTAGTCATACTTGAAAAATCAGAGAATTTTTTCCTCTCCAATTATTTTTGTTGGAAGCCTATAATAACCCCATGTTACAGGTATTTTTTATATGAAGTGGAATTGACCAACAAAATACAGACAGAGGTGGCACCTATGAAATATTTTCCTATTTCACCGCAGAAAATAGCTCCCTGATATGGTTTTGCACAGATTATAGCATTTGGAAAAATATTTAACAGAGGCCATCCCCTTCTAACAGGCAGACCCATCACACCAATTCCACATCCTCTTCCTCCCATGTTACAAGTTGTTGCCTTTCTTAGAGTGTGGAATATGACTTTCACAAATCTTATTTTGTCTTTTAGTGCTCATGAGGTCAAGCAGAGCAGACTCAGCTACAGCTTTGTTTCTCTGTTGTGTGTAGTGGCCTGGAAAGCCAGCATTCAGATGGCTAATTTTGACCAAAACTCATTGACATGGGAGGAAGAAAAGAAAAAGTGATACCATCTTTAAAAACTTAATATTTGTTCCCTGTCATCTGTATCAGAGAGGAAGAAAAAAGAGCATATTCCACAGTAGATGCCGAGGCATTCTAACCTCTCTTTATGTTGTTACCTGAGGAAAAGGAACACCAGGTGACCGGACTCAGGTCAATTGCTCAATCGCCACCATTCTCTGTAGGGAGAGCTTGGCCAACCACCTAAGGAGAATTACAAGCTGCCCACCACAGGCTACTGATGCTCTCTGTGGACAGTGCTTAACCACAATTAAAGTAATCTGGATAAAAATTACAAATATCAGTGTAAATATATTCAGCCACAAATATGGTTTGGATTAGATGGACAAGGGTATTTTTCAGGCATCATGGCAAATGTGAATCACTGTTGAACTGTTCAGAAAACAGGAGAGCAAGTGTTTTACATGAATTCAGCATGCCCATATTTACTACTGGAGAGGCCTTCTTCTCTTTAAGATGCAGGCCTGGGGGCATAAAAAAAATGTCCCATATCATCTAGAACAGATTGTCTTTGATACCTAAGTTATCCTTCTGTCAGCTGCACAGTCTGTCACTTGACTGGTTGGATGCCATCCACTAAGCATGTATCTCTAGCCACCTCCTACAGCACCTGAGGGCCAGGCCTCTCCGTTAAGTAAAGTTCCCAGAGGTTTGTCACCTCTGCAATCTACACCACAGCTCCACCCACAACTTACTCACAGCAGCATCATTAGCTGGCTGACACATCTGCCGTAGGACAGACTGACACATCTGTCATTATCACTGTCTTGGACCCAGGTTCACAGGTAGAAAAGTATGTTCTGCTATGAATCTGATGGATACAAAGAGGTGCCAAAGTACCACAGATTGCTGATGTAAACAGCTCAAAGTACTTTGTGGTATTTTCCCATTATCGAAACAACCCATAGGAAATGGCTATGCCTTTAAATAATTCTCTTGGATTCATGTTTTAGAAAGTTAAAAATCTAAGTCCTCTGCAGCTGCAGCTGATACTCAAATATACATTCTCCCCACAACTTGCCATTAAAGGAGAAAAATTCTGCTAGCATCAGTTTACAGACAGTTAATTTAGTCACAGAGATGTGGTGGCTTGTTCAAAGTCAAAGAGGAAGTCTGTGGCAATGCTGGGAATTAAATACAGGACTCCAGAAACTCCTTCCTGTTTTTTAACCACATGTGTCATCCTTCGAAATGGTCTTTTCTACATAAGACTTAGTCATGGCTGAAATAAGCCCAGTTCATTAACAAACCAAGGACGTGGCAAGACAAACAGTATGAGTCCTTCAAAACCAGCACATGGATTTTCTTGTTAAAAACACTTGAGGATATTTTGTTAACTATTTTATGACTTTTGTTTCAATTTAAAAAAATAAATAAATAAATAAATAAATCCTTCACTGAAGGTCATTTTTAATGCAATCTAGGATGATGTTCCCGGGAAAAAGCAGAGGCTGATCTGTTTGTACTCTGCACGCTATTAGTCCTCTCAGGTTTTGAACACTGTGGTACTGATTGGTTTTTTTAGTTATTTCAGGGGAAGTCCTGAATTTAAGGTCTCGCAGAGTTCTCCACTTCCGAGCCGAAAAGAGTAGAGCAGAACAATAATAATCTACTTTGTAAGAGATATATAACTGCAAATTTCCTTCTTAAAATAAGCATGTCTCCCTCAAAATCAAGGCAATATTTGTACTCTTTCTACTCACAATGAACTGGCTAAATCACAGACAAGACATTTTATCTTAGTGCTTCTTTAGACCTCCCCCAACAAAAACCAGGCTACCATAACTTGTCTTTGTAAAGCATTTCATAAACCATGAATGAAAAATACAGTAAGAGCAAAACATTAAATAAGTGCCAAAGCCACCAGATCAGGCTCTAAACAAGGCCACAGACTTGACTTTTGCTTTAGTTCTCTAGGGCATATTTATGGCTAAGCATTAATTACTTGTATTTTCTATGTCAGCTTAGCATAGTGTTTTATTTAGTTATGTGGTTTTCAGCTTTAGGAGCACCTCAGTTTCCAGATACTTCTTTATGTAGCTGTCAGACATAGAGAAACAATGACAGCATTGTTAATATATCCATCAAAACAGAATAGATATGATACATTAATGTTTCTATAGCAAACCAACACTGTTAAGGAAGAGATATATTTTTCAAGATTTTTCTAAACATTTTTCCTTACCACTAATTTTTTTAAAAGCTATACGTCAGTGCTTCTCCACAGCAATATTTCAGCCAAATTGGGAACTGGTCTGAGAAAAATAGGAAACACTTTGACCAAGAAGAACATGTTCCTTAACATGGTTTCCATACCCAAAAACCTCTATCTTTTCTTCTCACAGTTGGAAAAGCAGAGAGGATTAGCATTATAAGAAGCTGATATCATAATTTATCTGCTGCACACAATACTTTTACTATCACAACACCTTTCAGGTAATCAAAATAAATGACAGTAGGAAGTTTTGAACACAGAGCAGGTAAGATGCACGCCTGTTAGCTAGTCTTAGAGGAATGAAACTGCAAATTGGCTAAACTCCTTTCCTCCTTGCAACCAAGAGTTTTATTAAGGAAACTGGACTCTGCTGGAAGCTGAAAATGTTTTGTTTCTGCAAAAAATATTGTTGAACCACAAGAGCATCCAAGCTAACTAAATATGGAGTAAGACATGTTTTTGTATACCAGCCCAAAATATTCTCTTACTGATTCATTGGTAACTTATGACCGGTTTGGATATAATCTCAACCAACCATCATTGGTTTTGGGAGGTGAAGTGACATGAGTCAACCGTAATTAACATGATAAAGAACAGCTCGGTGTTATTGCTTAAGTCAGTCCAGTCAAAGCTTTGCTTCTTGCAACAATGTTCCAGTTGCAACCTTTAGAAAAGGCAAATACAAAGGGCCATAGCACACTCCACTTATCATACAACTCCTTTCTCCCTAGCTCAAAAGCATAATACTCTTGTCCAGATGGAGGTGAAACACAGCATCATGTTTTCATGTGCAAGAACACCTAAAGAAACAATAGACAAATACAGTATTTTTTGATATGGTAGATGTGTTGCATACACAGCTTCATGAATTTTTGCTGCCCATTACTAAACATTCTTCTTTCTTTTTCCCATTTCTAAGTCCAGAAGTCATGTCAGTCAAGAGATACTCCAATATCTTTCAGCACAGCTGACATAACCCTGCAAAAGAATGCAACTAAGACTTTGTTCTTTGGCTACAGGAACGTCACATCCAGAAAATACAAAAACAAGCGCTGGAAGCAACAGAAAACGATCTAAAAATAGAGAAAAATTGTATGAATTAATTCAACCAGTGAATTTTAAGATTATATTTAACAATTCCTGCAGAAGTAGTACAGACAAATGTCAGGTTTTAAGCTGAATCTTGAACTCCAGATAAAGGAGCAGGTGACCTGGTGAAGACAATAGAAAGGAGATGGAGTCCAAAAGTTACCTACTGTTAAGCGCGTATAAAATTCTAGTAGAGAGGGAGTAAGTGTTAAGTCTGGGAAAAACTTGATTCTGAGCAATGAAGAGTCCAATTTGAACCTTTAAGCCTTAACTAAGCCTTAGTTGTCAATGTGAGAGAATATACACCATTACCTAACCATAAAGGTGTCAATCTTTAAAGTTTTTGGGATGTACAAGTTTTCCCAATCACCACGTAGGCTGATGTTTATCTTGGAGTTTTCCCCAGTTCTACTGTCTTGTTTACACGTAATATGCAAGCTGAACACTTTTTATGTAAAGTTGTGCTCTTGCACAGCATAAACAGGTTATCAGCTTGAATATCATAGAATTCTAGAATTTCCTGAGTTGGAAGGGACTCACAAGGATCATCGAGTCCAACTCCTGGTCCTGCACAGGACCACTTGAAGAATCACACCATGTGCCTAAGAGTGCTGTTCAAATGCTTCTTGAACTCTGTCAGAGTCGATGCTGTGACCACTTCCCTGTGGAGCCTGTTCCAGTGCCTGATCACCCTCTGGGTAAAAACCTTTCTAACATCCAACCTAAATCTCCCCTGACACAACTTGAGGCCATTCCCTCGGGTCCTGTCACTGGTCACGAGAGTGAAGAGATCAGTGCCTGCCCTTCCTCTTACCCTCATGAGGAACTTGTAACTGCAGTGAGGTCTCCCCTCAGTCTCCTCTTCTCCAGGCTGAACAGACCAAGTGACCTCAGCTGCTCCTCATATGTCTTCCCTCTAGACTCTTCAACATCTTTTTAGTCCTCCTTTGGATGCTTTCTGACACCTTTATATCTTTCCTATATCGTGGTGCCAATCCACCTCTGATGAATAACATGAATGTGATGTATTCTGAATAGCAAAAAACTAGTGCTAAAACAGACTTGTTTTTTCTATGTTACCTGCTTAAGCTGCTCTTAAGATACTGAAAGAACAACTGATGTCTTACAAAATTCACCTGTGTTCTCAAAACAGTTTACCTAGTCATGTAATCCCCACTGCTCCTTCCAGGATTCACACTGCTTGCCACCTTTGAAATACTGCTTTTCTCAAGGGGAAGCAGTCTAAGATTACTCATCCTTGCCTGCCTCAAAGTTACAAACTTGAACGGCAACTTAAAAGGAAGTATCAGGATTTGTATGTTCCTTAGCCAAGACCTAGTACTTCGTTTAAGAAGAGCTTGTAGATCTAATCATCTCCTTGCACTCTATTTTATTACTTGCCCAGAGCCATCTGAAGTACCAGTTCCTTCTATCTGATAGAATATGCAACGCGACACTTTGTGGGACTCACAAAATGTTTTCTCTCATGCTTAGTGGGTTATATTTTCATACTAAGCATTACTGAACTGGTAACTCCATGGATCTTACCCTGGACTGACCCTGCTTTATATTGTTTTTGGCTCGAAGAGGCAAGAATGAACAACCCCCAGTGAGAAGTCTGACCATCTTCCTCCAGGGGAATTGCAGCTGTGGAGAGTCCACATATCATCTTTGGAAAATACAAATCTGTAAGGCAGTTTCTCATTGCTGGCATAATATGGTGCAAGTCAGACCACTTTCACTAGTACAGATAAGTCCTTTGATGTCCTCCTTTGATGAAACAGAAAAATAGCAATTGCATCCAAATAAAGCTACAGGTAAAGAAATGGTAATTTATTTTCATCCAGTGAGAATCTGAAAAAAAAAAAAGATTAGCTTGAGCAAGCCTGAAAAACCACACAGGAACACTCAACAAGAGGGTTTTGCAGCAATGTTTCCCAGAGTTCCTGTTTCTGGCCAGGACAAGAAATACCACAATAATAGCCACAGTTTAATCTGAAACTGGATATGCATGCAAGAATAATGAAGATGGAGGGATGGGGAATGACAGACACAAAAACACAGGACTTTTACAAGCTCTGTCCAACCTAAAGAAAGGCTTGGGTTTCTTTATAGCTCAAGTTCAGTTGAAACCTTTATGTAATTCAATAGGAAAAGCTGGAGTGGAAATCAACACTTGATCCGGGTCTTATATTCTCTTTACCTCAAATACTGTATAATGTTGGCTCCTAAGAGCTGATGAGTGATAGCCTTAAAGGTGAGAGGCAAACAGCACAATGGCAAATCCAGTGAGATGACAGGGTGCAACAGAACATGGCTACAAAATGTGTGAAGAGAATTCACTGGTTGTAGCAGAGCCTGGAAGAAACCATGGAGGTGGGAGAAAGACGGGAAGGAGGATGCAGCAATGGCACTGAGCACTACCTTGAAAAAAGTGTCAAATGACCATTGTACAGAGTGGCCATTCCAACCCATTTATATTCTGTGTTTGCTAACACACCTGCATCGTGCTCTTGTACACGCGAAGACTTGCAGACAATTTCTTCCCAAAGTGGATGCAATGAATACATATAATTTCTGTATTATTAGCATAGAGAGACACCATAGGGACAGCACAGACCTTTACTTACACATCATCTACTGGCACCAGTTGCACTGACTTTAGCAAAGTTACTCCTGATTTACATCTGTGTAAAAATAAGTCCAATGTGCTCAAGGAAATACTCTGCACAGCTGGGACAGTTTAGAAACACGAAATAGATGTTTGCAACACCATGTGATTAAAGAAAAACCCAAACCACAGAGTTTAGATCTGAATCCAAATCCTCCTCAAGCTTGGTGTGTTTTAGATCCAAGATTTTGATTCAGACCCTTGTCTATATAAATTGTAGCAACTCAAAATTTGCTGTAATTTTAACTAATAAATCACACCGAATACATCGGCACCTACTTTGGATTTTAAAGGCTTTGTGGTAACTGGTAAATTAAGCTGCGGAACATAAGCAGTAAGTACTTTTTGGTCTAGAACAAAAAAGAAACATGGAATATAAACATGTTAACAGGCAAGTGCCAACTTGATGTTCCACTGAAATTATGAATTCCATTGTCCACAACTCAGATGTGATCATTAATTTGCTATATGAACAAATACATGATCATTAGAAGAACTCATTCCAGAGTTAAGCTGTAGGGACACCTGTGACAGAACACAACAATTCCCAGCACGAAAAAATATGTCATGGTTCCAAACCTAGTTTTTGCTTGCAGTTAGAACTCTGCTTCTATGAAGATTATCCATCAACCTCAGCTGTTTCCTTGCTCAAATGTTTGTGGAAGACACTGAGCATTTTTTTAATGTCTTTAACAGCAGCAATCCCATTTCCTTCCGTAGGACAAGTCATTGAATGCTTACACATTAGAAAGCAGAACTTACCTATTATGAAAATATTTGAAATGCAAGCAAACTTGCCAGAAAGTAACAAACAAGCAAAATACCTTTCTCATTCAAGTGATCGGCCTTAACTTCCAGCAAAGGCAAAGATCCAATGACTTGAAGCTGAAGCTAGAAAAATTCAAAACACAAACTAATTTTATTTTTAAAAGCTGAATCTTATTAATCAGTTGGATTTACATACCCTTAGTATGAATGAGAACAGGAGTGGCCCATCTAGGAATATGTACATTCTTAATACTTGCTTCCCTAATAGCCTATTTTTTTCTGAATTTCGAAGTGTTCGTCTTTTTAAGTGCATATACTGAAACTGGTTGTATAAGACATAATTAACCCAGTAATAAAATTAAATCATCTTCCCACTCTTGAGAATCAGTATCCAAACCAAAATATGTCGACTACGCAGTTAGTTGTGGGAAAAAAGTTTCTTTCCTGGAGTCTAGGCCAGTAATTCCACGTTTGAGAAAGTGCTTTCAATTTAAGTTAAAGGTCTACTGACTCCAGCCACAGATGTTTTCTCTCAGCGGTGGTATATGCTGCCAACCAAGCTGACAATTCAGAAATATTGGGAATATGCAGAATAAACCTTCATTTCACTTTTCACTCTGACATATGACAACCCAGTAACTGAAGTTTTCGAAGTAGTGTAGTCAGACAGCTTCAAATCCTCTTCTTTAGCAGGCAGTACTAAAGAACAAAAATGCAAAATTGGAGCTCTGTGCTGGATGTTAGTACTTACTGTAACTAGGTGCCAGCCTTTTTCTCAATGCAACATTTTCTCAACTAATCAGTATTTTATCTTTTCTCAGTGAAAGAATATTCTGCCTACTTTCTCCCATTCAGTTGCTTTCACTGTTTCCATAGATTTTGCTTGGGTAACAAAAGGCACAAGTCTCTGGGGTACAACAGCAACCTTCGCAGCAGATCCCTAGCCTCATCCCAGCCAGAAAAACAGCAACACTTACAAGGACATGAACTGATTTTCTCAGGCCCACCTGCACAATCTTATATAACAAAACTACACGTTAGTCAAAAACAGGTAGTGCTATACCTTTTACTGTCATCTGAGCACAATGCACAAAGAGGGTGAACAGAAATATGGTTTCTTGAGTCTCTACATCAACAGTGACACCATTCATCAAAATAAAACTACAAAAGCTGTAATTGTTTCCAAAGATCCATAAATAAACTCCAATGCCTCAGAGAGATCCACACCGCAACACCTGTCACAGCCAGATGTTTTCGTTTGTTCTGCAGAAGTAAACTCAATGCTTTCAACAAGAGGGGAAAACTGTCCTGGTGTTTTTTGGTTAAAGGGGAATTTTGATACATCAGTCTGCTTATATGTATATCTGCCTTCTTATCTATCTATTCAGAACTAGCTTACACATGAAATCATAAGTTTGTTGGTAATTTTGTGGCTTCGGACATAGTTTCTTTTCTTTATGCAGGCAATGTGACCTGCTGCACCCACTTTTTTGAGTACCTAATAAAAATTCTGAGCCTGGAAAGATTTGGGGATATAACTATTTCAGTTAAAGCGTATCTGAGTCAAGGTCATGTTGCCAAGGAAGTGCATGAGAAATTTGCCTTACTACTGCTCATACTATGATTCTTATACTGAATACAAGAAAAACATACAAAGTCACATTTATAGAAACAAATTATATTATTTTACTGACTTAGTATGCTGTGGTTCAGTTCCAGTAAAGAACATACTGCTTACTATGACAGCAAGGAGGGGATCTACTGTTTTACCCAAAGAATGCATTCAGTAAACTAAATTATTAATATCTTTCTTCAACCCGGTAGCTAGAAAGTAGGAAAAAACTTCTCCATTAGACAGGAGTGGGAAAATTCACCTATATTTGATTCACAGCTGCAAGTAACATCTATAGCTTAATTAAAAACCTCCAGTCAATACTGAGATAAGAGGGAAAATGTCAATTGTTTCCAAGAAGGCCAGGTGACACTTTGTCAGCCCAGCTGTACCTTAAGAGAATACATATAGATAAAATTCTGGCTTCTGGAAGTAGCTGATCTTGATTTTTCTGATCTCTGTCTGTTTGAAATTTTCTTTCTACATTTAAGGGTGATAAGCATTCATTACAAAAACCCAAGCATGTCTGCAATGATTCTTCACTCTGGCACAGACAGGAGACTCAACTTCTTTTGTGTGAATAAAGCTACAGTGATGAATTAACACACGAACAGTAACTGACTGAACGAAAATTTCTGTGGTCTTTTATTGTGGCTCAAAGAATCAAGGAAATGGAGTTCCAGCTATCTCTGTTTCTGATGGGTGCAAAGCAAATTTTCCAAAACTGTCAGTGTATCATCTGCAAAAATTAACTGTGAAGTGGAATCATGTTACCCTGCATGGAGAAGAGTTTTAAATACTGCAACTGCTTGTTATACTTCGAAGACCTATCTCTATCTAAACATCTTTTTGACTATTTGTCACTAGAAAAGATAACTTGTGGAAGTGAAAGATTTTAATACACCTGGAAAATATTTTCCCAAGTAACTGATTAATTTCAGCTTGTCTTTTAATGTTGGTTTTATGACTCTGTAAGAAGCCATTGTAAACTACATTGGTGTACCCAGCTACGTCTTTTTCTTGCAAGCTACACGATTTAGATTAGCAGTACCTAAAATGCTCAGGTGCAGAGGGTTGTTTTCCTCTAATAAGCTGATAAACTTCCCCACACTCTGCTATCGTCTCAGTGGAAATATACCTACCTACAGGTTACAGCTAGAGAGATTTTCAGCTTATGTTTTACACTCATTTGACCCCCTAAAGGGTAAATCATTAACTCAATTGACCAGTACACTGATGGGCCATATAACTGGGACAAACAAAACTTAAACAAACATCCCTTTTTCAGCACTGGTAACTCAAGGACATTTTTTATGAGACCAGGGTTTGAAAGCTTCCAGGTGAGATCAGTGTTCAAGGGTTTTTGGCCCAATCGATGTAACAATCACTTGTTATATTTACCAGAGAAAAGCACTAGCAACACACAGTGCACGTGCAGAAAACCAGACCTGAACACAATGTATTATGCATCATTTTCCTACGAGATTTAAACCTTCCCTGAACTGTAGATTCAGCAGAGAAAGGCAACCCCATCCATGTTTGGCTGAACTTCTAAAAACTCATAATAAAACCCTCTTTTCCTTTATTTTGTAATTTGTTACTTCTAAGATCCAGGCAGCACCTGTAATTTTTATTAACTGTAAGCCTACACAGGGAAAATGAAAATTACCTAAGCTATATTGCAGCATTTCAGTTGGTGTGTTTTAGTGCAGGTAATAGACTTTGTGATGAAAATGCTCAGCTTCAGGAATTTTCCTAGCAGATTAAGAAACAATTTACTACTTTATCCTGTGTTATATCCCTTTTAGATTCTATTAATAGAAAAGCTCCATGGTTACAATCTTAGTTTCTCTAAACTAGTGAACTCAATCCAGTTCATAGGAGTCAGTAAAGTGTTACTAACTATAGTGCTTTTCTTCTCAAATAGGTAAGATCTTCATAGTTTCAGGAGCCAGTTGGATGTCAATCTCTTCTGTTATTAAAAGACAAGAAAACCAAAGAGGCCAATGAACTCTTGCAAGGACCCATTTTTAATACAACCTTTAGTAGGGTTTATTTTTTTTTTTATTTTATCCTGATCTTAAAGTGAGCACATACTGGGAAGTGTTATCTGTCTTTTCCCTTCAGGAAAGGTGCAAGTTTCATCTGCAGACACCTTGGAATATTGCTAACTTTTTCCTATGGTGAAAGTCCCTATTCCATACAGGATCTCCTAGTGTGTTTAACTATTTTAGTTTCATCCTCGTAACTGAACAGTTTGACTACTAGCTGAATAATATGGGCACATCCAGAATCACTGAGAGATGCTGTTTATCATCACTAAACACAGCAGCATCTCACATAAGACAAAATAAATAGCAGATGTCAGTAATCCATCAATGTGCTCCCATCCGCAAATACTGCAGGTCAAAATCTTCCAAGCTGCAGCTGTGCAACAACTTCCATTTGAATAACGATTCACTGCTATAACAAAGAAAAACTTTCCTTTTGTTATCTAATGTACATATCCAATAGCTCTTATCACAACAGTGAAATAAAAGGAGGGCTTGATGAGTGTATGGGGGCTGGTATTCAGCAGAATTCCCCAGAATTCCCTTTTGGGATATGTGCTGCAAATTCACTGATGCAGGATCCCCACTATGCAACAAAGACTTGAATACACAATAGTAGCTTAAGTTAAGGATATTGGCACTGTGTCCACAGCAATTTTGAGTGAACTCGCAGTAACATACACATGGGATATAAAGGCTTGAGACGTAACTCTCCCTTTTTCCATTGTTTCTCTCATGTGGTTTAGAGTACATCTTTTCAACATTCTTCACATCCTCCCCTTCCCACCACTCCCAGAAATGGGGGTGACATTTATTCTCCCCACCATGAACTTGTGGAATGAATCACACACAGTGCTAGTGCAGGAAAATCCTGTTTCCTGAGAGCAACCATAGAGCTCTGAGCACCAAGGTTAAGTTATGACATGCAAGCTGGCATTAAATCCACCCTAAAGTTCAGTTCATGTAAGAGTTCAACACCATGTAAGATTTTACTGGTGGTTGCTCAAACTGAGTGACACAAAAACCTGCTTAACAAATCCTCTCCTCCAGCACACTGTTCTCCCTGAGCAAGGAATAAATAGGCAGCAGAGCTTTATCCTCAGATTATTCAAACCAAAATGGCAAGGTTGAAGAACTGCAATTTCCTCTGGAGAAATTCTCATTTGTTTCTGCCAAACAGCTACAGGTTTCTGCTGCTGCTAGGCCAAAACAGCTTGACAGAAGCACTCAGTTTGGAAGTGCCTGGAAAGATGGGATGTTTCTCAATTCTTCTTTCCAATGAATTTATGTCTCGTCCACGTGCCACAAGCAGGATTCCAACAGTTCCCTCCACCAGGTTAAAAAAGACCAACAAATACAGTTTAGCAGAAACCTTGACACTGCTGCTTCCATAGAGGGGTATATAAACCACTCCACAAAAGCACTTCTGGGAGTTTCAGAGTTCACAGCCTCACACTTGAGAGTCTTACCTCACCCAGTTCCAGAGACCTTTGCCCTGAATACATTAGATGTGAACAGGACAGGGCATAGAGGTGACTGCATGGGTTCTGCAAAGCGGGCTGCCCCTCCAAGATTTCATTGCTCAAAGAGCTACTCAATGTTTGTACGGTAATAGCCACAAAAAAATGGGACTGAACTCACAAAAATGAACATTCTCCTCAGAGAGATGGCTGCACAATAAAAGGACTGAAAGACACTGGCTGACATCATGAGAAGAGTTTAATTCCCAAATTATTAATCTATATTTTCAAGGCTCCTGCAGTATAAAACCATAATGCTTTTTTGACCCTCGGAATTCCCTCCCTGTTGGTACGTTAAGATGAGGAATTAAACTGTTTCATAAATTATGGTTTGTTAGTGTTGTACAACAGATTATAGATGGCACCTACAGAAGGCATAAAAAGTACAGAAGGAACAGGAAAAACTACTCCTATTCAGATCTGCAGCACACAGGCTGAATTCAGCTCTGGTGAGCAGAGGGAGGACACAGGCTCCTTTCCCACTAGAGAAACAAGTATTTTAAAGCTATCTAGAGTAGAACTTTCATTAGCGATGGTCTCTCCACTAGATTTTGTTTCTAGCCCAAACACTTAGTTCAAACCAGAACACATCAAATATTGCCTTTATTATCTAGGTAGCAGGCATTATGCACTGTTGTTAGCACCACAAGAAGCTGTATCCTTAGCAGATCTGAGCTGCCAGTCACAGAGAAGTAATCCATCAAAAGCCCTCCTGAGAAATCTCAGTCTGTTCTGTCAGCAGCAGCACTGTGAAAAACACCGAGAGCCAATACCCCACATAGCATTTAGGCAAACATGCACTGAAGGTCTTGCCCCTTCCCTACACCTCAGCTCCACCAACAGCTCACTCAGACCCTTCCCAGCCTAATATATCAGACTCCCTGACACCACCAGCTATAAAAAGGCCAGGGAAGGAGTTAGTAAGTGGATAACTGCAGCAGATCTCCTTGACATAGAAATTGTGCAAATGGAAAACAGGTTTTGTTTCTCCTTCCCCCATTAAATACATAGCATCCATTTGATGTGCTACCCATAAGTTCGTATCGGTGAAAAAGTCTACTTCTAACTACATTATGTTAAAAAAACAAGGCTATTGCAATAACATGACAAAATCTCCAGTACTTAAAGAAAATCTCAGTGAGGAACTGGATGGATCATTCACATTTATTGTGAAGGCAGACAAGACTTACCAATAAAATTTTTACCCCACATAAACTCTTAATAAGTACTTCCTGTACAAAACTTTAATCATTTTATGAGCTACTGCCTATCATGAAAAAAGACATCAAAAGAGGTCAGACAAACCTTTTGTAGTGAAAACAATCAGTTAGCAATGAAAATTTCCAGGACAACAGTAAGATTCTAAAATTCTTCCTATTATTTTATTTATTCAAGTTGACCAAAGATATTAACTATGAATGGAAAATCAGCTCCAAATCCTGTAAATGAGTTTGGTTTAGTGTCCAACCTTATGACCAGATATAGCAGTAACATAAGTTACTTTGCAAGTGCTTTCAGCGTATCTGTTTCTCCTAAAGTCTGGAAAAAAATCCTGATATGGTAAAGTAAGAATGTGAAAATAAAAATACCATTTCTCTTACAGCAAGAAATGAGAAATGGATACTTTTTTTCTTTTTTTTGTTTCTTCAGGGAGGAGAAAATGTCAGTTTTCTTGTTGTCTCAGCAAAGCTGATGCTGGCAAGCACCTTTTGTTTCATAACTGCAAATACAAGGCATGAAATTTGACCTTTCGTCAACATGAGATCAGTTCTTGTGGTCCAGAACTATTTCTGACCAGACCTTGCCATATAATAGAAACCGATTTCACTGAGGCATTTCTGGTCTGAACATTTGAAAGCAAGCTACACGTCTGTTAGTTACCTGCAACTTGCTTATTCAGTTTGCTCTTCTGAAATTTGAAAACAGTGAAAGATGTATGTGACAATTACAAGCATGGTGATGTCTGGCATGCCTGCACTGCCTGGTGGGGAACACCACATTAGTATTGATGTAGGTGGGTTTGTTTACTCCCTGTTGCACGGCTCTGAAAGCCACAGCAGCTTGGGCACTGGGCCATGGTAACACAGTCACACTGAGCTATGTGGTCTCCTGCAACCAGGAGTGTTTGGCCAATACTTAGCTGTGCAGTGGGGAAATAGTTATAAAGCACTCGTCCTGCTTCCTTCACTTGGGCATGTGCACACAAGCATGCACTTAGACACGGACATGTCCCTCTGCAGCTTCTGTCTCTGGCTACCCATGCTTCCACAAGGTTTACTTGCACTTCTTGGTTTGTAGGGTGTGGAAAGCAGGGAAAGCAATGTGGAAAGTGTTGTTCATTTCCTGTAATAGCTTACTACTCACACCTGAGGAGATTGTGGATGGGGAAACTTTACCTGCATGCTGCTGTCCTGTCAGATATATGAACGTGAGCTGTCAACAGTCTGGTTACTGCTGTCTTGCAAAACAACAGTCAATGTGATGTGGGAACCAAAAAAACCTAATGTTCCTTAGGCACACTGGGTGATTAGCTGTAAGACTGCAGCACACACATTGCTTCCACAGTCTGTCTGAGTCAGCCCACTACACAGAGGGCTGCATTTTTCTATAGTTTTCTGCAGATTCTCAGTTCAGTCTTTTCATGACTTACGGGATGATGAGACCCTTAGGTTTTGTACTAGGCTAGCTTCTTTTAATTCTCCTTCTCCAAGGGAAAAGTCTTCACTCACAAATAGCAAAGCAACTTCAGCATAGCATATGTGATCAAATCAGAGGTTAATTGTCTCTACTGACTGCTTATTTCATAGCAATTAAAGCTATAAAATCGGTATTATAGAAAGTACAATGTACCTCAACATCAACTAGAAAGCAGAGGTGGCTTACTGGGGTGCTTATGCAGACACCAACCAACCCAGTTTCTGTACTGTAAAACTGGAAACAACAGCTTGGCCCATGCTTGCCTTAAATTGGTTCGTGTCACCTTGCCCAGATCAAAAACCTGGCTGCTAGGATTTTTCATCAGAGGAATTATTTTACGGATTATAGGGATTTTTTAGGGTACATTCTGATTGTTAGCACTTAAACATGTTGGATCTCCATGCACAGGTCCTGAGACGATGCCCTTCATAGAGGTTTGGCCATCTGAGTTCAGGATCAATGGAGACACAGCACAGCCCACCGGCAGCATTTCTTCCCTGGTGTCCCTGTGCAGAGGCTCCCATGCCATGCTGGACAGGCGACAACCCAGCTTGGGGCTTGTCACCACCCACATTACCTACTTTCCAGCTAAAACCGTGTTGCTTGGCCTCTGCCTGATCCACTGCTCCTGACACATTTCATCTTCACCATGGGCTCTGCTCATCCATGCCCATATCCCAAACTATAGGTGACTTCCCACTTAAACAGCAGCCCATACCCAGTGAGGTGTCCGATGCCAGGGGCTGGGGCTGCCCCAGGCCCACATGGCTGCCTGCTCCTGGCTGGAGAGTGGCACAGGCTCTGCCTGCCCACAGGGAGCCCCCACTGTTCCCATTCCGTGGTCCTCACAGCACCTGACACTCTAATGTAGACTTCTTGCCTTTTACATTGCATTTTTTACCATATTAAGAAGCAGTTGTAGTGGTTCAAGTAAAAAGGAATTGGTCCCCTGAGATGAATGTGTAATGATTTTCTTTGGACTGAGGAAGGGAAATTCATTTTTGATTGAATAATATGAGAAAAAAGCCTTACATGTGCTAATTTGTTGGACTCAGATGTGTTTAGACTGGGTTATAGGGATGTTTTGACATTGGGTAATTAGGGTAATTGGAGAAAACAGCTGGACTATTTTGACACTAAAGATTTTGATATGGCTAAGGTCACTGTGACACTAAGATCATGCAAGTGATATAAATGTAAAGGAACTAGCATAATGAAACAAAGCAATTTTCTATATAACACCAAAGATACCTTTAAAAATACATGAATTAAATAGCTTGGGACTTTTCAAAAATGGATCTTTGGAGACATCTCCCAGATCACATCTTTTTACTTCTACAGACGATCATATCTGCCATGCGAAGAAGAGTGTGAGTATGAAACAGAAAAACAAACTGTGATAATAAAATAAACAGTTTTATTTTATAAGTGTTTGGCTTTGGCAATAGTTACATAAGGACTTTTTTTCCCTGTTTCTGCAAGCATAAATCTTCAGCTGTCCATGAACATTTTGATATGCCTAGTCAGAAACAAATTTAGCAAAAGCAACAACCAACAACTTGACCTGTCTTATCTCAGGCTCTTGTTAATAATAATTCAAAATTCAAATGTCAATTTGTCCCATACTTCAGATGTACCTACAAGATTGTCCTGAATGGCATGACAATTAACGAGTATTTGTTATGCCTACAAGTGTTTCATGAATAGAGCCTGATTTTATAAGATATTTCAAGGCTGGAAAACATTCTATAAAATCTGCAAAATCTTGGGACATTTTAGCTATCCTGTATTAAAGCTATGGTTTTTCTGAACAGAGGCCTTGATATGCTGGTTTTTAAATGAGCCACATTTATGATATAAATGTTTCATCAGAAATAGATATTCTCATATTAAAAGTGGTAGAGGAACTTCTCAAGAAATTTGCAAAAAAAAAGGCAACAGTGAATACTTCTGTATTGTCTTCAATATTAAAATAAGACGGTGTGTGCTAACAAGAAGCTAATTCAGAGAAGTTGCAGAATTTGCTAATTTTGCAGAATACCTTTCAGGTTAGAAAAGATTCACAGAAGTAGAATCAGTTCCCGAAACTTTTAAAACTGTATTAATTCCTGTTTAGCAGATATCCTGTTACTGATACAAAACTATAATTATAGTAGCCTGTCGTTTCATCCGTGTTACACTGCACACGAAACACTGCGGCTGCTTAAAGTTCCTTCCAATTAAAACCCTTCGACTTAAAAAATGTAGGATTTCCTGCATTTTTGTCTTCTGTTCGCTCTTTGGAAACCAAGCTCTTTGACATTACTACACATTCTGGAATACAATAAGAGTGCTTCTCCATTGCCTTAAGAACATCAGCATTTTAAACACAGAATTTCAATAAAATCCACCAAGTTTACAGAAAACTTTTAAACAGAAGAGCTGTTTGTTAAGAAGTGTTTCCTCTAAAAATGCAACATTTCATAGGCAAATTGCTTTTTAAAAAACTTATTTTAAAAAGCCCACATTTCTTGTTCTTTCTCTCATTGTGCTAATATAGTTTTTAATCACTTGTAGTTTTGATTACATAATTCTCATCATGAGAGAAAACACTCAGTGATTCATCTAATCAGATTTGCTAGGAGAGATTTCCCATGCTTTGTTATTGGCAATAATTTTCTTTTAAATCTCAGATAATGAAAACCCATCTATCCACAAGTGAACTAAATTAGTTAAAAGCAAACAAAAAGACCAAAAAAAGGAGTCAGTACATGCATGTATATGACTGGGGCAAGAGGAAAGCACTTTCTCTAGGCTGCCTGGAGCTAGGTGGCTATCTTGTATATGATATTGATTGACACGTTCGTCTTCTTTTGTGCTTTTCTTTTTTGATCCTTCAAAAATATATGTACCTATCTTTGGATATGTGTGAGTCTTCTGTCTCTATTTTTCAGCCCATGCTATAGCTGATATAATTTTCTTTCCCAAATGCTCTTTGAGTAGATGAGGAAGCCATCCTTTTTACCAACTCAGTTTCCACTGGCTCCTGAAGAACTACAGAGGTGATGGTAAATAAACAGCAACAACTGGGCAACTGCAACTGTGCCTCGCGTGAGGTTGTTCTTATCCTCAGCCATCAGTCAGAAACATAGCAGTGATTTGCCAGTCACCTACGAATAAAGCAGAAATATTTGCCAGAAATTTTTTGAACCTGCTTGTCTCCCGTGGTTCTGAGGGGCATTACAGGCACACTGTCACCAGTTTGGCCTTTACCGGAACATCAGGATTATCTACCAATCCCTAATGTTTATTTTCTAAGAGCAAAGGGTCTCCAGACAAATTCCCAAACAACCTACTACATAGAGTGGGACTGGACTTCACTAGACAGATCAGCCACTCTCCACAGGATGTGGGAAGTGTCCATAATGAAGCTGAGTGTGGCTGATAAATGATCCCTAGGGTAACAGAGTACTGGGTATGTATTTTATTAGGTGATGAGCAGAAGAAGGGTAACATCTGGATTCAAGTCCTTCAGGCTAAATCTGCCGAGTGTTCAACTCAAGTTCAGTTTATTTGAACAACATTATAACAGTTAAATGGATTCCCGTGGCACAGATCGCAATGCAATATGGAAAATGAAATAGTAATAGTGCAATGGTGTTCACCTTTGACATGAAAAATGCACTGAAGAAAAAGGTCCATCTGAGAGACAGCAGATAGTCAACAGCTATTTAAGACAGCAAAACAGTGAACAGCAGAGATCTCTGGGCTAGAAAAAGCTTAAAATCTTGATCAATGTGCTACCACAACAATGCAAGTGACCTGAACACTGAAAGACCAGGCCTTCTTTTCATAGCATCGTTCACGGCTTCATCGTTCACAGCTTAATGAACACGAGGGAGTCCTGGCCATGTTAACTGAAATAACAGCACTGATTTGTTTCACACAGTTGCGAAGACAAAGGCTGCCTTTTGAAAACACAAACTCCCTCATTCCATGTTTTCATCAGCAATCTGCAGGAGTTTTAACACAATGTGCAAGCACTTCTGGACAACATGGGAGGTTGTCAGCTAAGGAAGGAGCAGGGGAGCAGCAGGAACCTCACCTGACATACTGCAATCAAGCTCGGGCAGGATTCCAGGCCATGGGGGACAGCGGGACTGGCTGAGAGGCATGAGCTTGGAAAAAGAGTGCATTGTGAAACCAATGCACACTGAATGGGCTTGCCCAGATAATGCAGTCAGAATAAATAACAGGTATTTTAGCACTCCCAGTTTCATGAGCTTTTCTTAATGATTGTGTTGATGAACCATACACATACACAACCCTAGCTCTAATTTAACAGAGTTGTATGCGCAGATAGTCAGTGTCACTGAGGTAATATGAATCATTTAGAGATTGCCTTACAGGTTGCTTGCAAGAAAAGAATTTTACAAAAATGTGTGCATGTTATTTATAGCCCATTTTATTTATAACCTATTTTATTTTGAAACAAACATACTGGTTTTGAGGCGAAAAAAGAAACATAAAAAATCCTGAGGCTCGAGCTTTTTTCTTCACACATTTTTGGCATGAGGACAGCTCCCCATTCTGTTGACTTTAACTGCTGTCTCTTCCAGGTTCTGCTCACTTCTATTTCAATTGAGCCAGTGCTTCCACTATGCTCAGGTATCTATCAGCCAATCTCTGGCTCCCAGAAGAGTCTTTGGAGCCTTCACTGAGTATGTTGTTTAAGAACAGCTGTGTCTTGGAAAAGATTGTGCTTCTGCCACAAAGACCAAAACTATCATTTTCACAAGACAGAAAAAAATTAATAGTCTTATAATAACAGTTTTGGTGGATATGGGATTTATCAAACTCATAGTAAGACAGTGAGCTATATTTGCCCTGAAAAGTGAACAACAGGACTTTAACAAGTTTTATTTCATGAATTACTGGCTATTTCGGTGGACCTTTAGGTTCTGTAGTCACATGCATTTGTCAACAACATGTAAGAAGCACAAATATGGCAACAGGGTTGATTCAAGAAAGTAAACACCATCCAGTAGGAATAAAGAGCAGGGAGAGGTGATTTTATACTCCATATGCCCAGTGGTATCCTTTTGATCAACTTCTACCTATATATACAAAAAGCTGCCAACATGTTTCTGTTATGGACAGCACCACCACCCAGATACATACAGACTAACACCTCCCAGGCTTCATATCCAAACATGCACATTGACAGTACCAGTTTCAGGCACTTCAATTATCTCCAAGCTCCTCCGCACACTCCTGCCCTTATGGGGTAGACCCACAGTTTCCCTTGTTCCAGACTCAAGAGGGCAGACACGTGTCCAATTTTGTCTTGCTCAAACTCCCACTGAACTCAGCAGGATGTTATGGAGAAGGTTGGACACACCCATTATAAAGACTATGGAATATCAGAATTGCTATTACGCAATCCCTCCTCTGGGACACACATACAGCTGAACCTGCAGCTCCCGTATCACAACACACATGACACGATCAGAGATCTCCAGTTCAGCTAAGTGCCTGTCTCAGGCATTTCTGCTCTCCAAGTCACACAGGGGTGTACAGAAGCAGACTGATATTTCAGAGAGCCAAGACAGAAGCTGCAGTTGTGACACTCCTCTCTAATAGGAAGGACTGAAGCATGGTAAGGCAGAATAATTTCTGATCTTTTGGAAGAGTGTACTGGCAGGGCAAACCATCTCACTTCCCCTCACCCATGCTACTTCGCCATTTGAACTGCCTTGCAGACACCTGGCACACAGCACACAACTTTTTAATCAATACAGGACACAGAATGTGCATATATGACACACGCAGCCCTCAGGCCATTTCACAGTCACGACAAATGAAAGGAAATTAGGTAATCGGCTCCAATTATACTTTGACAACGGCTTCTAAATCTCACTCCACTGAACAGTTTTCTAGCAAAAACAGAAGCAGTAAAAAAATAATCACAAAATTTTAAAATATGTTGACCTTTATTCAAGCAAGAAACATCAGGTATGAGAAAGAGAAAGCATGTAGTCCTGCCTCTCTCAGGCACACACGCACACCTGCTTTGCTGTTGTTGACAGCAGATAGCTGCAGGGCTCTTCCTGAGAGACATCCTGCATACCACAAAAGAGCTGGAGAGTATGAACTGTGACCCCCTTCAGCTTTGATAGACTTGTCATTTCTTTCAAGCTTTTCCATCCATCATGCACACTCTTTCTAATGTTTAACTCAATTTTATGAACATCCCTGGAGGGAACTTCACTGCATCTTTGACACTGCTTTAATTGCTGTCAGGTGGAAATAGTGAGTTTTTACATGTGATTAGTCCTATTTGTAACCTCCTAATTTCATTGGGCACTTCTGGTTGCTTCTTACTTGCATTAAATGAGTGTGATTTCTTGACATGGTTGTAAAATGTATCTCACTTGGGAGTTCCATTACCCCAGGTGTGTTGAGAAGACTCAGGATAGCAGTTTTGATGAAATAATTTACTGTTGTAGCAAGGAAAGATACTGTGTGCCCTTTTGATTTCTCCTGTCATAATAAGCAATGCAGGCAGTAAAAGCTCTATTCGCTCATCATCTAGAATGATAATCAAGAGAGCTACTAAAATAAAACCAAATATTGCCTGAGGCAGTTCCTGAAGTGACTTGATCGGCGATTTGAAGGGAGATAATATTCTTTTTGTTCTTTTCAGTCTTTAGATAACACAAATTCATCAACTAACAAACACAGCTGCCCTGTAGCACTTCCAACACAGTCAAAACCTAACAACTTAGAAATCTTGTCAAAAGAAAACTAACACTAGACTCCTATGCATCATTCCTTTAGACCAAAACACATAAACAAAAAATAGCAGATCAAAGCAGTCAGATCAAATTACATAAACTTCAGGGGAAAAATATCTGACATTCTGGTTATTAACCCCGAGGGAACTTTAAGCCTTTATGGGGGTTTTCCAATCATTGCTGGAAAACAAGGAAGAAATGCTTTGCATGAGAATGTATATAGTGTACCCCTGCACACACATATATGACTGAGTCGTCTTAAAATAGAAGATGGCAATCTAGGGAATTTATTGCAGCTGATGCATACAACATTCTGAAGCCTCAGAAAGCCTATAGGAAGAAGTTCTGTTCTTCTTGATAATGCCTGACACTTCTCTGAGTTTGTCAAGAGAGCCTTTGGATCAGGTTTCCCAGAGAGTTCTTGGTGCTGCTGCTATGGAAAAAGAGAGTATACTCCAGAGGTGGTGAATGTAGCAGCAAGAACAGCTCTCAGCTCTTTGGTCTGCACTCACAGGAAGGAAGCATCTTTCATCCAGACCCATCTTCTTTTCTCCTTCGAAAGGTAGGGAAGGGCAGTGGGTAGAGAAGCTTCCAGCTTCTTGGCCTATGTACAAAAATAGGAAGAGGCATCCAAACATTCATGTTATCCTTTGTAGGAAACACCAGGCTGCATTGATTCAGGGCTCTTTTTCTTAAGGGGAGAAAGAGTTTTGCACCATGAAAGGAAACACATACCACAGCCTGAGAACCCTAGCTTTAGGGCAATGATAAGGTTGAAACACTAAGCTCTCACAAGTCAGGAAATACCAAGCAGATGACACTTGGCTCTCTGCACTGTGCAGAACACTTTGGCCAGCAGTATGACAAGACCAGAGAATAGACAGTTTTGCTGATCACTTCCTGTGGTGTTGAATTGATTTTTCTAATTCTTTACAAAATGTAGAGTAGGATCAAATTTATATATTTGTATATATATATATACACACACACACATATGTATAGGAAAGTCTGTACAAAATAACCAGCTTGGATAATTTGCAGAGGGTGTAAAG
Source organism: Cnemophilus loriae (assembly GCA_013397755.1). Lineage (NCBI taxonomy): Eukaryota > Metazoa > Chordata > Aves > Passeriformes > Corvidae > Cnemophilus > Cnemophilus loriae. The sequence continues at coordinate 156,092 of VZTF01004653.1, forward strand.
AATGAGACTGTGGCCTCAGCTGCCTGATGAACTCTACTATTTGTATAGCCTCCGTTATTTGTTTTCAGCCTCACCTGCAAGAAGGTGTCATTCAAGATTTATTACTGAACTTGAAAATCATGGCAGACCAAGAAGGCCAACCAGGCATGAGCCTCTTTTGCCTAAAATATTGTACAAACAGAAAGAGCTCACAGTTTATACACAGAAAGGCATGTAAACACTGAAGATGTACTAAGGAAAGATCAACTGGATGGGGAAGGAGAATATCAGAGAAAAATCTACAGCGGCCAGAGAGAGCCCAGTCACAACTATGCGTCCCAAAGGATGCCAGTTTCCAGGTCCTCTGGGCTCACTCCCAGCAGCAGTGTTTCAACTAGCTCTTTTCTCTGCCTTCACCTCAGTACTACACGTATTGTGAACCTGTGATTATCTCACCAGTCACTCTATCAGACCAGCAGTGCCGTGTCTACTGAGCTGTAGTGAGTGCGTCACCAGCCACAAAGACACAAAAATTAATCTCTATCAGCCATTTAGTCTCGGTGTCAGATCTGGCTTTGCCATCTAGTAGGAAATACTCTGACTGTCTCACTGCTATGCATCTCTCCTGGTCTTGCACCTAATGAACATAAATACTGACACTTCATAAGAGAAATACTTGATACCCATTTTGCAGTGGAGAAAATTGCTGCACTAGTTACAGACAAGCAGACATTTGAGCTCTGCTTTTTGCCATTCTCCCTTTAGAGTGAAGTCAATTATCCATGCACGAATATTGCCTTGTAATTTTATTGCAAATTAATGTAAGTCCATCATCAAGCAATGACAGAACTTTTGCTCTGGGAGTCATTCAGCACCTGGAAAAGGGAAACTTAAACAGTAGAGCAATTCACCAAATGAACACTTCTTTCAAAAAAAATCCTTCCTTTTCTTCAGAAATATAATTTTTGGAACCTTTCAAGGAGAAAACATGATGGAAAGATAAAACCTGTTCAAAGTTCAGATTTGCAACTAAATCCACTTAGGCTGAAATCTATCAAAAATTTGGCATGCTTGGAAACTGCCTTCCCAGGAGGACATGGTCTGAAATACAATCCCATTAAATACAATGTGAAAAATAAGTTGTCCACTTTGTTTTGTCTTGCTCACCAGAATTTATGTAATAAATGCTGCAAAAAGAAACAGTATGGATACATGCAATGAAATTAATATGCCCTATGCTTTCCGCAGACTGGACCCCTCCTCACGTCTCACGGCCAAGAGCATCTCATATATTAGGCCATATATTCCCTCTTGTCCACACCAGCCTGCTCTGAGCTCTCATGAACGCTAATGGCTAATTAACATCAAGCCATGCCATGTCATTAAAGACACTTTCTTTTTATAGAATTCAATATTACTACCTTTCAATAGTTTGTGTCAAGACTTTTTTTTCCATTTGAGGTTTTTCCCATTTGAGTTCCGATCTGATGTGCAACTGAGTGGCAAGTGCTGAAAAATCAAGGTCTCCAGCTGTTCCCCTCCTCTCCTCTGGATTAAAGCCACTGGAGGGGGAAACAAGGGCTTCGCCTCCTTTCTGCCCGTCCCAAAGGAGACGGGGCAGACCGCGCTGCTCTTCACTGAACTCCCGTGGTGGATCCCTGAAATGCCATGGAAGAAGAGAGGTGATCCTCCCTCTCCCTGAGTATGCTGTGCAAGTGATGCCACCGCTCTGTATTTGCCACGGAATGGACAGGGGGAGAAATGGAGAAATATCTGTATAGACCCTCCCATCTCTGCTTTTTATTTTGCGTCATTTAAATCTTTTATGGCTCTCTTCCGAAAATAAGCCACCAACACACCAGAGATAATTTACTAAACAAATAAACCTGTGGTTAACTCAAAGCCTTATTTAGTTTCTATGTTGCCAATGTTTTTCATTTCTGCACCCTCTTGTGGGGACAAAGGTATCTTTACAATGTGTGCTACCCTCGGGTACATTGTAGCATACTTATTTCAGGATCAGGTTGCACTTCCTTGATTTCATTTTTTGGTAGAAATTTTTACTTTAAAAAATGACGTTTGCCACTGCGATTTTTCATTCTAGAAGGCCCATCAGCCCACATGGCAACTGCTCTCAGGACTTGAGCAGTGTTATACAGCACTACAGGCAAAAAAAGGTGATGCACAGTGATCACAGCATTAACAAACGTATCTTTACAGAGCCTAGGTCAGTTTCACTGACACCCCTTTGTCTGCACTAAGTGGCATCCATGTAGATGCTACAGTGAATGAGAACTGATTAAAAGACTGTGATTAAATGCAATAAATAATTCTTCACCTGCACAGATGAGGACAAATAAATTAACTGAGACAACTGAACCAGAGACTGTTGGTAAGCTGTGTTCAATGTGTCCTCCTGCTTCTGATAGTAACTCTCCTTTTAAAACCATTAAGTTCACCTCACAGTCCCAAACCCTATGTGTTTGGATGACCGTAGAAAATCAGGATGAAGACAAGTGCCCTGAAACCAGCATGGGACACAGGTATCAACCTCACTGAGAAGAGATTCACACATTTTAGTACCATCATATTTCTGATATGCTGTCAATGCCATATTTCTACCTTGTATTCTCAGAACAGTGGCCCCAAACCCTAGATTCTACCATTGGCAGAAAGATGCCACTGTGAAGAGGAGCATCTAGCAAAGAAAATGGTTTGGGAAGCAATTCTCTAGATGGCATGATTTAGGTCCCCAGCTCACACACTTTGTATTCTGTGATACTTCAAGACACATGATCTGATTTAACAGCATTTCTGTACAAGTAGACAGTTAACATGTGGTTAAATTGTTTTGCATGCCCACTAAAATGTCACCCTCTCTTCTCCCGCTCCTTCAAAGTAGTAATGAGACTCAATGGCAGATTTTACTCAGACTAAACTCAACCATTCCTCCACTTCACTCCAGATAAGAGCAAGAAAAAGATAATGGAACTGAGGCATTGCCTTCCCACCCTGATATCCACCATGCCTGCAATCTGCAGGTCTTCTCTGTACTGCAGCTTGCTACATGGATCATAGTGAGTCCATCCTGATTACCAATAAAATTATTCTTTATCTGTCGCTAATTGCATTTCAAAAAATGTACTGATCTCTCCTGAGTTTTCACACTGTTCACTCACTGATAGCATCTTGTTTTAATTCTGTAAAAAGGTCAGAATATTGGTAACTGCATGATAAAGGTAGCCCAAGTAAAAAGCCTGTGAGCATTTTACGGCAGCAATTTTATTCTAAAAATCTGCAAAATACAGCATGCAGCCATAACTTAAAGAGCATTCCAAAGCAAAGGAATTTTTCTTTGTTTGCATGAAAGTACTCTTTAGGTGCTCTAGGACAGATTCAAAGATTTATAGCATATGTATGACAGCTAACTTGTATACAGTTTAAAAATGAACAAGACAAGAAAGTATATTATTACATCCTCAAAACAAATTTAAGGCAACACAAAAGAAAACAATTATCTTTACTCAGTGACTCGGAAGATGACAGAACAAACAGCTTAAAGTAAATGAAGTAAAAACAGCTAGATTTTGGATAGGTATGATGTAAACATTCTTGAGAAAGTTTTCTAGCAACCCACTGAGCAAGCCAGAGAGAGAGCTGGAAAGGATCACCTTCAGGAAATGTTTTCTCTTTCCGTCCCAACCAGAATCTAGGTTGTATTCGCTATTAGCCTGGATTTTCAACAGCTGATGAAACACTTAGTGGTCATTTTTAAAAGGTAATAAATTAGAGAGGGGAAAAAAAATCACTGAAGGGCAATTACTAACTACTAATTCATCAAAGTGATTTCTTCTGCAAGGACCAGCTAAAACTTCCATTTGGGAGACTGACACATAAACTTACTTCACGGGTTCTGTCGTATGATGTGACACTGCATTAGCTTTTCTGCTCGACCACCACTGATAATTTGGTAAAGTCATATTAAGCAACCCTCTGATAATAAGCAACCCTCTGATAATTATCATACCAATCTAAAAACTAGTCCATATACTTCTAGGTAGCTTTCACTTCCCCATAACAAAAGTCTGTATCCTTGTATCCCATGCACACTACTGCACTACAGCAGTGGCTGCAATTCAGACCAGTTCCCTATGTACATGGGGCAGCTAGGCAAAGACTGAAAAACTGCAGGAAAAAATTGCAGGTATTTATGCTACACCTTCTCTCCTCTACTTAGTTTATTTGCTTATGGACAATATCTTGTTACATCTCATTATCCTTCCTTTTCTTTAGGCGTAAATTAGTCTGTGTAAGATTAGCATACTGTAAATTTTTTTCTGAAGTATTTTCTCTTTTCAGGTTTGCCTCCTGTGTTGCACTGGAAAGTGTTTTATCTGCCACTGTAGATAGTATTAAGGCAGTGATTAGCAATTAATAACCAGAAGCAGATAAAGATATGTCAACAGAAGCATATCCTGTGAAAATGCACAGTGCCATTGAGACTAAATGACTGGCATCACCAGAATTTAGTTGTAGAAGACAGCAGAGGGGCAGAGGAGGCAGTATTCACACAGTCAAAAACTACTTTGGCTATATGAATTCGGAAGAAAGCATTTCATATTTTCATTGTGAAATGGCCTTCATCATGAATCTATCGTGTCAACTCTAAAAACCTACCTCACAGCACAATACTGAATCAGCTAGAAAATTAAGACGCATTTGGGTTTTGATTTTAAAGAAAATGCAAAATTTTTGGAAATCCCTGAGTCCTTTGCAAGACGTAACCTCCATTCACTCTGCAGATTGCCCAAGAATGTTTGAATTTGTTCAGATAAAAAATGTCACTCCTGAACCAAACTCAGACCTTCACTGCTGTTCAAAAATAGGTCTTTGATTCCAACTCTTTCTTACTCAGTTTTTAATTTTCAGGCGTCTCTGCACTTCCTAGTCTCAGGCCTGACAGGAAATGAAGTACCAAAATACCATGAAAATGGCTGTGCCTGTGGTGAGGCTGGTCTGGCTGAAGAAGTGGAAACATGAGCAAAGTCCTGAGCAAGCCAGATCTTGAAAAGATCTGTAGCCTGGCTTCCAGACCAACAGGGTTCAGATAAGTTTTGGATAGCAGCTAAACCTTTGGAGGCTTTTCAAAACGAACTAAACCTTGAGGTTTGCCCACTGTCAAGAAACACGCACAGCTGTTCCTCGAGGTATTCAGTAGGCAACAGGGGGCTGATGACAGCATCAAAACTGGCCACAATATGCATGATCTACTTCTTTTTTGTTTCCTCTTCCTGTTCTTCCCTCCCCACTCACATTCATTTCTACTCTTTAATTCTAGTTTTAAAAATCTTATGGGCATGCAGTCAACCAGCCATATTCATTAATGTCTTCCACATTATAAGGTGCAGTTTATGTTGGCTGCATGCACAAAAATTACTTCTGACCCCTGATCAAAAGTTTGCTGATGCTTTCAATATCAACTCCCACAGGTTTTGGTGTTGTTTCTTTAATAAGCAGTGTCTTGAGAGTTTATTGCAAGGAAGCATTGTTGGAAGTGTTTTATTTTCAGAGCTGATGTACCCTTGGTTGCACCAAGGCCCATTTGCAGTAACAATGTTGTTAGGATCTGGAGCCACTTACAGTTTTATTTACGGTTTTGGTTTTTCAGTCACAATTAGAGTAACTTTTCCAAATGCTTTGGTTTGCAGGCGCCATCCAAATGGGTCCTTAACTTGGAAAGCTTTGATTGTGTTCAGCCTCCTTTTACTGAACTACCTTAGTGGTCCATCTTATATTGGTCAGTCTTGTGGAAGCTATCCAGCGCACTAAATGCTATTGAATACTCGCAAAGCATGTGCCAAGGGAGAAAAAGAAAACAATTGTTCCCCAAAATATTCAGCTGCTGATGAAAGAAACTATTAACAGGCAGAGGTGTTCATTTCAAGAAGTGATTTCAAGCAAAATTTCTTCCTCTGTAAGATCTATTGATTGTACTGAGAAAAGCACACGGTTCAGCAAGGCTTTGAAAGAATAAATAGTTTGTGGTATGTTGCAAGTCATCAAGATTTTAAAATAAGAAACACTTGTATCCTATTGTTTGTAGAAGTACATCCAGAAACACAACACTGCAACTGAGATAAAAGAGAAGTTGATGGTTTCAAAAATGCAGTATAAACAATGACAAAGTGTGTTGGTAAGTGCAGTGATCATAAACTTACTTATTCGAGGAACAAAATGAGCTTTCTTCAAAGCACTGTGTTTCAAAACAAAAGTACCTGTATCCTAAAGATATGCCTAATTTCCCTAATACAAGAAATCAACAAGACTCAGATCTCAATTTCATACATCCAGAAAGACTGGATGCATCTCACAGAGCAGAATGAAAACACAGCATTGCAAAAATGTTCCAACAGTGTGTTACAAAAATCACAGGGTGCTACCTGGTTTTCTATAAACAAGGTAAAAGGACAAGGCTACTTAAGATATTTTGTGGAATGTAAGGATGTTTTACACTAGTATTTGACACAAGAGGAGAAAAAACCAGGAGCAGTCCCTCCAGATCTCATGAGTTCTTATGAGACAGCTCTCAGCCTACCTTTCCATAATGAAAGCCATTGTTCTGTTGCCAATATTTGTTCATTTGAAATAACAATAAATACAATACTAAAGAATGTTCTTCTCCTGCTTGCATCTCTGAGGCTCAGTCGGCAATTAATAATCGGAATATTACACTTCCCCTCACTTTATCTATTATTGCAATATGGTCCTACTCAGGAGACCAGAGTCCAGGAGCAACCTTAGCAAAGAGTAATTTTGGTGACAAGAAGCCAAGATTGGTACAAACTCAAAGTAACTCTGGGCTATCTCTAACTCAGTGAACGCATAGAAACTCTGAAACTCTTAGACCCTGGTGCACATAGTGGCTTCCCAAAAAAGATTCGGGTCTGCATCAGCCCATCTCTCATGTTCCTTCTCTATCTTGGCACATAGTCAGGGAGTCAAGTAAGTTCTGTCTGGGTCCACAGTTTGGGCAGAGAGGGACAGGTTACAACACTCACACTCACTTTAGATATAGCCATGAGGTCCAGGGGAGCAGACTCTAGACAGACTGGTGCATTTCAACTACCTGCTGACTACTAATAGCTGTTATGTTGTAGGAGGCCATATGCTCATCACTCCTTGCAAACCTGCAGTCATATAAGACTGTCAGACAATTAGAAATCTCTTGGAGGTATCATTTGTGTGAAAACTCTGTAATTTATTGCTGTTGGACTATTGCAAAGCTTCTAACATCTGAAAATCACATATGCATCTGGACTATAGACATGGGTGGTTGTCGGTATTTCCGCCCAAGTGAAATGCAAAAACATTATTTCTAATTAAATGGGGAAACAGCTCTGTAAACTACTGAAAGTCTTTTCTGAAACTAATACTCGATCTGTTTCTGGAGCCAGTGAGGACATAAAGTTAAAACAGACCAGAGATCTGTTTATACAGATGAAAAACTTAAAGACAGATGCTGATATCCTCCCTCTCTGCCAAGCCATCACCCAGTTTGTTGCTTAGAGCCCAGGCAAGGAAAAAACCTCTGATCCATGTATTTAGCTTCTGGAAAACCATAGAGTTGCTTTTGCTAGAGGGAACTATAATTTTCTTATCATGTCTCTGCTAAGGTTCATCTTACATCAGATTTACCACCGCGGTAAAGGAGACTGTACCCCTGATATTGCCACCACCTGGCAACAAGGTTATACCTGTGACAGTGTGCACTGTTACGGGTATTGTCATCAGGGATGTGCATTCCCTCTCCATAATCATCCTGTAGTTTTCATGAAACTCAGATCCACAGCGAAACATGCCATGTTCCCGTGACCTCTGGTTATTTATGAAAATTTCAGCCTTTATCTGTTATTCTTCAAACCACAAATAAAAATAAAATCTGCATCTGATGCATAGAAAAGAATGACCATTCTCAGTCACCACACAGTGACACAGCAGGTGAAAAAAAAGCCATAGATTTTCTTGGTCTTTCTACGCAGTTTAGGTTTGTTGTTCCTCATAATTAAGCAGATACTATCCATGAACATTTGAGAAAGGTACATGTAGAAAGGGGTTACATAGTCTGTGAGCTACAAGCAAAATGACTACAGGAGTAAAGAATGATTAAGCGCTGTGGTATCTGTTGCTGTAATAGCACTGCTTTTTTATTGTTGTTTAAATAGGTAAGTACAGAAATAGTAGAAATAAACCTGCTTCACTCAAAGTTCAGTCTTGTGGGAAGATGCAGAAAGTATATGTGCGTGTGTGTGTGTGTTTGTGTGTTATTTCGTTCCTATGGGTGTCTGCCTGTCCATTACTTGTTTTAGGGAAGGATTTCCAATGTACTCTAGTATTTGTACGGGTGAGCTCTTTCTGTAAGAAGAGCACAGGCAGCGGAAAATCTAGCATGAGCTCACTATCTACGGTCCTCTACTAACAAGGCTAGCTTCGCCTACCAAAATGTTCAAGTTTATTTCAGTCTGAAAGCTTGACGTCTTCAAAACCATTACCTTTTTGATAGCAGAGGCAGAGGGTGGGAAATGCACAGAGACTGACTTTTCTGCTTATGGTTCATAAAGATGCAGACTACTATAAGGTACAGAAATGAGTAATGCACATTCTGAATTGGTGAAAGTAGGAACAGAGGGACCTCAGATATCACTCAGACAACAGTGAAGTCAAATATATTTGCATGAGTCTATGACATTTAATTTTTAAAATGTTTGCCGAATCTGCCCTTGGCCAGATTTTTCTTCCTTTTTGTGGGGCAGACAACCCCTCACTGAATGAAAAGTATATTCTGGTGATTCATATCCATATTTTAAAAGGCTTTGACATCATTTGGGTTATGTATCATTTAAAGATAATATAACAGCCACAATCACTCTTACTTTACATTACATACCAAACTAAGGTTTGGTAGCATTTCCAGTTTACTTCCACACTAATATTTAGAACTCTATTTATGTAAAGAAAAAAAGAATATTACATGTACTATCTTGCAAATTGTGTTTATACATTTGTGAAAGTGAACTTGAAAGTAAATTGCAATATTAATCTGTTAACTAGAATAGTATATCTCACCTGACAGTCTAACAGGAGTTCAAATGAGGGTCTTAAAAAGTAAAATGTGAGAATCACTTGACTTTATCTGAGCCACACTTTAAAATGCCATACACACAATAAAATTCATGGAGCAAACTCATTCCTTTAAGGTTTTCAATTAGCAGCTTCTAATCTACAAATCATTTAAGAGGGGAAAAAAAAAAGCCAAACTTAGAAAAGAAGGCAAAACTTTTCCTGAAGAATTTCAGGTATGAACAGCTCAGCCATCCCCCACTGCCATTTCACCTTGAGCTGTCCCTATAGCACAATAAGGGGATAAAAATCCCCCTCAATAAGGGGATAAAAAAAAGGAAAAAAAAAAAAAAAAGGAAAAAACCCAACTCTCACTATTTTACAGAAATTTTCTGAAAGACTTAAACAAAATAGGGTCTATTTCACTTTGCAGCTGCCTGTAACTTTACCATAATAAACTCTAAGAGCACAGCCTTCACCAAAACACTTAAAAACAGCTTGAAAGAGGTACTCGCTGCCCGTTATGTTTACTCAAGCACTTGTTTAAAAACACATTTAAGGAAAATGTTTTTATTTCTACAGATTGCATTAATTATAGCTTTGCAAATACTGCAAGCTCTACAAGAAGACTGAACTGAGCTATTAGCTGCAAACCTCAGGTCTTGGCTAGAAAAGTGGTTATGGCTTATTTAGTAAGCCTAATGAATTGGCTCATCCATCTCTCCGCAGAGTTCCATGTATGGCATCATGGAGCCTGGAATAGCCAGAAAGGTTTGTTTCATGTCGCTTTATAATTAAAGTAAAATCCGAGTCGGTCCAAAAGCAAACCTCACTGCAGCATTATTCCTCTTCGGGCAAATAAAAGCATTAACACGGACATTAACGCTGGACCGAAACTCTGCGGGGACCCGCAGTAAACCTGCACTTCGCAGCCGCGGGCCGCGCTCTCCCCAGAGGCGCTCGGCGGGGCGGCGGTGCCGGCTGCTCCCCGGGCGANGAGGCGGCGGCGGCGGGCACGCAGCGGCTGCGGGTAGCGGAGGACGGGGACTCTCCTTGGGATGTCGCTACCCCCTCGACGCCTGCTTTGGCTCCTTTTCAATCGCTCCGGCTGGGAGGTCCCAGCTCAGGTCCTCAGTTTTCTTTTTCCCCACCCCAGTCCTTAAAATCAGGGGACGCCTGTAAAGCTGAGAGACGGCACTTTCTCCCTCTCCCTGTGTCCCTCCCCCGCTCCTCGGGAGTCAACCCCAGCTAGGAGATGCTCCCCAGCCTCTCCTCTGCCGGAGCCCTCCCACTGCCGGGGGAATCTGCCGGACGCCGCCGCCTCCCCCGGGGCGCCGCGCCTGCCTCCGCCTCGGGCGGGCTGCTGTCTAGCCCTGGGGGTCCCTTTCTCTCCCTTCCAGCCCTGAGCCCTCTGTGGCAGGGGAAGCGAGAGGAAACCACTGGGACGGGAAGGGAGGACCCACCACCACCGGGAGCACGCGGGAAGGCACTGCCGCGGCTACGGAGGCTGGCGGTGTGCGACCTCTCCGAGCCGCTCTGCCCCTTTTCCTCTTATCCTGCCCCCTCCCCAGCCCGGCCTCCGCTTTCTCCTCCCAGACCCACAGATCCTCGCCGATTAACCCTCCCCGGTGCTCCCGGGGGGACGCCGCTTGCTTCCCCCGCAGGGTTTATTCGTCCCCCACCCCCCTGCCTCATGCTGAATCAACTCGTACAAATACCGGCAGCCCCTGGCAGGCAGGGGAGGTGGTCCCGACCCCCGCCCCGGTGAGCCCCATCTCCTACCGGAGCGCCCCTGCCCTGGCCCCGCCGCGCCTCCCGCCGGGCACCGCACGGGGCGGGAGCCAGGCCCGTGGTATCCAAGTTTCTGGGCTGGGACAAAAGCCAGGTGGCAGCTCCCCGTGGGGCAGCCGGGCGTCGCTGGGGGCTGCCAGGCCCTCCGGCACGGCGGGGAGTGGGCACTGCTGGCCCGGGGCGAGGTACCCCGGTGAGATGCAGGGGCTGCGGGGCCGCCACTACACTTGCAGTAGCGCCAGGTGAGACCTTCTATCCCAGAGTTTTGCGCTTTTCTCGCTCATCTCTTAGGAGCTAAATAGAGATATGTTTATATTGCCTTACTGTGAAGGATCTCCTCGTCCCTGCTGCCTGAAAGAAACCCTTTCACTACAATTTTGCCACTGGAGTTCCCCGCTCCTCCCGGGGACCCACAGCTCACTGCCAGCCTGCAGAGATCCCCACAGTTAAGTGGTAGTACCAGGGACGCTGAAGCTATCAGGGCTTGCTTTATTCTCCGTGTGTGCATATTTGTGGGAGAAGACACAAAATGGCTTTAGGAACGCTGCAAAGTGGCACACTGCCAGCACACAAGTGACAATTTCTTCAAGCATTAGATCTGACATCCTTACAGGCTTATCACACATGGCTCAGTGAGGGGTTCAGGGTAGAGCATGCTCTCTAGAGCAGTAGCTGCATGCATGGTGAACCAAGGTGGAGAGAAGTAGGTATTAATTACAGAGAGGTTTGGGTGCCCTACTTGAGACACCTACTGCTGACTTTTCCAGATCCTACAATGTTCAATGGATGCAGCCAACAAAGTAGTTGCAGCATCGCCAGGTCTCAAGGAGCACCCACAGTCACAAGAATTTGAAAAGCCCCCTTTTCAAAAGGTTTTGTTTTTTATGATGCTATTATCAACAAAGTATTTGCACACATCTGTGTGTGAATGGCCTATAATGTCTCCTGGGCTTTTTAAATGGGGAAAAGAAAATAAAACTATCATATTCTATCTCCCAGGCTGGAGCATGTTTGAGGCCCCTTACTGCACCACACCTCTATCACTCTCAAACTAGCAGCATCTCTCATAGCAAGTTGCCAGTTGCTGCATTAGGCACTGCAGTACATTTTGCCAGCCTGGGCTTCATAGCCCTTTCTTCTCAGCTGGGTGAAACTTGGCAATGTCGATGTCTCTGTCAGAGACAAAGGGAATTTTTTTTCTTGTGACCTTGACTAGCCTCTTTTATACCTCAGAGTTATTCACTACATGTACAAAGTCCCATTTCCCCCATCTTTCCAATCCTCTTCCATGTCTTCCAGTCCACCCCAGTCTTTGCCAGTTTAGGTCCGTGTCTCTTTCATCACAAGCCTGTGCCTGCTTTCTCTTCTCTTTCGCCATGCTCTTTGCATCTTGCAAACCCCACAGCTCCTCTGCCTTCAGTTCAGTGTCCTGTGCACTGCTGGCATGTAGCTGGGCAAAGGCAATTCATGGCTGACAGTCTCTTTGCTCTTGGTTTGTCTGTCAGGACACACTAAATGACACAGGAGTTTGGATTTGACATTGCAGAAAAAAATACATGCTCAGAATTTATGAGAAATATATCTAATATAAACAAACTTCAGGTTTTTGAGAGTTTATGACTTAGTCAAATGTGAGTGGATTTACACAAATTTGACAATAGCCAAAAGGCTAAAATTCTGCAAAAAGGCCAAAATTCTGCAAAAAGGCAAGTTTAGATTTCAGAAACTGTTGACATTACGGTTTTAAAATAAAGATGATTTGCCAAAATATACACTATTATTTTCTCTACTGTCATTTCCCCAGCTTTTTTTTTTCTCAAAAGAAATTGACAATGCCATTTAAAATTTCTTCTTTCCTTTCTTTGTCCCCCCATCCCAGATGATAATTCAGCCTAAAGTAGGTATTTTTAGAGGAAAATATGAGACCAAGTGATAAAAACCTTTAAGCAACTGAATGTAACATTGTATAATGTAAAAGACAGAGTGATTTTAACAGGCAGAGGTTCCAGCACCATGTGGCAAGAAGCCTACCTGATTCCAAGAACTTCCAGTCTGATTAGATAGGGGCCATAAAAAGGGAAAGAAAAGTTTTTCCTTGCTATAGCCAGGGAAGGATTTTGAGAGAGTTGCATCAATACTCCTTACAGATGTTGATCTCCCATTTAAAAAGGAAACAGCTTTCCAGAAGGACTCACAGGTCTATTCACAACAATACACTGTGAGCCATTCTCTCTGTGTAGATGCCACTGAAGGAAAACTTAGTTTTACATTACTTGTTGTAGTTTGTCAGTGGTGGGTTTATCCTGAGCTCAGCCCTCAGCCCCCACAACTAGACATGTTCTGAGTCATGTTGGAGTCAGTTGCCACCTAACACCAGGACTGTGTCCACGCTTGATCTCTGCTTGTACACAAGTCTCCTGAGGTCCTACACTTCCATTCGCATAACGAGACCCACGTATTCTTCTCTTCTCCTGAGTCTTCAGAGAGCTGTTGAGGAAAGCAGCTCGTGTTGCTCAGATGAGGGAACCTCATGGAGCATCCTGTATAGTTCAACAGCAGTGGATCCAAACATACAGGAAATACGCAGCAGAATTTAATGAGTGCTTTCATTTCATGCTTCTAATAGGGTCAGAAAAAGCAAAAGGGAATTATCTCACTGCTATTGAATTGTGCAGGCCACTCTAGAATCCGGTGGATGGTTGCCCATCCTGCATTAAATTCAGCAGGATTGTTCCAATAAATACCTTGGAAATTCTAATTGTGAGAAAGGAAAACTTATCTCTCTCTCGACTATCAAGACTACAGAAAGTAAATCCTCTTAGTTTACAATAAAGCACTGTAGTGACAGGGATGGACTACTAGATCCAAGCTGAGTTATTTGGCTGGGGTATGTAAGCATTCAGGAGCCTGCTTATCAGAATCAGGTGTTGTTTGGCAGAGGATAATGCAATTCTGAGAAAGAGTTTCTTTTTCACCTATGAATTTCTGGCACCCCTGTTCAAAGAATTACCAAGCAGATTCTCGGCTCGCACCTGCTTTTCAAGTTTGCTGCTTCTCAAGAAGCAAATGCATTATGCATCCTCACTTGAGATATACCGAACAATTTATTTTTAAAGTTTGAAAAAAAAAATAGGAAATAATATTAAAACTCAAGCAAGCAGTTCTTGTAATACCTAGAGAACACATAGGCACTTACAGACAAGCAAACAAGTACAGAATGGTTATTTCCATATTGTGTGACTAGGACATACTTTTCTCTCCTGGGTTTCTATGTTTCTGAGCATCATGAAATCCCAGTCAGTGACAGAGACTGTAATTGCACAGATTTGCAATTTTGCAGAGATTGCACCTGTAATAAATAATAACAAAACAGAAGTCATTAATTTTTTTACTTGTAGAGCATTATCTCTTAGCTTCTTTTAAACAAAGATACTAAATCAGACCCAACTGACATCAATGCCAAGTCTCCCATGTCTTTAAAATGAGCATGGATGAAAAGTTCACAAATAGAAACCTGAGAAACTTCATCTCTACTGCACTTGTGGTATCATTGAACTGTATTTGTGAGTCTTCATACTTGACAGGAGTGAGATCCCATATATACCGTATGTTTAGCTTAAAGGAACAATAAGATCCCCTGCTGTCTTACTTTGTGTCTGCTGTGAATAGCAGAGAAGATGAATTCCAAAAAATAACTAAGAGTTTGTGGGACTTCTTAGAAAAACCTAAAAATTGCTCATTCTTTTAATTCATTTTTTAGGTAGAAAATGGTCTTTATAAACTTCTTTAAGTTTTCACACAGCTGTGAGCAAGCAGTTGAGGACTGAGCTGTGTTCTGTGCCATGTGAAACTTGGAGTGGAGTTTTTAGGTGTTTACGGGAACCAGAGGCTGAAATCCTATTTTTTGAGAGTTACACAGGTGAGCCAAACCCTCATACCAAAACACTAAGGCCTACACATTATTTGATCATTAAAAATTAAGTCATCAAACCAATCTTTTAGGGAGGGGACAGAATATAGAAATCAAGTCAAAACTGTGGAGGAAGAGACCAGTGTGTGTGGCTGGTTGTCCTTGGGAAAACAGACAGCTTTGAAAAGCATCATCCTTCAGTTAGACTTTTTAGTTTCAGCGTGTTGCATTTTTCATTATTAGAGCTTACTATGTGGAGATTTGTCACATCTTAGTGAGTAGTCAGTATGAGGAAGAGGACTTAAAGCTCTTCAGGGCAACAACAACAGTGAAAAAACCCCACTCTCATCTCGAGATGAGAGCAGTGCTAGCAGTGTTTCCACCTGCCAGAGACACAGTTCTTCTACACTCTTCCCATCACCCAATGCCAGCGTACTCTTTAGACTTCTCAGAAGATTGCTTATTACAATGCAGAGAGAGGCATTGCTGTTGATTCACTCACTCACTCACTCACTCACTCACTCACTCCCTCACTCACTCACTCACTCACCTTGCATTAAATCAGAGGTTTAATGAGGAGCCAGAGGTGCTCCTCTTTCAGTCAAGTGTAGAGCCTGGGATGGCCTGGCTGGGATGAGAACCAAACCCTGAAAAACCATCTGGTGGCTAAGTTAAAGTAGCACCAGTGTTGGCAAGAAGGATGTGAGCACCAACACAGGCAAGAAGGAAAAAGAGGAAAAAAAACAGCCTTTTGGAAGTGTTGCTGACAAACCTGGTCTGCTGCTTGACTGTCTGGAACAACCATGGGATTCTGCATGATTCTTGGAGCCTTGGACACAAACCATGCTGTAGAGAATGTCAGCAGGAGGAGCTCTGTCTGGGGGGGATGAATTCATCCCTAATGCTTGCATCTAGATTTGCACCAACTATTAAAATAATATAGGAAAAGAGCTATTGCATGAAATGAAATACTGGCTGTAAAATGCTTTTCTGAGAGCCAGGTGAGTAGCCGACTTAGGTGACATAAGATGCAGCAGAAGATAAGAACACAAAATAACACCAGAAGATCTAAGACATCAAAATTATTGGGCACAGAAGTAGTATGCACTTATCTCTTCTTCTTCATATTATTATTATTATTATTATTATTATTATTATTATTATTACTACTACTACTATTATTATTCCCTTTCCTTGGCCAGACTTACTTTGCTATCATTACCTGTTTTCTGTAAGGCTCATCATCTTTTGGAGGAAATTATTTTTATTTTTTAAATAAAAGAAGGAACAAGCAGTTTAAATGTGAAAATATAGGAAATCTTCTTACTGGAAAGATCCTGAGCAGGCCTCAGAGATGTATCACTTCAGCATCTGTATGCACTGCTTCTCAGAAGAATAGGAAGAGGTCCTATTCTTCTAATTCTAAGAGGTTAAATAGAAATGCTTTCACAGGAAAAGTGTGGTATTTTACCAGCAGAAATTTCATGCAGTCTTAATTGTGGAATAAAAAGCTAGGTGTAGTGCACGAATATTTTTTATTTCCAATCCCTATCACTGACATTTGTATTGTGTACCAGGTTGCTATTTCAGATTTGTAGATGTTGTAACCCAAACTTCTTTACATTCTCACTCCTCTTCCTCAGCCCTGTGTAAAGGGAGCTCCGTGGTCCCAAGCCAGCTGTCTGTGGGCACGAGGTGATTGCAAAGCCCTCACCACACCTAGCGATCTCAGCCCAGATGCCAAGGCTGAAATGGGCCCAGTGCCAGAGCCACACTGTCACCACTGGCGGAGATCAACCCAGGACATGATGGAGGCAAAGCTGCCTGAGCATGCAGGGCAGCCATTCTTGTCCCTTCCCACATCATTCCTGCCTCCTACATAAACAGAGGGCTTTCCTCTTCAGGGCACCTTGCACAGAGATTAATGCCTTTTAAGACATTAGGAAGTAGAAAACAAACTAGTTAATAATAAGCTAGTTGTTCCTTAGCCCTTCTGCCCTTCACTCCTACCCCCTCGTTGTAATGGGCACACAGCAAAGAAAAGTGTATTTGCTCCTTTCTGCCCTCCATTACTGTCCAAGGAAAGCCAGAACAAATCTTCTGTGCTGGGTGAGAAAACGTAACTCATGACTACAAACAATAGCCTCATCTGCAGGGGTGAAATACTGGAAGTATAAGCAAGAGGAAGAAGAGGACCCCGAAACTGAGGGACAGCAGGTATATCTACCCAGCAGGCCTTGCAGAGGGTGCAGATCTGCAGTAGATTCCCGCATCCAGTTTTTGAGTGCTCATGAGGACGTATGCAGAGGAGCAGGCACTTCTGGTGGGAAAGTGGTGTTATCAGTGTGCAGTGGTCTGTGCTAAAATTGCTACATGTGACCTAGAGAAATTCTGCTTTGCAGTGGGTAGCACTGGCTTTTAGTCTACTGAGAGTCGTCTTTTCTTACCAAGTTCTCTTCAGAAAGAGTAAAAAAATGAGAAATAATTCAAAAAGCTCATTTAAATCTTAAAGAAAAAAAAGGAACAAAAAACACATTTGGGGGAAAATGCCCCTTTTTCTTCACGTTTTTGATTTTCATTAACTGTTTTTGCCCAGCTGGTAAGTATAGGTACATTCTCATAGACACAGTGGTAACAGTGAAACAGCAGGTTAACATGGCAATGGACATGACTACCTCTCAGCTTTTAACGAGTTCTTTCCTTTACAATTTATTCAGTATTTCAGAAGCTGTGATTTTCATGTACTTACCCATTGCCTACCAAAAGTCAGTGGTTGCACCTCCTGCCTCCTTGTTTGTTTGTTTTTACTTATGCGGACTCCTAAACTAATTAACAACCATACGTTTTGGAGAATGTGTTGATAAGTGCCGAGGTTTCTTCAAAACAGTTAAAAATCCTGTAGAGTAATGTCAAGAACTCATTTGGGCATGTGTTGCTTTACCACTTTAGAGAAAAGACAATATTATTTTTTTGTTTTAAAGTGAGGCAAAAAGCAGCAAGTTTTATGGGTTTTGGCAGGCTGGTCTTTGTTGCTAACATTTCTCCTTAAGCTGAGTTAGTGGTGAGCTGCTGGCTCACCATGTCTCTGGGGCACACTGAGGCACAGTGTAAAGAGTGTGGCAAAGAGACAAATTTATAGTGAGAATTAAGTAGAGAGACGTCGTGAACAATTGAATAAGGACCTGTCAGCTTAGACAAACAACCTACCAAGGCTTTTTTGGTGTAGGGCTGACGTTAGACGAAAAGTTCATTTCTCAGACCTGAAGAAAATCTTTCTTTCTCATTGTGGTTTTAAACCTCTGACAGGGTTCATAAACATTAATCCATAAGGTGTCTAAAATTCTGTGTCTCAGCAAAGATTTGTGCAGGTTCTGTGGCTTGTATTTATTTCTGTGGAGTGACTGTGGCATAAGAAAAAAGATTCTTGCTTATGAAGTGTAAACACTGGCCCACTTGAGAGACAATGATAGGAATTACACTAAATATTTAGTAAGTGATTGGTTTCCACTGGGAGAGCAAAGTATTTTGCATTGGAAGAGATACAGAAAAAGAAAAAGGGAAAGAAAATCCAGTAGTTTCATAACTATTTTTCTAAGAAAGAATGTGAAACAGTATCTGTAACTGGCACCTTATAACCCTTAGGTCATCTGGCCTTTCCTGAGCTCACAAGAGTCAATCAGAAGTTCTTCAGGGAAACAAAATGTACAAGTGTTTGTGCCAGTACATACCAACTTTTAAAAAGCTGTGCCTTTCACAGTGGGGGCACATCAATTGCAGTAATATACTTGTCAGGAAAGATTCCTTGGGCCCCCAGCAAGTGCTTCCACTGACAAGCAGATAGGAGTTTGCCCCTCAGCCAAAAGGCTGCTGCTTGAGATGTCTGGAGATAGAGGACACCCCTCTTTGAGCTCCTGTGTTGCCTGAATTACACCCAGCTCTCCCATATCCAATCCTAACCACCAGTTGACCAAACTGTACTGGAGCAGCTCTGACAGATAAGCTCAGAAGGACAGAAGGATCTTTTGGTAGTCAGCAGGGCCAGGATTGGGAGACTTTTCACTAGGAGAGGGGTTAAGATTTGATACAGCTGATTTGAGCAGAGCAGGGATGCGTGCCTTTGTCTCCTGTGTGCCAGATGAGCATCCCAAGCAGCCAGCTTATGTGGAGTTCCTGCTTGGTTGCTCAGGAGAAGTTTTTGCTGGTATTCTGTCTCAGAAAAAGAAAATGCATTGCAGCTCTGCTGGCAAAATTCACTTTGGTTGCCACGATGTGTTATTTCATTCTTGGAACCAGTGCAGTGTCAGGAGTTGCACCGCCCCTCTGGGGTTTATTGATATAAAAATTCCAGCGCAGCTATACTTGCAAGCTCCTTCTAGTGTACACTATGCCTGTGAAATAGAGTATTTGAGAACTTTTGGCAATAACAGATTATTTCTTTTTAACACATTTTTACAGCAATGTGGGATAAACAGTGAAAATAAGTTAGGCTAAAAAATTCAGTGCCTAAGCAAATATTACTGGGTGCTTTGTTAGACTGAAGATGACACTAGAGTTAGGGAAGAAAAACAAACAACAGTGTTACTTTTCTTTGAGTTTTTTTTTTTTCTGTGGCCAGTCCTATTAGCTACAACTGGAATCTACATGTCATCTCAAAAAAACCCCAAGACATGTACTGTCATTTATTCCTGTAAATCATATTGACTTCAGTTGCATTCCTCTGGTGTAACTGAGAGCAGAATTTGGCTAAGAAGCATTGGGACTGCTCTTTTGCCCACAGGTTTTACATATTTCATGTGAAGAGGTCTAACTTAATATCAGATAGCTCATCATCTGTCACCTTGGCAGTCAGCACAAATCTCCTAGGGCAGACTTGGTAGTGTTAATCTCAGTACAACAAATCGAGGGAAAATGTCCAGGGATAATCTGAAGAGAGTAACAGAGGACAGGTCTGACTTTCCAGGTCTTGTTACAACAGGTCTTGACTATATAGACGACCCCTGGCAGCATGGTCAGTTTATCTTCAGCCTGAGAAACCATATTTGCCCCATGGTTCGGTACATCAGTGCCTAATCCACACCATTAGGATGGGTCCAGAGAGCAAACATGTGTCCAAGAATACCTACTGTCCTTGACACATCGTTTGTTCCCCAGCCATTATGGTTTTTCTCTATTTCAGTCCTACACAGCTCTGAGCTATTGCTTTTTCTCGACTGTGCTTTCCTCTGGTTGGGAGGCAGGACTTGGCTTTTCTGTCCTAGATGCCTCACTGCTACAGGTGCCATTACAAATATTTTATTTGTTCATTTTCAGAAACCTGGAAAGTGCAAGAATCTGAGGTAGAGCTGAATGCTACTTTGCAAATACTCAGGAAGATATGTCCAACTTGGCACTGAGCTAAGTCATCCCAGTTGGCAGGAGAGCAGAAAGTCCTTTTCTCACTCGAAGATGAAATCTGAATGTCTGCCAGCTCCCTGTAATTACAAGCCCCAAAGTGTCTACTCCAGCGTAACTAGAGATCTATGGGTTTTGGCATTTCATGTATCCATTACTACTTAGTGCTACATCACCAGGCCAAGATGGGAATTTCCTTTGTGGGGAGATCTCTTTTATTAATAAAATATGAACCACATTTGTTCTCCAACATCAATCTCAGCTGGCTAATTTCTTTTCGTCCTCCAATACAGAGCTTCATTTTGAGTGCTCCTAGGGAGTATCCCTTCTCTCTCGTTTGTCTCTGCCTGCGTTTAATTCTGCGTCAGTATACACAGTAATAAGTCCCACTCCAATACAATGAATACACTTTCTGAACAGCCTGTTAAGGTCACTATGGGTTGAAGCAAGGTTCAGGCTCCTCAGATTTGTCATGCCTGCCCAAGACTAGCAGCACCTCAAAGCCAAACCACACCATACATAGTCACACCCATTACATGTAGCAGTGAATTGCAGGGGGGTCCTGACTGCTGACCAGCTGGAGTCAGAAGTTAGGAGGAATAACACTGGCTGCAGGTTGAACCAGAATCTGTACAAAATTTTCAAAACTTGCTGAGAAGTTATTAAATACTCAGATGATTTGCTGGTGCTGAATGTGGTCCTGTCTGCACCCGCTTCTGCACCATACAGCAGGTGGTAACAAAAGCAGCTTTACATTGGAGTGTTGGTGATGTAGATGTACAGATTGTGTCTGAAAATTTATTCACTGGGTGTGATGGGGTAACTTTGACTTCCATGGGCCCTTATAGAAGAATCCTCAGATGCTTGTATAGCATGGGTTATTCTTGCCTTTCATGTATTCACCTTTCTCTGTTCCTGCCACTGTCAGGTATGGATCCACTGCTGGAAGACAAGTCTTTTCCTGCCTGTGACTGAAATGTTATCATAGCAGGTTAAGAGAGAGGTAGATTTTGAAGAACATTTTGCCAAGTTCCTTCTTGTTACCAGGAGGAATCTTGGAGAGGGTTCTGCCTCTCTAAGGTCTTACATGATACTATTGGAGTAGTGACTGTTGCAGACACAGGGAACATGTTTTAATTATTTATTTTGTTGGTGGCAATACTGTGGAATAAGAAATTCCTGGAAAGGGGAGGAGAAAGCAATACAGGAGCTGTTACAAAACCATCTGACTACCCACGTCCTTGTGCACATGGGGACATTTGCTCAGCTTCTGTTCTTTAACTTTTAAGATGAAGCTAAAGGATAGAAATGTGAAAAAAAACCCCTAAAAAACTAACAATGTAGAAGGAGAGTGAAGAATGAGCAGAGGTTCCTTCCCCAAATAAGAGACCAAATCTGTTCAGTGAGTAGCAGACTCTGCCTCTGGCCTCAATTCTGCTGAAACACCCCATATCTGATAAACTGTGAGCTGCAGCTAAAGCTTTCCCCACTTCCAGAACATGCACCACAGGTCGCACCTCTTTAGTGTTCCTGGTGGCAGGTGGTGCAGTTGATCTCCTATCACAGCTCTTCCGTGCCTCTGAGCCTCTCTCCAGTACCTGGGCAGTGACATTCAAAGGGTATTTAGGACCACAACCACTCCAAGGCTCTAGTGCTCTGTTAACTTCATCTGGAGTTATCCAGCAGGGATCAGAGAGATTAAAAGGGCTCAGAAATACAATATTATATAAATCTTGTTTCCTTATGAATAACTTCAAAAAATTGTATTCGAATAAGCCAAAAGCATGGAGAAACAGCCTTCATGTGTTTGCCACTTGCCAGTTAGAAACCTCTGTGTGTAGTGATTTATAGTTTATTGCCAACCGCACTGTCATTGAAATTTGAAATTATTTTATACCAGAAGGTTTTTGCAGATTTTGAAAACATTTGGTTTTTGTCTGATAGGACTTCTGAATCTTTTGAGGGATTGTTGGTTTTGCTTTTTGTTCTTTGCTCTAGAATTGCAAGCTCCAGCCCTTCCATTAACCTCCCTCACTGCCTGTTATCATCATTTATGCAAATATTAATATTATTTTCCATGCTTATAAACAATTTTTCTTTTTATGAACTGTAATCAGAAGGGATTTCTCTGTCCTTCGAGGAGTCAGCCTAGGTGGGTTTTGAGTCTCTCTACTGGAGCCTGAGGTCCCCAGCTAATTTTGAACAGTTGAAACATAGAAAGAAAGTGCAGCTAAAGTTTCAGTTGGTTTGGGTATTTAACCAATCACATATAGGCTCAAAAACCTTGTAAGGCAATTCCTTTACTTCTTTTGACTGTTCAAAGGCAAACTTTTAATTACCTTGTTCACTTGTAGCTTCAGTGTCTATCCATGAGATTACCTACAGGGATTTGACCCCAAAAAGAAGAGGTTCAGAAAACTTTCATTAATGTCCAAGAATATAACAGGGAATGGAGTTGCAAGCATGTATATAACCCAATTTGGATTGCACATTGCGAATCAAGTAATGTGTGCCTTGATGAAGTTTTGTATGACTGTATGTGAAAATAGTAACTTTTGGCATAACAGAATTATCTTTTGACTTTTAGGCTCCCAAAGCCCCTGAACAAAATGCCACATGACAATAATTTCTCTATGAAAACAATAACATTTCTAAAGGTTGAAGATAGACACCAAATATGGCATGAAACAAGCTTTCTATTGAGAAAACTTGATTACCACTAGTTTTGTCACTTGAATAAGTATTTTCTTGTTACTGCTGTAACATAGAAAAGCATTTTGCTTTTTACATTATTTGTAGCTCAGTCAGTCACTCGTTAATCACTGACAAAGCTTCTGCTGATAAGAGCTAGCAAAAATAAGAATTATTCTGAGAAGTATAAACAAACATTTTCTAAAAAATATATCTCATTTTCAGTGATAAAACTTACAAACATGACTGTATTGAGATTCCTTTTTTTTTGGGGGGGATGGGTTGGATTTTTTTCAAACACGGAATCCCCCAGGAAATTTCAGTGGAGTTGCAAAATTCACAGCAAAATATTTGATTCGGTCAAAAAGCTTCTTCAAGATTAGATTAAACTATTTCAAGCAGTTTTGCTGTAGACACAAAATTGTGTCTTTAATCCGATATAAACTCTGTTTAATGAAAGCTGTCTGCAAGTCATATCATTGTTACTCCTCACTCCATTCCTATTTCTGCTTGAAGCATCTCTGTATTGGCAGTTAGTGCGAGTGGCCACTGGTGTCCAGCAGAAGCCTTGTAGATAAAACATCAGTCCAGCAGTTGGGACTTTCTACTTCTTGCTGCCTCTCCTGTTGGCTCGTGCTGCATGGCTGGGCCAGTCGTGATCACTGTGCAGCTCATTTTGCCCATCTGATAAGAGGATATTGTATCTGCCTGCCTGGTGTGTTGTAGGGACACAGTATTTAATGTTTACAAAGAACTGCTGTGCTACTTGATCAGAAATCCTGCAGAAGGGCAAAATTTCACAGTGGAGTTGGAGCACAGATTCATATGACAACACTTAATGCTTCTCCAGTCTAAAAAGTTTTGCTCAGGCTACAGTGAAATTAAGTGATGACTAAACTAATTTAAGGTCACTCAAAGTGTTTGTTTCTACCCCTGTGCTATGTCTCATAGCCCACTTACTTGTGCTAAGATCTGTTAATGGGACCACACTGTCCTTATCTATACATTGACCTGAACGAGAAATTATGTTGGTGAGAGGAGACTTATTTTTAACTAAATAAGTTTCCTGATCTGCTTTCAGCATCTTCCAGAAAAATTCAGAGTGGAACAACTGACAGGGCAGTGAATTGCCGTACACAGGCAGAGACAAGCACATGAAACGGGCAGGAGTCCTTAGATTAACTTTACCTCTAAACCCCACCACTGAACCGCACCTCAGAGAGGCCTTCCCACGCTTGGTGCCTTCACCGTGCTTGGTGCTCCACAGCAGTTATTCTCAGCACACTAATAAAATGTCATGTTGCAAAATATGCAAGAAAGATGGAAGAAAGGCGTCATAGTAATTCCCTGTGTGGAGCTGGGAACTGGGCACTGGGCACTGGAAGTAAGTGGCTCACCACAAGTGGATTGGACAGCAGTAAAGAGAGCAAGTGTCCTGCGCATTGATTAGAAAGCCCATTCTTCTTCCATGCTGCAGTATGCATTTTAGATACCTTTCCACTCTTTCTGCATCTAAAGCACATCTCTGACTCCATTTTAATTGAAATTTCCCATGAGTGAAGGGCTGTGGGTGTCCTGGAGAAAACTGTTTTACAAAGACTTGGGAGTCATGTATGGTACAGGATTATGAAACTAAAGCAGGGAAGATTAATTGGAAAATAATTTTTTTTTTGCATGCACTTAAACTCCCACAAATAATTTTTGAAATAATTATCTCCATATATGTTGCAATTATTACAGAATACTCACATTAAAAAAACTATGAAAACATTTGAGAGTAGGTTGATGGTGAGCTTCTCTTTACTGTGTCTTGTGAAGGGAGCTTCAGATGTGTCCCTGAGGGATTCTCTGGAAGAGTGATCTGGGCTGCCTGTCTTTCTAAAGATATTCCTCCAAACATTTAGAAAAACTTTTTCATGTTGCTGGAGATCTGAAGGAACAGATCTTGTCCTACAATTTGCTGCATTTCAATTTTTCTGAATGTAATTTTTGAATATTTATTTTTAAGTTTTCTTTAAATTCAAGTAAGTTTCCACATGTCTGAAAAGGTGACTCTAAGGTCACTTTTGTGTGTTTTAGCGGTTAGGTGTAGTTGTCTACCTCTCAACAGCATTTTCCAAGAGTTTTTTAAACAGAGAAGGATCCGTATAGCATCAACATCGGGCAATTCTCCTCTTTTTCCTTATCCCATCCCTCAAGTGAAAAGAAAAAAAAAAATTAATTAACCAAAGAGACGAATGTTAAGTTCTTCATCATCACTACAGTATGCTGTTGACACGGAGGTGTACTCTTCTTCGAGAAGGGGAGTGCCTTCCCCTGACAACAAAATGACAGCTCTAATTACCCCATACATTTGTGATTTGCTTTGGAAACTTATTTTGACACATGCAGAGCCAGAAATTGGAATAGCTTAAGGGAGAAAGGAAACCTGTCACAGATGTGAGTGGCAGAGCAAGAACAAAAGACTGTGAATTTCCTCTTTGCCACTACAGGTCTCTGAGTTGCCATCCTTTCTTCGCAGCAAACTAGGGAAGAAGAAATTCCTGAAAGCAAAGCTTTGTCTTATCAAGTGTGATAACATCTGACAAACTGTACAGATCTTCCCCACTCCCTTCCCCTCTCTTTTGCAAAGGTTGGGACTGGGCTAACGACAGAGTAGCAGGTCATTGACCTATTAGCCTCCGCGATCATTTTACCGCAGGCCCTGAATGATGTCTGCAGACAGGTCCATTGGGAAAGAGAGGCAATAAGGTCACCACCTCCCCATTTCCTTTTCGACCGCTATCTCTGCAGCAGCAGCTTCTCTGGGCTTGACTTCTCCATGAGTAATTGATGTGTTGAAAGTTAAGCATGTGCTTAAGTGCTTTGCTGGAGTGGGGCCAGCATGTGCTGCACCTGGAAAGGTCTAGTCCCGGGCAAAGGCAGGGCTGGCTGAGAGCAGCTGCCTCTCTCTCCCCATGAAACTGCTGAGAAGGCAGGCTTGCAAACCACCTTTTGCCTTGGGCATCTCGCTGCCAGCCCAGTGCAAGGAGCTATGTGCTACCCATGCAAAATCTACAGAAATACGAACTCTTTTAAAATATAACATGATAGATGATTTTCTCTCTGACGTCTTAGAGAAGTGAGACATTTATCATGATCTGCATATGTCTGGTTGTGTCTGACCACTCCTCCTGCCCCCATCTCTTAGTGAATCCATTGATCAATTTGATCGAGGAATAACGATCTCTGAGAAAGTTAAGATCCTCCAAATTTCATTAAAGTAGGCAGCCAGAAATAGATGCTAAGGCAGAGAAAGAGTCAAGGTATTCTGCAGCTGCTGAAATATCAGAATCATCTCCAATGATATGACGTGTTATTGGGAAGCCATTCCGTCTCAGTGCTTCCAGAACAACTTCTGGGTCTCATTTTCCCTTAACCAGAGTGGTTTATATATTGACCTGACTCTTAGAGCTGGCACTTCTGGAAAAAAAAAAAAAGAAGGTACCTCTTCAATTCCCTGGAGTCCTCAAGTCCCCAATAAGGCTGAAAAGTACCACCCATATTAATAATCAAAGCAAAAAAAATGGGGAAAAAGTGTATAAATTCTCTCTGTTTGACCAGTACTCAGCAATATTGTGCAAATCAGGGAAGTTCTTTGCACCATGCTAATTGAATATGAATTCAGCTTTTCTGAATTTGAGTAAGAATTATATACCAATTTTGTGTTAAAGAAACAGACCAACTAAGACATTCCTTTAAGAACTCTACTTTAACATTTTAACAGATCCTAAGTGATTCATTCAAGTGCTCTTCTAGGAGGCTGAAAAACCCGAAGAGGAGTAACAGGAAGATTGAAGTTACTTCTACTGTAAAGTAGACTTGAAAATAGCTTCACTGATCTTTTAATTATGGAAAATTCTATTCAATAAAAATTCATTGATGCTGCTGGGAAAAAAAGGGGAGTGTTTTAAACCTCTCTGAACAGATCAAATGCAAACTCAAGGTTTGCATTACTAGAAATTGATAGTCAGGTACTTATATTGTTTTCATATCATCTCTTTTTAGAGATAAGATACTCAGGATGACTTTGCCAACCTCATGACCTAGGCTTCCATGGAAGTACAGTAACCTTTTCTAGTGTTAATGGTAAACAAAGAATCTAAAGAGGCTTTGGCAATTTCTAGAGCCAGAGTAGTGAGAGGTGATGCCTTTGCTGTCTCACGTGGAGCAGGACATTACACCAACCCTCCCTGTTAAAACCACCAGCAGTATCACTGTGTTTTGGTACATTTCTGTGAAAGGCCAAGTGCAAGGCTTCAAAGGCCCTGGAAGATTCCAGGTGCTCGTGCAGACACCAAGTGCAGTGCAAGGGCCAGTGCTGTGCTTCAGCAACATCTGTGTAACATTATCTGTACCAAACAATGGGGATTCATTCAACCACTTGGTCTGTGGAGCAAAAAGGTGGGAGCAAACAGCATCAGTTTTCTAAGGTTTGCTGAACATAAAGCATGCTTAAAATAAACTGTAACACATAGCTGGTGATACTACCTTTAATTGCAGAGGTGCTGAAATGAGCAACTACTTCTCTTCCTCTTGAAAGGGAGACAGAAGTGGAAGCAAACATAATAGTGTTTTCTTTTAACGTTACTTCTGTGTTCCTCAAATATATAGATAAGCCAGGTTCAGCCTTTCATTTCATGTCTAGGAGTCAAGGAAGACAGAGTTCTAAGGTAGATATGGGCTTAATACAAACTGCCCATGGTGAATTTTAGATCAGGCTGCACAGTTGTAAACAAGAAGATTCACTTGAAGATGAGACATGAAAATTCATGGAAGTAAGTAAGCACAAAAGAATAAAAGTGGAACTAACTGACATTATCATCACCTCATAAAGTATTAACAGGAACTTATATTTTTTAAAGCACTGGAGTTTTTTTCTAGTTTCTCCCTGTGTTGTGTTGCCCTGCAGAGCACACATGGCACACTGCAGTGATTATGTGTCTTAAGCCTCTGGTACCACTCACTGACTGATAAAGAGGTCAGAAGGGGAGTCTGGGTGATGATAGTGGAGAGAAATGTTCCAGAAGAAGACTTACAAAGGGCTGTGAACTGTGGAAATTCACTCTCTCACTGTCACCAGCTATTAGCAGGGCCATTAATAATACAACTTCCAAGGTATAGGTGCATTAGCTGTTGTCATGCTCTAGTAATGGACCTTCCATAGGACAGAGTGATCGGTGTCTTTGTACTAAAGGATAGCAATAGGCCTGTACAACTTCTCTCTTCCCTTCAGTCTGACTTGCAGAAGGAAAAGAGGTAGTTTACACACACTTTTCTGAAGCAATAATCCCTGAGAGGTTTTTAAACTCTTTTATGCACCAGACTTTCATATTGTTTGGGACAAGTCCTGTACCCACTGATTTTAACACTTCTACTTTCAATGTTAGCATACTACATGCTCTCCACTTAGGAGTTGTAAATACTCACTGTTGGGTTACTTTTGTTTGAAACTGAGTCATCTGATACTATTTTTATTCTCAACTTCATGATTGCTGTACCAAAAGAAATTGTATAATTTGCACTTACGCACACAGTGGACACTTCTCAGTTTGTTGGCGATAATTCAGCTTAAGGCTGGCAGATGGGCCAATTTCAAGCTTCACAGCAGAACACCAACTTGTGAAACTTTAAAGCTTAAATTATGTGAACTGGCAACACTACAAGTGTCTTATGTGTTGACCTGGATAGAGAATTGCTGTCAAATTCAAGTGAACTTTTAAAACATTTTTATTAATTATTTAATTTTGTTCATAATTCAGTACATGTCCTGTTCACAGAGTATAGTACATTCTCTAACCAAAGCAGGTATTTTTTAATTGTCGTTATAATACTTTCTTTTGATAAATTTTAAAAGGTTCTGATGAGAAATATGTTTTCCTTACAAGAGAAAATTGTCATTTGGCTCCTAGAAAGAAAGAGAAATAAGCAACTTGGAATGAGGCAATGATAAAATGCAAATTTGTGGTTGAAATAGAGAGATGTTTGGCATATTTCTTTGTATATTTAGTGAACTCAGCAGAAAAACACTCTTTAAAAATACCCATGGCATTCCTATTTCTGTCCTACAGATCCTAGTGTTGATAACCTGAGCTGAAATACAAAGCTCCAGTGAAATCTGTGAGGATATATTACAGTTCTGTGAGCAACTAAAATGAGATTTAATTCTTTGTGGGAATGTACCAATTTATGAATCTATTTCAAATTCCAGAAAATCAGAACTGAAAAAATAATCCAAGAATCTTCTTAACTGCAATGAAATATATATGCTTATGCCATTTATTATTTCCCTTTGACATTTCAGTCTTTCCTTAAACATTGATGTGACTGTATTTCACTGGCATGAATGCCCAGAGAAAAGGAATTAATAAAATTGATTGAATATTCTCCCATGAGACTATTCAAAAAACGCATGTGCAACAGTTCTTGCAGGAAATGCTTTCCTGTTTATCAAACTCAGATAACAGCAATGACATCATATGATGCCAGAAGCCTGTCACAACCAGGCTCAATTTTTTGCAGATAGGCAATTTATGGAAAACAAGTTTTGAAGCAAGTATATTCAGGGGAAAGTATCAGTGTGACGACTTCAATATTTCTGTGGGTTGTCTGAGACTCAGAAAAGATGTCTAGAAAAATTAATACTTCATATCTTGAATTCTTAGCAAGGGTCTAAAAATACAGAGTGACAGAGGAAAAACTTAGCCAGAAGTTTTTCAGAGCCTTTCCATGATGCTTGTACAGGCATGCCTGGAGCACATGTCTGAACTTACTGTCACTGTAGTTTCCATCCCTCATAAATACTGGGAATTTCATGTTTGGCCATGGCAGAAGCATGGAGCTGGCAGCAGATAGAATTTCTGTGACTAGAATCAGAGGAAGCCTTATGGCACAGCATTTACGACAAAAAAAGCTTTTGTGTTTCTAAGGGGGGACTAGGATTAGATGAATAGGGGAAGCTAAACACTTCCTCTCATATTTTCATTAGATGTTGACCAAACACCTGGGACAAAACCTTCCATGTATTATTTAAAATGGATCTAAATAAGCAAGAAAAATATTTAGGTCTGATGACCTGATGGGTAAAGAAAAAAGAAACAGGGATGCCCCTGGAAGGAGGCGTCTCCTGACAGGAAGTCAGTGGAAAGATGATACATATATGTGCTTGTGCCTGCTCTCTTTGGGTTCTTTAGCACCTCTCCATTATGGAAAGCCACAGAGAAGAATCTGCTGATATTGCAATTTTATTTTCTCTTAGTTTTGGCTCAAGCACTTAATACTGACGACACTGTCTATTTTTCTTAGTTAGCAAGGCAGGGTCTGTTCAATCCTCCTTTCACAGAAGCAGCCATTAGAAGACAAAACCATGCCTGTCTCACTCCACTTGATCTAGATCTTCTCTCAACTGCTGTGCTATATGTTATTGAAAAGGGATAGGTTAAATACTCTGCCATATATAGCACATGATAGTGCTCGAGTGACTGCTGGCCAAGGGCTAGAAAGAGACTGAATGTCTGGATTGCTACTTGATAGCCAAAAGGAAGCTCCATATTTTGATTCATCATACGATCCCCTACTTAGTAAGAAATGAGAGAGCTCCGTTGTGCTCCAAGCTAGAGGAAAGAAGACAAATATTTTCCCTCTTGTCCTGAAAGAAAAGTAGACTGTCTTTCCACATGCTCTCTTTAACCTTTGCTGTTCACCTTTTGGTCCCTAAGCTTATTATAACAGCTCAATCCCTCTTATGAAATCACTGTCTTATGTCTTCTGTTTGTCTGGGCCTGTGTAATGTCAGATGCTTCAGACTTTCAGGCTGGCCAGGATGAAATCAAATCACAGCTTTCTCAAGCTACTAGCTCAGACTCTCTGGCTTACACAGCAGCCATTAAATAACCGTTCTTTGTGAGGCTGCTAGTCCAGTACCAGTGGCTGGGGAAAATCAAAACAAAATAACACTAAGTCTTGTGGTCGTGGAATGACATCACATGTGTTTGGTGTCACACTGGGCACGTTGAGTTGCAGTTTGTTTCCATTCAAGCGGCTTCTTTGGCAGTCATGATGTGCTGATGTGCTGTTGGAAATGATTGTTCAAGAGAAGTCTGTGGGGATGATATTAATGAGTGATTCAGCAAGACTCAGACATTTACAAAGCTGGCCCTGGTGAAGGAGAGCTTATGTTTAAGGAGAGAAGAAAAATGAGGAAAGAACATGCAGTTTATGGAAAAGACAGGAACATGACCAGATGAAGGAAAATAAGCTGAGAAGAGAGGAAGTACAGGACAGAAGAAGAAAGGAGGATGATGGGATGGCACCAAACACACCAAGAGCACAAGGGCTGACACAGAAGCATTAGATCTACTATCACTGAGATAGTAGAAATAGCAGAAGGAGAATTAAGCAAAATGCTCTGTTTCAAGTGGTCTATGAGACATTCATCTTGTTTAGGGACCTGGACCCTGATTGCAGGTCTTGACATAAAATAACACCAGTTATTATGGAAAACATTGTTTTAAGCTAAATTCATGTGAACTATATGAATTTATCTCTCATTAATTATAAATTAACTAGTAATTAAACTCTAAAAAATTCCAACTACTCAAAACTTTCCAGTTTACCTCAGCTCACCTTTAAATCTTTTTTTTTTTTTTTTTTTGTACAACATCTGATGTTTAGCTGTGCGTCATAGATCTTAATATTCACATCTTATGAAAAATTGCATGTCATCTGCTGGCTTAGCTCAGTTATGGTCTGGACACCTACAGAGTTGATAGATGGTCCTGTTGGCAGCCCATGTGGCCTGTAAGTGCCTCTCATCAAGCATGATTGAGGAGATCTGCATTTATCAGTCTGCAGCTCTTTAACCTGCTAACACCCATTCTTAACAGGATAATTTTACACTTGAAGTAACCGGGTGAAAAAAGACAGCTCTTAAACTAAACTAGAGCAAATTTGGTAGGCCACCATGAGGTCACATTCTTTTCTTAGAGTGCTTTGATCCTACTACAACGTCTTTGAAGTCCCTGTTTTTCCCTTCTCTGCAAAGGTGTAAATGAGAATCTCAATTTTGCTATCACTTCTCTGTAATACAATCTATGAATCTTGGAACTAGAAATGGAAGAAACTTTCTCGATCACAGCTCAGCTGAGGTGGGAAGGGGAGTTCTAGATGTCTCTGGTTCAGCCCCTCTTCTCAAAGCAGGGTCAAGAGCAGCTCACTTAGCACCATGAATCTGTATACTTTCCTTGCACCCGCAAAATGAACAGCCAATCCTGTGACTTACCTTCTCCAGAAATCTTTTTGGATCCATAATTACCCACCTATTTCAGTGGAAAGTACTCCTACCAGTGGGTGAATGCAGAGCTCAGCTTTGAGCCCATTGGTGGGAGAAGGCAAGACAGATACCAAACTACCTCCCAGTCCTCCTCTCTTTCTTTGCAGATCAGCAGGGATAGCCTTTCACCTGTCATTCTTAGCAGGGACATTTCATCATGGAAATGCCTCCTACCTACTCACCTGTAGGAGATCTGTCTGCCTGTGAGTATCATTTCCTCCACCGCACTGCCAGTATCCCAGCCTGTTGATTTTTTGGGCAGGATGCATGGTTCATCTGTTTGCGCAGGCCCTTGCCTGAGGATGTGGTGGTGAACATGTCTAG
Organism: Cnemophilus loriae; assembly: GCA_013397755.1. Lineage (NCBI taxonomy): Eukaryota > Metazoa > Chordata > Aves > Passeriformes > Corvidae > Cnemophilus > Cnemophilus loriae. The sequence continues at coordinate 188,665 of VZTF01004653.1, forward strand.
TTTATCCTGGAGGGGACTCTGAGCTGAGCTGACACAGATCAATAAGCCGTTTGTTTTATTTGCAAATTTCTAATGGTAGCCAGAGGCTGTCTGGACACGTTTAATAAATAATAATAAAAAAAAGTAAATAAAAAGCCACTCCATTTCATTTGAACTTAATTGGCATAGGAAGAACTCACAAGGGAACTACGTAAGATTTTATGGGGGGCTATTTTGACAGAAGCCAACATTTGTCAAAAGACAGAAAAAACCCAAAACCCATTGCCAGAACTTTGTTTCTTATTCATGCTGCTCTTCTGCATTACAAATCAGCAAATGATGAAGTCCAGACATAAAGAAATACAAGGATTCATTTGCTCTGAATATAAATTTGTATTTCTCACTTTTCACTCTAATTTTTCCAAATCATAATGTCTGCAATTATTTCAGAACACATTTAGACTGGAAGAGTAGAGGAAATAAGGATATCTGGGATGCAAGGGGAAAGTAATAAGGGGGAAAGGTTAAAAAGTTTAAGAAAGATGAGTGAACAATTTGAGGTGTTGGAGACATATGGCTGGTTTTCCATAGGCTTGTTTCTGGTTTGGTATGCTCTGTACTTACATACTGTGTTTCTAATTCTCTTGTGTCTTAAGTTATATCAATGGTGTTATACCAGTTATCTAAAGTTTGCAGCTAATTAAGGAAAAAACTTTGATCAGTTTCAGTACAGCAGACCTTTTTCAATATGGGAGTCTTCAGCTGAAACAAGGTGAGAGTTCTATCACTATGTGCTAACAAAGGTGATTCTAGAATAGAGAGCAATTTACTGTTTTTCTTCTGAATAAAGGATGCATTCACATAAAATTTATATATTTATACTTGTGTCTGTATTTATAACGTGGTTGTCTCTTTCTTTCATTTCTTTGCCACCAGCAGAATCAACTTTTCCTGAAATGCAAAAAAATGTCTTTTTCGCTGGCAATTTCCGGGAGCCTTGTGGTGCTGCCTTTTCCTTGGGCTGCAGTGACACCTAGCGCTCACACCCTTAGGGCCCGAGCAGCCCGCGGTTTTTGGCTTGTCGGGTTTCCAGTATTTTCTCGTTATTAGGCAATGCCGAATAACAGTGTCAGCGTCGTCAGTGCAGTCACACCAGTGTATTTACAGCGACTTAGGACTGCGGGGCGGGAGGGTGGGAGTACCTGCAATGGGAACTTTTGTATGACAGACTCTGTTGAGGGAGTGCTGGCCGAAGGGTGTCGGGGCAACAGCAGCTTTGTCTCACAGCTGGGATGTTCCTGCATCTCAGCTCAACATGAAAGTGACATTCGGTTTCCTGGCTTAGGGAGGCTTTTCTTTAATAACAAAAAAATGAAGAATCTGGAATACCTCTAATTCAGTTTATCATGTAGTTTACAAAGCAGTAGCCCCAGTGGGATTCACTAAGTTCTTGGTCATGGTTTTTCTGCCACTGTATATATCCAACCCTGGCTAGTCAGAAGGATCCTCAGAAAAAGCAGGGCACCACTAACCAGCTGGTCTCTTCCACCTAACATCTATATAATGCAGAGGTGCTGCTGAGTTTGCAACCAGAGCTCTCAGTGCAGTAAAACCAATGTTTTCCCCTCTCCAGCCCAGGGCCTACATTTCCATAATTTCCCTTCTGTCTGTCTCCACCACACAATGCTGTGCAAGTCACCAGGAATCTGCCCAGAGCAGGCAAAAACCAACAGAGTCCGTACTATTCTTCCAAAAAACATCATGAACAAAACTGGAACTCCTACCTTGCCACCTTTGTTTCCTGCTATTAACAGCTGTCTGGTATCCTAAAGATGAGGAAGGCAGGAGAACTGTAGCCTGTACAAAAATATCATATAATCAGAGATATCCCATAGAAAGCATCTTCCATCTGACAGCAGGAAAATCACACTGCACAGCACTCTCTCAGTGGTACCACAGGAATTTACCTAACCAAGCTCTGCTTCTTCTCTTCCATAGAAACAAATCTCATTGCAATATGCTATCTCCCATGGTTAGGTGCCATTTTTTCTGATTCAGTTGTTTTCCTGGAATTACAATCACTTTCTTCCCACAAAATTCCCTCAAAGCATTGTTACTTCATTAGTAATTTTTGATAATATAGTAGTGTTTAGAAACTAGGTATTATGCCTTCAAGTAGACTGTGAACCTAGTATCTGCTCTTGCATTGCCTGCCCAAACATCAGAGAAGCAACCATTTTTGCCTGTTGACAGACAGTTTTTGTAAACTTCAGCTGTGCTCAGACCATTTGCTCACACCCCTAAAACTCTGAGAAAGGCACACACTGACCCACATCTAAAACAGGGCTCAGCCTTTCAGGAGAGATTCTTTTGCCCCACACTCTTTGACTACTGGCTCCAGAAAGCTATTCTGGGTTTCTAACCACCCTCTCCTCTCAGCTTGTATGAGATGGTGCCATTGGCCACTGGTGGGACTGAGAAGGACCTGGGCAGCTCTTGGCTGATCATGGCAATTCTGGAATCTCAGAAGAGCCCTGGAGCCCAATCACCACATCCATGATCCTCCTGGTCCTGACTGTAGGACCTCTAACCCCCACTACCCATTTCCCCACCACACAAGTGTGGAGATGTATCTCAGTTCAGACAGAAATACCCACTGCTCTGCCCCACCCCTCGCAGCAAGCATAAAATTAAACAGGGCTCTGTGGAGCACACAGATACTCCATATCTTTCACGTTCAACTGGTAAACCACCTCAATAAATCCATGGAACCGCTCCTTCCCATGCAGAAAAACCAACACATCTGTTCTTACACTGTTTCTGGTGTCAAAAGTTTCAAAACTAATTTGATAGCACTTTTACTGTTATAACACTTCCACAAAATCTGTTTCTTTTTAACAGCCTCAAAGTTCAGCCTAGGATCTGGAAGCCAAGCTGCATTCCCCTGAGCTTGGGACTCCCCTTCTTAAATGTATGGGTACTTTTTCCTTTTGTATTAACTGCTGCTGATCAGTGCCTGATTGCCTCCCTGCATCTCCAGGCAACAACAGAGGTTGCACAGGTGTGACAAGGTACAACTTCTAACAAGGAGCAGCACCAATTGTTTCATTAAAGTCGTGTAAACTACATCTAAATGGTGGTACTGCAAAGCCTAAGATGTCCTGAATGAGGTCCCCTGGACATATCAGAGGGAATCTTTTCTTCCAGCCATCACTGCTCCCTGAGTGTTGCAGTGTCTGCCAGGACCAGGAGGAGCTGCCATGTACGCGGAAGATGTTTCCAGCCTGGCCAGTCAGCAAACCAGAACCCAGACACCTGCATTGAACATCCCAGCTGGAAATATTAACAGCTATGTGGTCTGAAAGCTGCAGAACGATCCTGTTTACTTTCCATGCTGCCCATGAAGAGATAGGGGTGTTTTAAAACTTTATTCTTCTGGCCAAGGGAAGTGATAGTGAGCCATGTGGCTATGACAAGCCTTATAGAAAGCGCCTTTTCCAGAAAACCCTAGTTCCTTTCTGAAAGGGATTTCAGCTCTCATTCTCAACAATAGCAATGCTTCTAATTCCGGTGGTTGTGGAGGAAAGCTAAAAATATAATTTAAGTGTATCATACAGGATCAAAAACTGGAAGACAAAATATATGAATACCTTTTTAAAAAGAAGGACACAGTCTAAAACAATCTCCTTCTTTTTGAAGCCTGAATAATTAATTACATGAATTTATGCTTTGTGTTATTGGAATTGTCAATTGCTATTAGATATCTATAAGGAGATCTGAGAAGAAATGCATTTCCCTTCTCTTTTTATTGCAATAAAGCAAAACACCTCTTTGTAACCTTGAACTGTTGTTTGCCATCTCCTCCAAATTAGAAACAGTAGTTCCACAAAATGGTGCTATGGAAAATAAGATATGGGCAGGTTTGCTGCTTGACTTGCTTAAGTTCTGCTTCCCTCTAGGGCATAAAATATTTTTGTTTCCCAAGGGCCGACTACTCATCTTTTCTGTGCCAATCTCCCTAGCCATAAACCATGAATAAAAATTCATCAATATTGTGGAGCTAATTACATGTTCCAGCCTTAATGATTTTATGATCCTATGATTTACAGAATTCCATGAAATCTTCCTTGAGCACCACAGATGTTCAAATCTGTGTAAAATACATTGAACATTTTTCATTCAGTTGGCAGCATTCTTTTAGATTGTCCTGCTTTGGCCTCAAAGGGCTTCAACTGAGCTGTGGCAAGGACTTGTCACACAGAACATCTGGAGATGAAATAACATCTATGATGTACTTTTTCAGCTCTTGGCTGTACGAGCTGTACAAATGGCAGGCTTCATCCATGGGGTGAGAGCTACCAGCTGCCAAGGATACAACTGTGACTTGGAGAAAACAGGTTTCACCCCTAGAAAAACCCTTGTTTAAGTGTTTTAGATTTCTAAAGCACCGCATTTTCTGTTATCTAATGCTATATACGATAACCAGATATGGCCACAATATTTCCTCACATATGCCCTCCAGTATGGGATTGAAAAATTAGATCCATCATGATTGAAATTTAACGTTTTCCACTGCCAGCAGAATCAGTTTTTCTTGGTGACAATAATAGAACAGAAGAGTATTCTCGGTCCTTTTGGCACAGAAAATCCTGCCCACATGTTGCACTGTGATGCAGAAGACAATGAGAGAATATATCCAAAAGCCTCTCCAACATTTCTTTTTGCAGTGTACCCAAAAGCATGTGTAGCTATGCTGTCTGCTCACAGCTGTCTTGGGAAAGAAAAAAGTTTGAAAAAAAAAGGCATGTAAATATTTAGTGAGGTTAGTAAAATAGTACAATCTGTGATTGCTACCCTTGTCAAAACTTCAAAGGGAAAATGTACTCCTTATTTCATTTTTTTCGGCTATTTAAAGCTGCCTGATTGTTTATCAAGATGTATCTAATAAGTCTTTTCATAGCTGTGTGACTCCTTTGTCACAGAACCACATTTATCATGTCACTTTTTGTATTTTGCATTTTTAACATTTTGTATGCATTACTCTTGCACTAAATGAAGAAAAAAATGTTTCTTCACTTTGGGAGGTACCATCTGGTTTGACTTTAGTCACAAGGAGGAGGAGAACGAGTAGAGAAGCAACTCAGAGTGCCAGGCTAGAAGAGGTCTGCCCATGCAAAACCACCCCACCGGCCCCATCGCATCACCCAAACACAACTCACACATGGCAAAGGAGCACAGAGGGCTCCGTGTTCCCGCTCCTGCCAGCCTGGCTCTGGAAACCAGTCAATCACTCCTGCCCTCTGGTGTGCTTTTCCAAACACTGCAGCAAACGATTCAGGAGCACAGGATGTCTCCTAAAAGCATCGGCAGATGTGCAGGTTATATTGCTTCTGCCAGAGCTCTGAGAAGGCAAGTCCCTTGCTGAAATCAAAATGCCACCAGGTTAACAAAGAATTTGGAAGCGATACTAAAAGCCTTTGTCTTTCCCTTTTGAAAGTAATGCCAATCCCTAAGACACAAATGAGTGTTGTCTGAGGGTAGGGTAGAACAAGAGTCACACCTACTAGAATCACCATCGCCTTGCTGGAAGCTTGGCCCTTTCAGTGGGCTTGTTTTCCCAGTGTGCTTGTGTCTTCCTTACCATCAGTGCTGATGCAAGTTGAATGTGCACAGCACAGCTGAAAACTCTTTTACTTTTTTCTGTTTTCTCTAACTTACGAATGTCCTAATTTTTTTTATTTTTCTGCAAGCGTTTAATAGGAAATTCTGTTGTTGTTACAGAATTCAATAGAGCTGACTCTCTAGAAAACAGTCAAAGACTCCGGAGAGGATGTATTGCCCTCTGTTTTTACAATAACCCCTATGATTCTCCTGTTCAGTTAATGGAATCCTTTTAGTTTCATCTCTATAAAATTCTAGGAACATCTTCTATATTCGGTGACTATTACCATCTTTTAAAACTGGGATAAAATGAAAACTGCATTGCCTACATATTCTATCCATCCTTGCTAATAAGTGGATTTATTAATACCATGAAAACTTTCATCTGGTAAGCTTAGTTACAGCACCAACAGAAACATAGTTGCTGCAGTGTCAGGGGAGACCAGAAGCTGATTCAACCCATCTAAAATCAGACTCACCCTTTTATACTCAGGGGGGATTTATTGATTTGCAATAACTATAGAGAGGGCTTATAATGCTGCCCCAAGTGCATGTTACTCAGATAATCTTTAAATGGGATGAAACTGGAACTCATGTGTGGAACACACCAACTCTTCTCAGCATGCCAGACAAGGAGCATCTGAAAAATTGTGCTCAGACACAATGCTGTGTAAAACATAGTCTGGCTTTCATAAGTGGCCTTTAAATTAAGTTTCTGTGGGAAGTCTGTAAACTTCAGTTCAGGGAAAAGAAACTGCAAGAAATGGGAATTCCTTTTTTTTTAATCCTTGAATATTTTTGCAGAGAAACCCAGTAATTATGCTGTGCTATATTAACCAAAACATATTCACTATTCCACATGCCTTTAGTTTTCAAATGTCTTCCCCACAGTGCCATAGCCTCCTGCCAATGCTTCCCTTCAGGCCACCAGAAGATCCTACTTTCCAGGTTGGCACATTTCTCCTCAGCCCAATGCCAAGAATTTTGAGCCAGGTTGCAATTACCAGAAAAGCTGTTTTGAGCCTTTCAGCCTCCAAGTAATTCTGAGGTGAAGAAAGCATTTTAAAAGTGACAGGCTAAATAAACAATTTTAGTAAAACCAAGATTGTTCTTCTGGACTTGTGTAGGCAGAACAGAATTAGCAAGCATTTTATTGTAGTGAATGCTGTTCTGGTGAATCAACACTACATGCTTTGCAAAAGGTTTGTAAAAATAATTAGCATTTTCAGCTGTTTCCATCTGGAGAGGTCCAGATGGAGGCTCGTAAAGATCCCTCATATTCCAAAAGTGCTGAGTATGAGGGAAAGATGAGATCAAACTATGAAGTTCAAATGGGCTGTACATGGTTTCAAAAAGCCCCAGGGTTCAGAGCCTGTTAAGACAGAGGAGTTCTTGGGTTATGTCTTGAAGCAGAGTTTGGGTGTATAGAGACCTTTAAGACAAAAACTGAGTTGTTTCACCTCTGGAGTTAGGCAGCACCTGAGCTGCAGTTTACAGGATGAAAAATATTACACTTGTGTACTTCAATTCTTGCTTAAACACAATTCAAGATATTAAATATTTCTTCTCATCCAGTAAATCGCATGAAGCTTCACAACATTCATGAAGTTAATGGAATTTCGCAACAGGATATAAAAATCCAACTTATTATTCTTTTTCTTCACAGAAACTTCATGTTGTATTAACCCACAGATAAAATTGTAAGACTCCAGCTCATTCTGCCAAGGCCAAATAGAGCAAGTCACTTTTGCATAGCCTTGGTGAGGAAAACCTAGAATTAGTATCATGGGGAGTGTGCAGTAACTGATTTGTATTGCTCAGCTGACAAGCTAGGATTCACAACATTTTTTTTTTAAATATGGCCCATTTTCCTATAACATAACTCTTTAATAGATTACTCCTGAATAAGTGGTAAATAAATTGCTGTGTTTTTGGATGAGATTTCCTCAGGGGACAAAGCAGTCTCAGGGAAGAGTACCTCCACAAGGTAATACACCAAGACTGACATCTAACAATAAATAAACTTTCTGCTGCAAGCACTTACCTCTCTCCATTAGGAAGATACCAGGATAAATAGCTTAGATACTCAACTTTTAGGTAACTGAACCTAGATAAGCTCAATGATACTTGGTACCACATATTTTTTTATATAACAGGAGCTATATAAGTATAATTGTGAGAGATATTATTAGTACTTAGAGCTAGAATAGATTTTTTTACAGCTGCCTATAAAAAATTATCAGCTCCCCCTTTCTGAAAAAATATTCCCAAATATTTTTGGAGTTCTGAGGATTTCTCTCTTTTATAGCTTGGAAACTGGTCTTCTTGGCAGATGCTTCACTTTTCACTAGTCAAGGAGACCCACGGAATTCAGTTACCCTTCTCATTCCCAGCATCTGATAGTGATTCAGAATTTATACAGAATTATATTTTGGCTGTACCTTTGGCAGAGTTTCAGCAGTGTAACTGTAGGCTTCACAGTTTTCCCTTAGTGGGCGTGCTGTGAACAGGTTTTGGATTCCAGCTCCACTGAGAAAATTTAAGAGGCAGGGTAGGAAGGGAAGCAGTGGGCAGAGGTTTCTCCTCATGCAAGGCTATTTTGTTGGTACGAAATGATGCAAGGGGGAAATGCTGTACCACCACTAACTTTCAGGAAACTCTGGTAGATTCATTGACACAGCTTTTATGATTCTGAATTTGTAAGAGTAAATATTCCAGGAAGATATAGAGTCATGAGCCAAAAGGGTGTTTCCCAGGGAACTGATCCCAGTGGACAGGGAGAGACTGAACTAAGGAAGCAGGATGTCTGATGGTGGGGTAGCATCCCCTACATGCCCATGTATTTCAGACTTTTTGAAGAAGATGCTTAGAAGACATTTTTAATCTGTAGTAAGGTCAATAGGAGAGAACGCATGCAATCAGTAGTTAAACATTTTTTCCAGATCCATAATATTTTATGTTACTGCAATGCAGTTTTCAATTCCATCTATAGGATCCATATTTTATAGATAACTCTTCATTTCAGTATTGTAATTTAAATTCCATGACAATATGTTGGACATTTAAAAAAAAATAATGTCATATTGGGCAAAATTTATTTCCAAAATGCCTTATGTATCTTTACATAAGATGCATCAGCTGGTCTGATTTTAAGAGCTATTTCGTGCTATCACCATCTACTGATACCTATAAAATAGGTAGAAAATAACTGCTCTGTAATTTTGAAAATTAGGTCACTAACGATTCATACATGGTCAACACGTTCCAGATGATTTAGGAAAGAAAGTGAACCTCTAAGACTTGTCCTGATTCTGTCAGCAGACTGGGGATTTACATCTATGTGTAGAAGTGCATACTTTGGGTGGCAAGAATCATTATAGAGAGTACTGGACACGTGGTTCGTAATACAAAGTGCTTTTATTTGTCAAGCCCATTTTCTTTAGTATGTTCTTTCCTTGAAGGTGGGAAAATTGCTCCTTTGCCAAAGAATTTAATTAGAATTATGTCATATCCAAACCAAATTTTTAGTGTTTCTAAATGCATTTCAATGTATATGTTAAGAGCTCCTGCCAAAATATTTTCCAAGAAAAAAGGCTTTTTGACTAATAGAAATTTTATGCAAAATTTTCTATTTTTTTCCAAAAATGTGTTTTAATATTTCAAGTTTCAATAACAGCCAGTAACTGTATTGCATAAATATGCATTATTTTAATGTCACTTGCAGGAACAGCAATTTCCTGACCATTTCTGTTTTGACGCATCATTGAACTGATCTTAATGGGTCATTATGACCTGCAGTACATTACTTCAGTAATACTGTGAGTAAAAGTTGAAATATGCTTTACTTTAGCTAACATTAACCCCACCTCCTTTGATTTTTCATAGCTTATTTACTTTAGATATTCATCACTGAAATGCCTCAGTTTCACTCAATTGCACAGGCAAGTCAATTCGCAAGCCAGTGTTGAAGAGAAAAAAGTATTCAGCAGCAGTGAAAGCATAGATGCATTAGGTAGAGAAGAAAGGGTTTCTTCTTCACTACTACCTTCCTTTCATAACTTTAGATTTATATTCAGCTATGGGACCTGGACTATGAAGCAAGGATTAAGAAACAGAAGAGCAATTAAGCATCATATCCAAGCAGTAGCTGGGATAAAAAACACATTGAATTCTGACTTGTCCCCAGCTCCTGGGCTGTATTTAATTTTCTTGACAGTAAACTGTCTATGGAGGAATAAGACGAAAGAAAGATTTTCTATATTAGCAGGAGGATAATCAGAGGTGCTTTATTAGGTTTCAGTCCTGGAAGAACCTTCTGAATGAATTCTTCAAATATTTTAGCATGCATGTCTGCAGTATAATTAACATCATTTATTTCTCTCAGTATATGTCCTCTTGAACCTTTGATCTCTGTATTTTTGAACATGAGTTTTTTCATGATAACAGTATTTCTTGCTGTCATGTTATACCCTCCTCCCCTCAAAAAAATTGCCACTCAAAAATTTTACTGCTCCATTTAATGCAGGTTGTAGTACTCAACATGTCTTTTCTTTGAAATATTTACAAATAGCAACAACAAAGCCTCAAAAATAGGAATCGATATTTTTTTGCAAGCAAGGAAAATGAATGAAACTGTCCATGCTGATGCTTACAGTCTTGTTGAAAATTTTTCTTTTGATCCCAGGACTTTAACAAACTCTCACTGAATCATACACAACAAGCATATTTTTATGGGGTTTTTTTTGTTTCTATTAATATAAGCAAATCTTCAGGCAATAACACCAGTCTGATTGCTCTGATGTTGTGCTTTGCACAGTTTGTAAACAATTTCGTGTCTTTAAAAAAATAAGGCCTAGAAAGCACTGTCCAACAAGAAGTCTGAGGGCTATATCCAACCTGTCCTGATGTTTCAGTTCATCCTTCCCTTTTCCTTAGGATTCCAGACAGAGCAGTTCTCTTATAAATCAGCATTGCTGAGGCAGCCCAGATCTGCTTCTTAACAACCATCAGAAAGTTAGAAGTAGGTAGGAAAGCACCCAGGAATCACTGAAGAGGCTGCAGTGGCCTCCCTCCACATTTCCCCTCATCACATTCCAGCTGCAGCAGCCAATGTGCATTAGCTGGAGAGAAGAAGCCAAATGCACAAAACCAACCCCTGTCATTAAACACTGGTTCAGACGCTTGCTAGGAGAGGTTCAATGCAGAACCACTCTGTGTCTTTGGAACCTTAAAAATAATATATGACAATTATTTAAAGGGTGAGAGAATCCAGGGCTAAAGGTTTTGAGTACTCCGCTGGTGGAAAGACCTAAATAACACTGTCAGGAAATGCACTTTTTGCCAAACACAAGTCAAATTCTGATTTTCTGTTCATTTCCAAAAAGCTAGGCTCACTTCGGTTACAGCTATTTTTATGTGTACATGCTGGTAATCAGAACATCTTTCTAGAGAATGGGAAGTACCTTTCCCATTCATAAAGATGTGAAGTACTTATCCTGGAGGACAAGTTGAAGTAAATGGCTTTATCTTTGATGTTCTGGATCTAATATGAAAAAATCCCACAAGTATGCAGCTGAGTGGCTAAGAAAATGATGTTCAATACAGAGAAAATATATATGTTTAACATTTTTGAAAATTTTTAATATTGTTCTTAAAAATAATGAATGCACACCTTTCTTAGCTAGCTGTTTCTGGACAGCAAAGATATAAATTCCGTATTTTTCAAATAAGGAATGAGTATCTTGGTAAAACAACTGGAGAGAATTCAATAAACCTGAAATGATCACCACTGAACTGAGGTCCAAAACTCTCCTTACAGAAAGAAGTCCAATTTCCCCCCCAGCCCAAAAGACTGTGACTTCCAGCATATCTGCAAGCCCTGCTGCCTCGGCTGGATATGAGGGAGAGGGATGCTGTATATCAGTGCATGCACAGAGTGCTGTGTCCACCCTGCTCCCTTTCAGTGGCCAGACAGGGGGTTGCCCCTTTGCCTTGCTATGCCTGCCCTGCTCCGGGTGAAGGAGAGCCCTGAGATGGGAAAGTCTTTTGGAACATGAGGGCATGACCCAGTGGGGAGGAAGCCTGCAGCAAGGGCAGATATTAGCAGATGCCTGAAAGAAGCAGAAAATGACAGAGCCAAGTCTTTTAAGCAAGAGAGAAATTCTTTCTTAGTGACCCAGAGGCACCAAGGGTGAGGTTGTGCAAGACAGCTGGGTCAATCTGACAGCTTGTTGCCACCAAAAGTGAGTGTTTTGTGCTGTTTCAGAAAACTGTGGGTGTCTAACAAACACAAGAGCTCATGCAAAAGAAGGAGCAGACAACTGCAGTCAGAAGAGGAAAGTAAGCCTAGCCTTCGGGCCAGCCATGAGCTCAGATTTCGCAGGAATATTCAGCCTGTGTGGGGCCTGCTGCAACCCAAAATGCCACAAAATGTTGCTGGACTGAGACAAAGAATGTGAGGAGGAAGGTTTGTTTTATTTTTACATTCTCACTCAGAAGAAACTGGGTTTCTGTATTTCAAACATTGACTGTCCTAGTTTAGCTAAATGTAAATGTAGCCTTTAGAAATTTACAGTCCTCTCAGTGATTATGGTCTGTAAAAGAAAGGTCTCGTTAGGCTGATCTCTAAGCTTTGGACAACTCAAGGTCCTTTTACAGTTAGTTTAAAGACATCCTAGTCTGGATTACTTGGGATGAAAGAGGCCATGGAGCAGCTCCACAAGAAAATTTGAGGGAACATTGTTTTTGACAGGGATGAGTGAAGGCAACGGTAGCCTATGGAGCCACGACTAAAAAGGAGTGTGTCTCCTTAGTCTTTGTAAATGGCACTTTATCACTTCACATTCAGAAATGTATAATCACCTCTTCAATGCCTACATACAGTCTCAGAAAAGACATTTTACACAGGAAATTAAAACCTAATCTGTATGAGAATGCTATATAGTTTCAAATCTGGAAGGTAATTTTTTCATTCTCTTTAATGGGACTGTAAGTGAATACAAAGTAAGCATTTTACTAGAAAAAGATAGTTCCATGAACTATAGATGAAACTAAATAAAACAAATGAAAGATATTTAAAACTGTATGCCTTAGGAAGGGGCTTTCATTATAGTCAAGGTTTCCAGCTTGTACACCCATCAGCGTACATAGACTGAGAGGCCAGAAGAAGGAAATCCTTGAAGTAGGGTAACATCAGCTGAGAAACTATAGGATTTCACAAATCAGCAGACTGATGACTATATTTCTAGAAGTAAATACAAAACAGCCTAGAATGACAACTCAGTCAAAAGGAAATACAATTTATCAATTTCTGAAAATAATTTTTTTAAAAATTGGAGGACTCAGTCAAAAGTAACATTCTTCACAGACTAAAAGGATCTCGGTTCCATCCAAGGCTTTTAGTAGTTTTCAGAAGTGTTTCTGTGCAACCATTACGTTGTCTCCTAATAACAAAATCCAGTTTCAGCATTTTAACCATCAAGAGAATCTGAGCTCATCTCCCCAAGTCATATTGCAATAATTTCTGTGAAAAATGTTGTTTGAAAGCCAAAAGTCCTTTCCCTCTGTAGACCTGAAAGTTAGGCTGCAACCCTCTCAGCTTACTCATAATTCACCACCACATCATCTAACTGAGTTGAATCTTGACTATATTATATGTAGAAGAAGTCACATAAAGCATTTTCTAACACAGTTCTTTTAAGAGTGGTTGGAAATTTGAAATGTTACAACTCAGACATTAAATTATGTCTAAAATACTTATGATATTTACATAAGACAATTTTATACTTTTCCCGTCTAAGAAAAAAAAATTCAAGTGGAGCATTAAGGGGATGTCATGCAGATCAAATATCAACTCCTTTTTTTTTTCTTTTTTTTTTCTCCTCAAATGGCCTGTTAAATTGTTTCTCTAAGTGATTTGGAGAAAGCGTGAAGGTAACCAGTAAAACCAAAAGCTAGGACTGAACAGCATGGGAAGAGAGAGGAAAAGGGTCCAGGAGTCTGGATAACAGATGTGCTTATACCTCCAGCCAGCACCAAGAAATACCTACATCCTGCAATGAAGAAAGCCTATGGAAGCACCCTCTGCCTTCCTCCATGGAACAATCCCTGCTCCTGTGCCTCCACAGAAGTCTGAAGTCATCATTAACCTGTCATGGGCATCATTGCTGTGCTATGTGCAGTCACACAATTCTGTACTCCAGCAATAGACACTTCATCAAGAAAGAAAGACTCATTCATTTCAGGAAAGCTGGTAAGAATCACATCATCACTTCTGGTTTACAAGAACTTCAGAGTTTCCAAAGATTCTGGTCTCCTAAGGGCCCTTAGGCTGCAAACAATCTTTGCAGAAGAAAAAACAAACAAACAGACCTTAAGATGTCATCTCTTTATCTTACTAAAATCCTTTTGAATATTTCAGTGATTGTTTTCCATTTGTAGTCAGGCTTGTTCCCTTTTTTAACTCCTTGTTTGACTCCTTGCAGACACTGAGATTACATACTGTTTTCTGTTATCTAGATAGCTTTTGATATCACCATATAATAAATAGTGTAGGGCCTGTACTAAGTAATAGGTAAACATGTTGCAAATTCCAAAAATTGCAGATCATGGTGGCTTGCCTCTTTTCATCCATGAAAGCCCAGAATAAGAAGAAGTCCTACTCTATTGGAAATGAAAACCTAGAAACCCAGAATCATCAGGTTCAAAAAACCATACCTCTTCATGCAGAGCAATTTCACATGGGCAGTTTTTGCACAGACATTTAGAAAATCTGCCTGGGAAGCAGGCTTTGCGTGGCCCTTCAGAGCTGAATCTGCAGCACTCCCCATTATCCCTGTCACACAATAGGGGAGGCAGGGCGTGGCAGTCAGAGCACATCCCGCTGTCCAGCCAGGTGCGCAGCAGCCGGGGGCACTTGGGCAGCCCCAGCCCAGGCATCAACACTCTCCTGGGGAAGGTGATGGGCTGAGGATTGGCCAGGATGTGGGTCTGTGGATGGGTCCAGTTTGGCAGGGCCAGTGGCCAGGCAGGGCAGACTGTGAGGAGCTGAAGCCTGACCCCCTGCGGCATCTCTGGAGCAGGGGCTGAGAGCCTGGCGCAGGGGTTGACATGGGGTCCTGGGCCATGGGCAGGGTAGGGGCAGTCCTGAGGAGCTGTGAAGGGACAGTCAACACTTTGACAGAGACTTAACAATTTCCCAATTTTGTTAATGGGGTTAACCAGCATTTGTGGTTGCTGGTTGCTCAGCATATATATATCTATCTATCTACCTATCTTAGGTCGGTGTAAGAGTCCTCCTGGTAAATCTATCTAGGAACATAGCAATCCCTCTTCCAAGGAACCGAATTCTGTTTGCCAGACAGACACTTCCTTGGCTTTTGTGGTTTCCAAAAAGACTGGTTGTGACAAGGGGTCATGCAACACATTCTGCATAGATGTAGCAAGGACATCAACATCAGCAAGGAGGATGGGAAAAACATACCTATGTAGCGTAAGTGCATTTATTGTCAAATAAATGCCACTCTCATAGTTTAGGTAGTTTAGCTCAGGGTCATCAAGGGGCTTCTTTCCTTCAATCCTCCCATTGGAATGTCGTGTTTCTTCCTACTTGCCACTTACCTTCCCAGAGAGTCTAACAGGAGCAAAACACTCCAGAAAGCATATAACTGTTCATTACTTAAGAGTTCATGGCTCTTTGAGCTTGAGAAGTTCCACCCTTTGCCATACCAATGTGTGAAATTTGCCGAAGTGTCAAAGGCCTCTCTGACCTGCCAACACCGTGGTAGCCATGATGGATCTAAGCCCAAACTAACATATTCTACCTGTACACAGACATTTGGTGGTTCAGACCCACACCATATATCCGTGTCAAGTCCACTCTGTGCCAGAGGAGAGGCTCTGTGTTGGTCCCTCTGCCTCACCACCAAGACCTGCAGGGGCCTCATTCATTGTTTCAGGCCAAGAAGCAGAGACAGAGATGCCACCAAACTGGTGCTATGATGTCTGTGCACCATCTCCCTCCTGAAAGGATGCCAGGCATTCACTTGAGGTTTACACACCTTTTATTTGGTTACATCAATCAAAGCACAAGCTCGAGACCCTGGACACACCTAAGAATTACCATCTAAATTCTTGGAGGTGCCAGGTAGTTCTCAGAGGGGTTTCTCTCTTCTCACATGGGAAGGAAAAATGGGGACTAGCCACCTTTGGAGAATCACCTTGGGAACATGACTTGCTGTCATGCTATTCATCTGCTTATTTTCAGGCCTTGCAGTACACATCATATTTTATCTTTGCTGCCATCTTTGTTCCTCCTAGGGAATCTTGAAATTTCTGGTACATTTCTTCATTCTGAGCTTTAGAGAAGAGGTCTCTCCAGCTTCCAACAACCCCTGTGTACAACAAGTACCAAAAACTGAAGGAAGATGCTCCTGAGAGAAAACAATATCTAGGCAGCAGTGGGGCAGAGTCATTGACTACACAAGGCAGGAAGGATCATATTTATTGCCCTTAGAGATCTGATTGCCTGGGAGAGGAAAGGTAGAAAAGATCAGAAGCAAAGGCTGCAGCCAGACAACAGGGAGCATTGCTGGTGAGCTCCCTGAAAGCCCTCCCTCCCCAGAAGGGGATTTCCAAGGTGACTTCACGAAGGTTTTACACAGAAAAGAGGGGAACCTGGTTTTGTCATGAGCGAAAGATAATTCGTGAACTACTTCCTCTGAAGGGGGAAATTTTTTTGTGGTAGGTGGCAGAGAGGAGAGTGGCTAAATCCATCTTCCTCCAAGGAGCGGTGAAGGAAATGGATTAAAAAAAAGCCCATGCCTGCAGTATTCAGAAACCAAAGACTCTCGAGGTCAAGGGGAGCAGGTGGGCTGCCAGAGCTCTGACCCTGGCCCCAGGTCTGTGACACACCCTCTCTGGGGCCGACACTGACATGTCCATTAGGAGGAGACATATAAAGCTCTTGCTGAGTAGGTAACAGGAAGATGCCTATGAGGCCGGCAGAGCAGTGAGCAATGCATTCCCCTGAGGTTCAAGAGACTCTCGTCCCATTAGCACACCTCCTCCAAAGGGTGACTTTCGTGTGCAGCCTCATCACCTGAACACCAAGAAACAGCCACACAACACCTCTGCAAAGAGTAACTGTAGAGCCCAGGCAGATTTGGTGCACAACTGTCGGCATAACCACACCAGTGCTGGCCCTCACCTTTGCACCTCACTTACCTAACTAACCAGGGCTGCTACAGAAAAAGACAGCAACATGGAAGCAACGACTGAGGACATTAAGACTGGCACTCTGATAAACTTCTCACAAACAGCCCCCAAATCCTGTCAACAGCTGAACCTTTTGTATAGGTGGCACCACAGGAGAGAACTCACTCAGACAGTCCAATGAGTTCACGGCTGAGAAACATACTCAAAACTCCTTCTGGAGTCCTGCCTCAGAAAGTAGATCTCCATTTGCAGAGACTTACCTTTCCGGAAGAGGGCATCCCCAAATTTTCCATGGGTTTCATTGGATTTCTCTTTCATGGCTTTGAAACTAGTCTTCTTGGCAATTCTGGAAAAATCTTCTTCACACACGGAAAATCCAAAGAAGGAAGCAATCTTTTTCATCCCCAGTATTGGGTCCTGCCCAAAGGAACATAGCACAGAGGTGCAACCAAAAGGTTTGACATTGTGGCTGTGGCATGGAGCCAGCACCCTGTGGGAAGCCCAGCAGAGGAGGCTGCCTCCCACAATGTCACCAAGGAATTCCAAGAGCCCTGATAGAAAACCCTTCAGGCCAGGAAACCTACACATGGTGGTGTCAGTTGCAAGGCCTTTTCTTCTTTCCCAAAACCTGTGCCTCTGACAGATATAACTCCTTTCACAAATAGGCAAGTCTATCTTCCTCCTAACGTCCATGGGCTTCCCCCAAACATAAATGAGTAGCTCAGAAAGGCACATCCTTCTAAAGAGGCAGACAGACTTGTCCCAAGAGTTTCTACTTCCCCACACCCATACATATCAGGAGGGATGCACAGCACACTCATCAAGTAAGAGCTAGGTGAAATGCCACACCTCTTTGAGTTCCTCATAGCTTATTGTCATGATCCTCTCGTTGTCAATGTATTTGTTCCATTCCACTAGGTGGTCAAAGTAGGATCCCCAGGCCACTGCAAACAAAGAAGAGGCATAGCTATCTAGAGTACTCCCCAATACAGGCCCTTCACCAAATCAGGGGAGTCAGCCCAGACAGCTTTCTAAGTGTGGCATTAGAATGGTGAAGGGGTGAGCAGCTCAACATGTCTGTTCTCTGCAGAATGGCCCAGGTCTGGTCACTCGATATGGCAAACCACAAGCTCCCTTGTGGGAATTGAAAAGTCAGGCTGAAGCTTTCTCATGATCTCTGTGTTCTAAGTAAAAGACGAAACCCTGATTCTCTGGTACTCCCTGTTTCTGCCATAACAGGGGCCTGTCTGCCTGTTCTGGAAGTGCCTTGGTAAGGTGTGTCACAGAAGGATTCCCATGCACAGGGCCCTGTGTATGCCCTTCATGTTAGGAGAAATGCCAGACAATGCAGGGCAAAGTACGTTTCCCATTCATGAAGTCTGCAAAGTACTCATCCCAGGAGGGGAAGGACGGCAGCACTGGTAGGTTGTTGTAGAAGTGGTAATAGGAGACAGCCGTGTCCTTGGGGTTCCGAACTAGCACAAGGATCTAGAGGAAGAAAACACATAATTTGAGTGACCAAAATGCCATCTTCTCAACACACCACATAGAATCATTGAATCACAGAATCATTTAGGTCACCAAGTCCAACCATTAACCAAGCACTACCAAGTCCATCACTAAACCATGTCCATAAGTATCAGATCTACATATCTTTTAAATATCTCCAGGAATGGTGACTCAAATACTTCCCTGGCAGCCAGTTCTAATGCTCGACAACCCTTTCTATGAAGAAATTTTTTTTTAATACCCAGATCTAAACCTTCCCTGATGCAACTTGAGGCCATTTCCTTTTGTCCTGTCACTCATTACTCAGAGAAGAGACCAAGCCCCACCTAGCTACAACCTCCCTTCAGGTGGTTGTACAGAGTGACAAGGTCCCTTCTAAGCCTCCTATTCTCCAGGCTAAACAACCCCAGCTCCCTCAGCTGCTTCTCCTAAGACTTGTGCTCCAAACCTTTCACCAGCTCCATTACCTTTCTCTGGACATACTCCAGGACCTCAATGTCCTCCTTGTAGTGACAGGCCCAAAACTGGACACAGTACTAGAGGTGTGTCACTCACCAGTGCCAAGTACGGGGGAACAATCACTGCATTGGTCCTGCTGACCACACTATTATTGATGCAGGCCAGGATGCCGCAGGCTTTCTTGTCCACCCAGGCACACTTTGGCTCATGTTCAGCCACTGTCAACCAGCACCTCCAGGTCCTTTTCCACTGGGCAGATTTCTAGCCACTCTGTCCCCAGCCTTTCGTGCTGCATGGGGTTGTTGTGACCCCCATTTTGTAGGACCCAGTACATACCTTATTGAACATCATACAACTGGCCTCAGCCCATATATCTGTTCAAATCCCTCTGCAGAATCTCCTATGCTCCAGCAAATCAACAATCCCACCCAACCTGGTGTTGTCTGCAAGCTTACTTGTCCACTAAAATTCACCAGACCATACAATTCTGGTCTAATTCATTTTCTTGAGTAAGAAATCAGAGCTTTGGCAGATCACTTGTTGCTAATATAAGCTTTGGCCTGAAAAGAAGAAGCTTTTCGATGATTCCCTTGAGACTATTCTGACCTAGTTCCAATCCAGAGAAATGAGTTTGTGTTCTACTAAACAAAAGAGCCACAAACATTTTGTAGATGTACCCTAGCTTCTCTCTGCAGTAATTCCCATCTAAGATTATCTCAGCCCCAGACTTAGGTGGGCTTTCCACAGGCACCCTGGTTTTGAAGGCAAGTTAATCCAGACAGAATTACTCCCTGCCTTGCTCAGTTTTCTGCCACCAACCTGGAAGCATCTTTCTGAAGGAGATCTGAAGGTACGGTGACACTCAGCAACAAGCCCACCAATAGTAACCTCTTGAGTCAGCAAAGCTGCTGCTGGGGAGAGTATGTTTGTTCACAGCCTTGGCACACAGAGCTATCTCTTCAACCTTGGAAATGTGGCTATGTATTGACCAGCTCAGGTGAAAATGCAGAAAAGACACCTCACACAGAGGAAAGCTAATTTAGGGTGAAAAGCTTTTGCAGTGTGATGCAAAGAGAAGACTCACCTTAGCCTTGCTTTGGAAAATGGATGGAGGCAGGAGATCAGGTCTCAGATGGCTTACTATAATTCTTCTGGAAGGAAGCTGCTTCATCCTCTTTAAAGAAAATGGGAAGAAATGTGACAAGACAAAAGTAGCCTATTCAATGAGTTGTGCCTATTCAGTAATTGTGGGTTATAAGAAAAGGTGAGGCCAGAGAAGTATCTTATCCCTTGGAAAACCCACAGGGATGCACTGGTGATGTAAGGCTTCTGCCAACCTCTGCCACCAAGCACCATTTCACATGACACAGGCTTAAGGACAGGACACTCAAGAAAAAGGTGTTACTAATCAAACTCACTGGGTCTATGGCAGAACCCTGTGGCTTCTCAGCCCTGTCTCTGCTCTGAGGCCCTTGTGTTGGGACACCAGAGGCAGTAGCACGTGCTACTTGTGCAGTCCATAGCTGTTGTTGAGGCTCTAGGCTTTCCATTACCTCTGAGATCAGCCATTCTCTTTCAGCTATTACTACCTGTAGAAAGGGCAGTGACAGTATTTGCAGTTCCTGTTTACCTCATATATCCCGGGATCCCCAAATTCTAGACGCTGAAATATCTCTAGCTTCTTTTCAGCATTTATTCTCTCTTTCATTTCCTCTTCTGTATATTTGGCATCTGCCAAGTCCTTCACCATTTGTTCAAGCCAATTGGTTCCTGAAAGGATAAAGACATCAGTAGGACACCCATTCAGGTTCACTTTTTAATGTAAATTTGGCTGATGGTATCCTATCAAACTGGTTACAAGTGAACAAGTTTGGCTCAATGTTGTACTTTAACCTTTCAATAAGTGTGTATGCTGGTTTTGGCTGCAATGGAATTAATTTTCCCCATAGTAGCTGGTATAGAGCTATGTTTTGAATTTGTGCTGAAAACAATGTTGATAACACAGAGATGTTTTAGTTATTGCTAAGCAGTGCTTACACAGTGTCAAGGCCTTTTCTGATTCTCACACTGACCTGCCAGAGAGTAGGTTGCAGGTGCACGAGAAATTAAAAGGGGACATAGATGGGACAGCTGACCCTGACTGACCCAAAGAATATTCTATTCCATATGGAGTCATGCTCAGCAATAGAATTTGAGGGAAGAAGGAAAGAGCGATGCTGAGAGCTATGGCACTTGTCTTACCACATCACCGTCAAGGGTGGTGGAGCCCTGGAGATGGCTGAACATTTGACTGCTGATAGGATACAATTAATTCCTTACTTTGCTTTGCCTGCACACATAGCTCTTGCTTTACCTATTTGACTGTCTTTATTTCAACCCATGGCTCCTCTCACTTTTACCATTCTGTTTGCCTCCCCCATCCCACTGAGGGTGAAAGAGTGAGTGGACCTGTGTGGCCACTGAGTTGAGCTGTGAGTTGCCAGCCGAGGTTAAATCACAGCCCTGGATAATAATCAACAAGTGTATGCCTAAGGTCAACAGGGGCAGAGCTGTTAAGCAGATACTGTGAAGTGCTACCCTGCTTGCTTCGGAATCACATCTCATCCCTCAGAAGAAGCAGAAGCAGACCTCTATTGCTCTTTTCAACTCCAGTACTTTTTGGTTACCTCAGACTACTCCCTGTGGAAATTACTCAACAGCTGTGTGGCTCTCAGCAGCGGGCTGACTGAGTTATCTCTTGGCTGTTTCTGCTCTCCTTCCACAGTGCTGTCTTTGAGAGCACTGTTCCCTCTTCCCAACCAGCTTCAGCTTATGGTCTCTTCATTATTGATAGTTTGGCATCGTTCCCAATTCCCAGCCAGGCTTCTGTAACTGGCAGCAGAAGGGTCATCAACCAAGCCACCAGACCGTCACGCTCCTGACACCATCTCTTTGCACCAGGCTTAGTTGTCTCGGCCTCTGCAACCTGGGAAAACTGGTGGGTGAGGAACTGGGCTCTGAGAGCCAAATCTCAGGTTTCAACTAACACCTCCTGTCGTGTTTAGGTGGATCCTCACACATATAAACCATTTCTGCCTATGTACAGCTCTAGAGGTTGCACACAAAGGTGATGTGATAAGGATCAACTTCCTCTTTTTCCCCAAATTGCATATTAAGATATTTCTGTAAAGTCAATAGGAAAAAAAATTAAGGAGTCTGAAATGCCCACAGTGAAAGAGAGAGAAAATATGTAAAAATCCTTGTGGCATTCATGTCTTTCCCGCCATTTAGATGCAAAGGAATCACCTGCATTCTGCAATGCGGTAAAAATATGGAAACAGTAGTTCTGCTCTCATTAGCAGGATTAGCAGGATTCCCTGTATTGCTCTTAGCAAGTGTGGTCAAAATATCAAGGGATGTGATTATCCTGCTTTAGCCGGCACAATTGTGTTCACCATTTGAATACTGTGTGCAGTTCCTAGACTGAAATACAAATGATTTTGAGAATCTGGAGAAAGTCTTGTTGAATTTTCATGAAATTACTGGGAGCTGGAGCAAATGAACTGCATAAAAAGGCTTGGTTTGCTCAGGCTGGAGACAGAAGAAAAAAGGTATGGGAGACTCTCACTGCAGTCTTCCACTACTGGAGGTTATAATGAAGATGGAGACTCTCTCACAACAAGGGGATGTCTGACTGCATTGATGTAAAAACAAACAAACAAAAAACCAACCCTCAAAAAACCACTATTGTAGGAAAACACTGCAAAAGATTTCAGTGGGTGGTGAACCTCTATCCTCAAAAATTTCAAAACCCTTCTGGACAAGGCCTTGAGCAACCAAACCTAACTTTGGAGGTTAGGTCTTTCCCTTGCTTTGAGCAGAGGGTTTTATTATTTGAGCTCCAGGTATGCCTTACAACTTAAATTCATTATTATTTGAAGTTTGATGTTGTCATAAGCTTTTCTCAGGAATTATTGCTGTGTGAAGTGATAGCATTAAGTAACCAACTTCTGGATTGTAGCACTGTGTACTTGACTACTGATCAAGAAAACACTTACCTGATTTAGGATAACCTACTAGAATCACATCATCGCTCCTGGCTTCAAAGGATTTCAGAGCTTCCAAAGTCTCCGGGCTGCTAATTGTATTTGGGTATAAAATACCTCTGTAGGAAAACAGCATGTCTTCTGAGGCCATCTTGTCACCTTCTGAAAAATATTGGTCCACTACTTCAATCATTCTTTCGCTGTTTCTGGCCATGTTTGTATCCCTGTGTAAGTCTTCCCAAACAGATACAGGCTGTCTTTCCACAATGCAGAAAAGCTCTATGCAACACAGGAGTAAATAGGACAGCGTGTTCACTCAGGGATGAAGGTGCAAGTCACTGATTAACTCTGTACTCTGTTAAACCCTTCTGACATTACAGAACTCCATGGAGACTGATAATAGTGACATTTGGCCTTTGCTGCAACTGATACTATGAACAGGAACTACTGGGGCAACAACTAATGGGATTAAAAATATTAAATTAAACCAAAGAAAGACCTGTAAAGGATATTTCCTGAAATATTTTTAACTGATGAGCAATGCAGTGCAATTTGCCAACTGGACAAGGAGCATGTAGTGGACACCTGGACAGTGGATCTCAACCTGGCTTGCTATTGACTCCACTAATGGATACACATCCCACAATGCAGGTTCCTTACAGGCGGTGGCTCTGTCCTGTATTCAGTCACTGTAAGGCAATGTCCAGAGCTAAGGACAGGTACCACCTAAACCAGACTTCTCATGATGAAATACTCACATCTGAGTATTTTACATCATCAAAGCTTACAGGAGGGTCACTTGCATGTGAAGTTTTAATACTTAGGTTCTGCATTAGTGTGAATCAAATTCTACTTGTACTACTTTCATTTCTCTCTCCTCATGTCCATGGTTTAATCTTTGGGTGAAATTGTTCCTTATAGGGTTGCTATTTGTATTCTGAGTGATACCTTTTCAGAAGATAAGGAGTGCTGTGATGGTGAAATAGATATCTCCACTGGTCATCCCAAAAGACACAGGCAATACAGAAAGGTGAATTACGCTGTGAAGGGGCCTTTCACTCTCTTTCATGCCCTTGAATACAGTATGGGTTTTGTTCACTACCCATATGTCAAACCCTTGTATCACATTCTTGTCTCTTTCTTCATAAATGTATGTTAGACACTCATTAAAAGTATACACAAGCTTAATGAGAAAGTGTCAAATCAAAGTCATAACTGTAAGACTTGGAAGATAACCTTACTTCTTTTAGCTCTTCATAAGTTATTGTCATAATATTTTCTTCATCAGTGTATTTGTTCCATTCAGAAAGGTATTCAAGGTAGCATCCCCAGGCCACTAAATAAAACAAAAGAATCCTAAAATGAAGCATAAATGAAGATTATACAAGCTTCTTATAAAATAAACCAAGTTTTACTCATTAAGTTGTCTCAGCCAAGGGCTTTATTAATCGTGCCTATGGCAGAGTTTACACCCTTCTGTGGAAATTATAGGTTTTGCTCCAGGCTCAGGCATGTGATACTATTTGTAAGTCACAAAAATAAAATTTGTTAGTATTTCAAGACAGCTGTGAGTCCACCAAAAAGCTATCATCTTGCAGACCATCTTGCAAGACTCTCTTAATCCACTCTAAAACCTTGTTGAACCCTCCCTTCTGCTGGCCATGTGCTATGCCAAACTCATAACTTTAAACTAGTGATATTATTTTTTCCCTTTTTCAATGCATTAGACTTAGTCCACTTTTTAATGCACTAGACTTAGTCTAAATAATTCCTTTCATCCAGTTTGGCACGGAGGTGATTATATATCTCCATGGACACAAGATGATGGACATAGGAGAGGAGGGGTAAAGGGGACCCAAAATAGAAATAAGGAAGAACTGCTTCTTCCAGGAAAAAATATCAGTTTGCACAAGTTAAAGAAGTTTGTGGAAGTGCAGTTTTGACAAATATTTATCCTCAAGCAGTAAAACAAGTACGGTAAACTTCAGTTCAGATTTCTAATTCTCTGTCTTTAATGTCTGCTTTTGTACTGTAAACCAAAAAATCCTAGTGAAGCTGATTTACTGAAGTACAAGGGTTTTTAGACAAAGACAAATCATTGGATAATTGACACAGACAGAAAAATATACTGTACTTTTCTTTGTCATGAAAGCTGTGAAGAAATCATCCCAGGTCTTTACCAATCTCCCCATAGGAGGGAAGACTAGCCAGGCCTTTGGAAAAATGGTAAAAACATGTAGCTACATCTTTTGGATTACGAATCAGTAGCAATATCTAGAAAAAAATTAAATTAATTATTTGTAGAGAAAGACATAGCAGACTATAGCATTAAAAAAGAAATAATAATAATAATACACTCTATAACTGCAGTTGGGGGTTTCTAATACCTTGTGTGCTACTTGCAGAAGTGGCAATTTCATTCCGAATTCAGAAGGTGCAGTATTAAACTTTGGTTTGGTACCATGAGAAGATGGTTGCCTATAATTATTAAAGTATCTTTTACAGATTAACCAAATTAATTATGCAGAATCTAAGTATGTTTTGCTCAATATAAGCATAATTCATCATTTAGGTAGCAGGGGAAAATCACAAAAATATAAATTCTCTCTGAAATTTGACACATTGAAGCCCTCACTTACAACAATGCCATAAAATTCCTTCCACAGGAAATCATGTCAAAATACATTTTGCCTCTCGAGGATTTCTTCAAGCCCTGCAACTCTCTCGTGCAAACTGTCACAAAGGTGCCAATAAGGACAAACTGAGGTTAAGTGAGATGAATGGCAGTAGTTAAACAGTCATGTAGAAATGGCCAGGCTAAACACTTAAGTATAAGAGTGATTCTGGAAACTGGCAGAAAAGCACTACATTGGCTTAAAAAAAAAAAAAAAAAAAGTTGAAGTGTTTGCTTTTGATACATTAAAATTAGCATTCACCTTGACTTTGTTTTTGAAGATAGACTTGGGAAGATTTTCAGGATGGAGATGAGCAATGATAAATCTTGGAGAAGGTAATTTGGTCATTCACTTTAAGAACTGGAAGGAGGAAAGTGGACAGTTCAGTCAGTACAAGTATTCTTTTCATTAACCTATGCTAAAATATTGCCTTGATAAACTTATCAACAGTTACTGGCTGATAGAGGTTGTTTTTTTTTTTGTGAGTGTTGCCCTGAGATATTAGTGGGCTGCTCTGAGTAGCTCTAATCTTCAAAAGACCTTGAACAGTTGGAAAAGGACTATCCATTGTTAATTCTCTTCAATGATAATTCTTTTCAGTTCTGTTAGACTAGGGATAAAATCTAGAGGTAAGGTACAGATTGGCTATACGTGAAAGCTGAAGCATCTCAAGGACTAAGAGAGGGGATGAGGAGGAAGAGCTAGTAAAAGAGACAAAAGCTAATATATCATTATTTGGCAGTTCGTGAAGCTCTTCTTAAATACAAAAGATGCTATGTTGAATTTCTGAAGTTCTTGTGTATCTCATGGGTACGTGCTCCTCTCACTACCACCGAAGTGTTCATTTATCCCTCAGTATTTCACAGTCCAGATGACCAGATGAGATTCATTCTGACCAGATGCTACATAAAGAGAAGTGGTAAAGTTCTTATCAAACAATGGAATAGTTCATACATCATATATTCATTATTTGAAGCACATAATTTTGATAATTTCCATACATATTCTGTTCCCACCTCATATTTCTCAGCATCTCCAACTTCAAGGTAGGGGAATTCTTCTAGTTGTTCATCATCCACGCTGCTTTCCCTACCCTGTATTTTCTTTTGAGATACAGCTATCAGGTCAGTTAAGATTCGACATAGCCAGTTTGTGCCTGAAAGAAGAAAAATACAGAATTGCTTATAAAACTTTTAGAATAAACAGAAATGGATTTGCCAGGGAAGTCAAGAGGTGGTAGTACTACCAGGTGAGTTACTTGGCATCCTTTCCTGTGAAACAATCACAGCTGACTATCTGGTCAGTCACCTCTCAGGGTCCTACCTTTGCTCCTCATAAGGACGTATTTCTCCAACTTGAATAGTTCAGTACACCATAAATTAACTTGTCTATTGTAAACTAACTAATAAAGGAGAAGAACCACTAAGATTCAGCTAGGAAAACCCGCATTAATGTAATAAATTTTATTGTGACAAATATAAGGGAGACTGGGGTGGTAAACCTGCACTTTAAAACCTAATGTATTAAGTGTTTTCTGGTGTGCTGGATTGTCTTAGGAAGAAAGATGGGTCACAGTACTTCAACACAGGAGCAGAACTAGGTCTGAAAATTGTGCTATATGTACTCATTTTCTTTAAAAGTAGGAAAAAACTCTATGAAGTGACATTTCCTATACACATTTATTAAGTTTTTATTCAAAAGATAACAAAGAGCCTGCATAGATCTCCCATCTCTAATTTACCATTTCCTGACTTCTGGACACTGGGTTCCTACATCTTTCTCACTGCAGTCTTAACAACTGCATTCAAGTGCATAACATTTCTTCAAAAAGAAAATACAATAAAAAAGCAAACATCCTGTCAGCTGTGATTATGTACTGTAAGGCAGTGTGAACCAATTGCTGGAAGAGAGAAACAGCTAGATTAAAGTGTATATGAGGCACATCTAATCCAAACCTTTGGCTCTCATGTGCACCAGTGCTTTCAGGCAGAAGGAGCAAATATGTAGGGTAAACTTGCAACCCTAGCAAAGAACTCCTCTTGATTTGCCAGTGATTAAAGAACGATGTAATCACTTCAAGGACTACAAAAATATTTTTGGTAGCTATTTCCTGACATCTATGTGAAATAAACTAAAGAATATTCAGCATTTGAAGGCACCAAAAGCTTCATTCTGTATAAAAACATAAAGCCCTTAACTTTACAACTATAAATGTGATAGCAGATCCTGTAATATCAAGAGATCTAGTTATCTCTGGTGTAAAAAACTGTATTTTGATTCTCTCCAATTTCGTAACCATGAAAAGTAAAGATAACAAAAACCTTTATATGCTATAGAAAAGAAGATCAGATTGATTTTCTCATCTTTTGGAAAATTTCCCATATAAAATATTAATAATTAATTTGTTGTGCTTTTTGAGAATGAAATCAGTTTTACAAAATTTTTTGAACATTCTAAGTGTTATTATTTAGCATAATATATTATATTATCATATAATATATATTGCATATATTTAGTACAAACCTTGTTACTTGGTATTACAGAACCTTATTTATGAAGAAATTAAAATGTACTCACAGGACTTAGGGTATCCTGCCAAATTTACATCATAACTTCTGGCTTCAAAGGACTCCAAGTCTTTGAATCCTTCAGGACTGCAAAGAGTGGTAGGGTAGAGAATTCCCTTGTAAGAAAAAAGCAGTTCATCACGATGCATTGAGTTGGCAGCTGCTGTTGCCTTATCTATGAGATCAGTAAATGCATTCCTGGGCTTCTCCATTCTTATTCTCTCTCTCACACACACAGGCCCTGTCACAGTGTCAAATGCTATGCAGAAGGAGAAACCCACAGAGTGTCCTTTAATAGGTGCTTGGTTTGTTGTTTGGGGTTTTTTCCTGACCCTATGAACAATAATTTACCTCTTTCTGTACCTGTGAAGAAATATGCAGCTCCAATCAGACCTTAAATAAGTTGAACCTTTGAAATCAATAGAAGCTGAACATAAACAAACAAGATAAGCAGCCAAATGCAATTGCATTCTAGGAAAAAGGGCTTGAATAATTTCAAAACATCACGCCAAAAAGTCTGTGATTATAACACAGAGTTTATAAACAGAATATAACAAAATAGAATTACATGAATTGCAGACTGGAATTTAAATGCCATGATCGAAATCCTCAAGGCAGTTCAACTCTTTCCAGTACTCACACTGCTGGGAATTACTTTTTTTTTCTTTACTACATCATTCATCATTCTCACCAAAGTTAGATAAAATGTGTTGGGATTGGGAGAGAAAATGTTCAGTGCACTAGAGACTGAGCTGTGGACAGTCCTGTGAGTGTGGCTGATTGCTCCTTCCAGCTGGTGCCCAGGAGGGCACAGGGGCACATGCACTCCTTGGCCACTCTTCAGACTGCACTGCAGAGGTCTGTTTTTCTGGTGGTTACTCAAAAATTACTCATTTATACATTTCTTCAATGACCTCAACCATTGTTTAACAACTGATCAGACAGTAGGGAGTTGGTAATAATATAACCTCAGCTACAGTGATTAGTGTTTACCACGCACTTCAGATGAAGAGCTGCTGACTGCACTGCCCTCAGTAAAAGAACTGGCTTTAGGCTCAGGTTCAATATTTAAGTGTCTGGCAAAAGGATGGATGGGTCACAAAAAACAAGAAAATAGCTCCCCCACCAAAATCTATACCAGGCATTTACATGCCATCCTTTCTTGTCTCCATCTTCTGAATGCTGCCTCTTGGGCACGTGAAGGAAGAGGACCAGCAACTACATACCCGCATGCTTTTGCCGTTTGCTCTTCCTGAGGGATTCAAGCCTGGTCCCTGAGGCATAATGCAGTGCTCATGGGATGATCTAGCCCTACATTTTTACATCTACTTTTTTCAATCCATACAAAATCTTTTGCTTTTCCCTTCATCTCCCTTTTCTCTGTAAAACTGTGTCAGCATAGAAAGACTACCTATGTACAGGCATAATCTGAAACAAGTGGATAGCGTATGATCTGACCCATCTGTTGAATGACATCTGTGCCAAAGGGCAGACAGTCGGCACCACCTGTGTCATTTCACTGATATCAACTAGAAATCGCTGTCCTATGAAATAGCACCTTTGCTGATTCTTGATGTGAAACTAGCCACCCTAGCAAAAAAAAAAAAGGCAGCTTACTTAATTTTTCTTCCTTACCTTCCCTTGGTATTAAACGGTCATGGTCTGAAGATAAGAAAATGTGTTTAATTGGCATTTTTACCTGCTGGCAAAAAAAAATTAGTTGGGACAGTTGTCTCTAAGGGTGGAAAAAGAGGGAAAATGGCATGTAAATTATTATTGTATTTCATGCAATAGCATAGCATAGCATTGGAGTAGGGTTTCCAAAATTAAAGAAAATATTCCAAAGAAACTTCCAGAGGATTTCCAGTGTATTTTTGCAAGAAAGGGCAATCAGGCCAATTATTCCTGGGAGGCATATTTTATCCTTAGGAACTAGGGGAAAAAAAAACCCCAAACCCTGTATTAGTGGAGAAGAAAACAATTAGAAGACACAAGTCATGAGGAGAGATTTTGAGGCAAGTTAAATTTCTTGGTGAAAAAAAGAAGCAGGATCAAGATTTAGTAATGTGAGCCTTTGATACAGCCATCTGCTATGACACCTGAGCTGGGAGATGGGAGGAGTGTACCTAACCCCATCCATGTGACACAAGACCCTTTGATCCTGCCAAATACTGAACCCAGAGACTGACAAGAAAGCATCACTTGATTTAAAATTTCTAAGAAGCAGCTTTAAAAATACAGAGATTAAAACCAGATTAAAAACAGATTAAAGGATTTTATTATCTCCAGATTAATGTTATTTGTTGTTCAAGCCACCATAGTTTCTCTGAAGATTTCTGGCTTCTCATGCTTACTAGACTTGGACTTTCCTGATTGTGGAGCTTTGCAGAAGGAGGCTGGTGACATTTCTGTGATAGCTCCAGGCCAGTGCCAGCTGGCACTTACATAGTGGACTGATTTGCTTATGCAGATCCTTTCCCTGTTAAATGAAACAACCTCAAAAAATGAAAGCCTCAAAACATGTGCTCCCACTTGCTAAATAAGAAGAGGTATGTTTTTACAATTATTTCTATGATCTGCATTTATCTCAGTAAAACTCTGGAGAAGGCTTCCATAAATCAGTCCTCTAAAATAACCTACTCAGTTTTAAGATAGATACATTAAGATTGATCCATTCAAGAAGGTACCTTAAAACTCCCCTGATCATTCATCTGTAACAGAAAAAAAAAAAGAAAGAAAGGCCTGCAGGGGTAGGGACTCTTCAAAAGGGACTGGACCCTGTCCAGGACCCTTCTATGGCTGTTCCAGCAATGCTTCAGACCCAGTGTCCTGGTGTGAAGATGACCCATCAAAATGATCAGTGTGGGAGACTGATGGGGGCTGGTGTCTGGGGCTATAGGCACATAAAGAAATGCAGAGGAACAGCCTTTCATGATTGCACATGACTTATTATGTTAGAATTACATGACAGGTATGAAACAACTACCACTAAACAAATTATGTGCCAGCCTGAATGATACTACTAATGTTGACTTTACAATATAGAAAGTACTGAAACAGAGATGAAAAATAACTAATCCTCAGTACAAGATCAGGGTTGATTTTCTTGACTTCTCTAAAAAACTCTTTGGGCCGAAGAACTAATCTGTTAGTTAGAAAATAAATTTTCTAGGATCCTCCTTCATCTTTTCTTTTCCTCTTGAATGGTAGAGTCTTTTGCATGATGGTCACCTTCCCTGACCAGATCAAAGCTCGTCACAACATCAGATTAGACCACTATAGATTGTCTACAGAAGCATACCCTGCTCTGTCTTTCTGCTACCCAAAATTTCCCATGTCTCTTCTAAACTTTCCTCTCACAGCTTTTTTTAGGGCTCAGCTTTGCTGTCTCTGGAGAGTTTCCATTCTTGTAATCCCCTCTCTGGAACAAGGTAGGAAATAAGCAATTTTCCACAGCTTTCATCATCTCTATTAATGTATTGGCTAGTTGCCAAAGTTGCAATGGCTAACTACCCCTTCCCTCCTGTTAAAACTACACGAGATAATATGAAAGAACAAGCCAGTAAATACAGAGAATTTCATGACACACAATGCTGGAGAAATAATCTTATACGAATCTAAAGATGTCAGATGTACGTTAACAAACTCCCCAAAACATCATCTGGTCTCAGTGGGTACAGAGTTAATTTTCTTCCCAGTAGCTGGCAGAGTTCTGCGTTTTGGATTCAGAATGAGAATAATGTTGATAACACACTGATGTTTTAGTTGCTGCTATTAGTGCTTACCCCAAGTCAAGGACTTTTCAGTTTCCCATGCTCTGCCTGCTAGCAGGTGCACAAGAAGCTGGGAGCAAGGAGAGCCAGGACAGCTGACCCAAACTGGCCAAAGGGATATTCCATACCCCATGGAGTGTCATGCCTGGTAAACAAACTGGGGGGAGTTGGCCAGGAAAGGATGATCACCGCTCAGGGATGGGATGGGCATGGGTCAGTGAGTGGTTAGAAATTGTGTTGTGCAACGGGGGTTTCTCTTGGGCTTTATTACCTTTTTCTTTTCTGAATAATTATTAGTTATTATGAATAATATTATTTTGTTTTTATTATAATTTATTTCAATTATTTAACTGCTCTTATCTCAACAGATAGGTTTAATCTCTATCTGATTCTCCTCCCCATGCCACCAGTGGAAGGGGAGGGTGAGGAACTGAGTGAGAAGTTGCATGGTACTTAATTGCTGGCTGGGGTTAAGCCCTGACCCACCAAA
This sequence comes from Cnemophilus loriae, assembly GCA_013397755.1. NCBI lineage: Eukaryota > Metazoa > Chordata > Aves > Passeriformes > Corvidae > Cnemophilus > Cnemophilus loriae. Next base: position 221,017 of record VZTF01004653.1, read on the forward strand.
AGAAATTTATTTCTGTGCTTGTTTGTTTTATCTGATCTTTCCCAACTGTATCGGTAAAATTGATTTTAAAAGTTGGAAGTCTCTGGCTAGAACTTCATTACTAAATAAATGTGAGGAGCCAAGCCAGTGACCTCAAGAAATCATCTGTTGCCTCATTGTGTATGCATACAACTTGACATTAAAAGAGGAAGGGGTAAAAACAGGGAGGAAGGAGCAAAGAAGAATGCCAAAAAACACTCACTGACGTTATGGAAGACTTTCCAATTCTTGCTAATGCACTAATGTCCTGTTACCTCTGAACCTGTCATTAACCCCATTCTGGTCTATCCCCCTCAAATAATCAAAGCTCTGGAGCCTTTAGTACAGTTAATTATGTCATTCAAAGTGTAATGTGGCAATACAAATGAAGCTGAATATAAAATGCAAATGTAAAGTATGCTAAATAAAGCTGATTAAAGAGGCATTTGAAACAGATTATCCAGATGCTTTAAAACAATTAATCCTGTCACAGTCTTTGCAAAATAAAAAAGGCATTTTAATTTTCAGTATATGAATTTGAATGCACAAATCAGGCCTATCAATGCAACTTGCTCAGTAGAGCACATGAGACACCAGTGAGCGTATTCTTGCAGCTCAGGTCTTAAGCATAAGGTGAAAATTAAGTATGTTCTCAGAGAGAAGATAATTTAATTCCTTTTCTGAAGACATTATTTGAACTGGTTTTTTTTTTCCACTTGAATTATCAAAGACATTCAGTTTTATTCAAATATCATGGTATTATGACCAGAAAATCATGCAAAAAGAACTACAAAGTGGTTTTCTCTGATTTTTCTCAAAACACGGTTCTCAGTGGCTTTTATTGAGTTCTAGTCATGGCACTGTTAATTAATCCTTTAAAAAATTTAAAGAAGAATTGACAGATAATTGCTTGTGGGCTAATTCATTTGCTAATTGCCTAGCTACCAGGCCAACATGGGCATGACCAATAACAACCTATGATCTTTGCCCATGAGCTACCAATTCTTTCACCTCCTGCTGCCCTCTGAAGCACCAAGGGATTTGACTGACCTGCACATGGTGTGCTGTAGAGAAAGAAGAGCTGGAAGAAGGAGGAAGAGAACATAGAGCTTTGCATCCATTCCCTCCTACTCTTATGGAGAGGAGGGACCAGGACACCTGAGTTTATGAAAAGGAACAGAGAGGGAAACAAGACTTTGAGGATCTCTTCCTTTGAAATACCTGGTTAAACACTCCCTGGTATCACCACTGTGTGATAACTGCTTTTCTGCTGCCTCCAGGGTAAACTTAGCAGCAGAGTTCTCTTGGTAGCATCACCTCTAACAAACCCAAGCTCGCTCCAGTGTTTGTGCAGCACTGAGCCTTAGCAGACAATTTTTTCTAGAAGGACCACATGGAGACCCCAAAGCAAAGACATCCAGCCACTTCTTCAGGGACAAAGCTGATGCCAAACAGGCAATTCAAGCCCTGCAAGGCAGAGGCTAACAAAGCCACTGCATCAGTATGTGGCTTCCCAGTATGTCTTCTGGTAGCCATGTAATCGGATTTTTCAAGTCTGAATACAGGTATCTCACAACTGTCCATCTGTCCTCCCCAGCTTCATGCAGCATCTCATCACTAACAAATGCAAAATTCCTGCACTCTATTTTCTTCCTGAGGAAACCCATTGCTAATGAATACAGAAGATTATTTCTGCAAAGATATATGTGTCAGACTAGCTGAAATTCCTCTGCAGTGCCCAGACAATCCCTGGAGCCAAGCAGTGAGTGCATTTGTGTGCCTGCTTGGGCCTTGGCCTGTCTCCCAGGAGTGCTCTGCTGAGGCACTCTGCTTGGGTGCATTCACCATGGGCCAAATGTCAAGTGCGTGCTAGAAAGTTTTCAAAAAATTTAAACCCCCCTTTTTTTTTTTTAATCTCCTCATGATTTTCTCTTCTTTTTTCATATGGTCAACAGGTTTGATTCATTTCATCAATTAATTAGTTTGAGCTCCAGCAGGAATGCTTGGCTCTCACCTTTTCTAATTAGATTCCATTCAATACCTCCAGATTAATTCCTAGAGGGGAAAGGGGTGTTGGTATTCCACTTGATGTACCTGATACCGGACAACTGTATCTTCAAATCTCCAGTCTGAGGAACGTTTATAGCTTAGATTTATTCAAAATACACAGTACCCTCTGATCTCAAGAAAAACACAGACACAAAACCATGAAACTTTCTCCCTTCTTTCTACTTCACATTACTCTTTTCTTAGTTTCGAGACTCCCTCATCTTCACCATTCGCCTTTTTGATCCTAACATGATTTTTCATCTTTCTTTCCATTTTCCCTAAGTCAGCTCCATTCCCTACATTGAGATTAGCTTCACTGTATAAAGTTGAAGGGATTTTACATCCAAAACAAGATAAAAATAGCCAGCAGTAGCACAGCTCACCTGACTCACTAATCTGTTCGTGAAATAAATTTCCACATATTGTTTGGAAAAGACAAGATTTCTGTCTCTTTTCAAGTGAGCAAAATATCTCATTTAAGTAATTTTCTGCCAACATTTATGGCTGTTCTGCTTCATAGTAACCCCATAGTTGCTGCCTTCGAAGAGTGAATGCAGATATTTAATCAGAAAACTCATAAATACTCACAGCTTTTACCATCCTGTTTTACAGTATTCTTAAACTAGTGATATTTTCCTTGATGTTCCAGGGATAGCATTGAGGAACTGCTTTTGAAGATCAGTCCTCCAGGCCTTTCTCTGCCAGCCAGTAAAGGAAGTGTCCTTTACGACGGTAAGATAGCATAGACACCTGGAGCCAGTCCAGTTTCAAATCTGTCTCACCATATGGCTTGAAAACTGTGTTTCCCATTTTATATAGCAATTTTATAACAGCTGTAGGTGCAGACTGCATCAGAATTGCTGAGATCTAAAAGTCAGTGCAACAAGACAACAAAAATTCTCCTGCTAGTGTAGAGTGCCAAGTTAGTATAGTATTTTTCACTCCTCATTAATTCCAATGCTTTCCCCACACTTAGTCTCCGTGTCATGACCAGCAGCAGAAGCTACTTGGTAACTGGGGTCCTTCAATGCCTCAGGAAGGAGTGAAGCCACTGACCAGAGGCCATCAAGGCTAGCTTTGCTGGATCACCCTTTTCTTCAATGAACTGATGACAAAGTTTAAGGTTATGAATGGATTTTACCTGAAAGAGACATAGATAAGAATGATTACTTTATCATACAAAGAATTTCATGTTGAATAGCACAACTCCTTAATGAAGGCTTTATTATACACAGACCAGATTGTATCGTGGGAAAATGTTTCTCTAATTAGGTCTTAACTGACACGCTTCCCAGCTAAATTCTCACTAGCCCTTAGTAGCTGTTGACTTGGGTAAAAGTAGAGTGATCTCCAGCTAGGGTGACACATACCAAGTAAAAGCACACTGTGGAAGTGGAAGAAATGCAAAAAATATCCTTTTCCCCAAACATGAATACTATCAGTGTGGAGAATCGCAGGGTGAGGGAGAAATGAAAAATGTAACTTTGAAAAGAGGGATAAAGAGCTGCTCTGAAGAAATGCCCCCATGAGAGAAGCAATGGATTTTATATATCAAAGTGCTCTTGTATTAAAAGGCATATGTATTTTTATGAGTATTGAATCTTTAATTAATTAATTTGTGAACTTCATTTATTCTGCAGAAATACTGATGCAACACCTGAAAAGAGCAGGTAGCAAAACTTGCTATCTGTTATGTGGGGAACCACCTATTGCAGAAGAATACTTGCATAAATGCATGGCAGGTTTCTCGGAAGCACTTTCTCCTTGTCTGGAGGGAACCAACAAGACAAGAGCATTCCTGGGACCACAGGTAAGACAGAGTTCCTATAATCAGGCTCAGAGCCATGTCCTATCTTTGTCTGCAGAAGCCAGTAGCAGGGGAAAAAATAATCTGTCTCAGCATCTTTAATCCTGGTCTCGAGGAAAATGATGCTGCTCAGTCACTGCATGAGCATTGTCCACGCCAAGTTCTGTCAGGTTCCTCAGGCTGCAGAGATGTCCTTCCCTCCTAGGGAAGGCAGAGGTGTCCTTTAGGCCAGCACACCGACCTCATAGCATCAGTGGCTGTTACAAGCTTTTCTGTGCTTGGGCAGGGTGTGCTTGTGGAAGAACAGCTGAAGGTTATCTGGGAGCTTTCTTCTGAGCTTCTGTGAAAGCCGCAGAGGCCAAGACCCCAAGAAGACCTCAGCAGACTTCCACAGTCTGAGCAAAGACACATCCCTCCCACAGAAAACCTCTACCTACCATACGCGTGGCACAGCAAGTTGCCTTGAGCTCCCAGCACTGCTCAAGTGAAAGTCTCAGAAATCTGAGACCAGTGCTTCACTTTTGACTTCAGAGCAAACTTGAGTGGAGGGAAAAAGTAGCCAAGACCAAAGTCCAGGGCAGGAACATGTACCCATCACTCTTCCACATTCATGCCAGTCAGGTAAGTACCTGCCCAGTCTGTTCCTTACACTAGTGTCTTAATGTGTAAAGCAAACACTGGCAACTACAAAATATTCCCAATATTATAAAAAAAAACCCTGTTACCTGTAGGTAACTAAATGACACCACTCAGTGATGTAAACATCAAAGTTATGGCTAAGGGTCCACCTCCTGCTTCCAAGAATAAACCTTGTAGCAAGGAGGGTCTGGGGTATGTTAGAAATCCATGAAACAAAGGTGAAGCAACAGTAAACTGTAGCTTTACTGCATACTAAACCAGCTGCACGAAACCAACAACAAAAGCAGCATCTACGAATGACTCACACAAACGTCATCTGCTTGGTTTATGACAACCATTTTTATTAAACTGAAAAAATAAATCAGGAGGCTCAAGCTGGCATGCTATGTGTGATACCTGAATAAGATTCAGATTTCTGCTGATGCAGACTCACAAAGAAGCACAAGGCCTGGCAGAGAATTTACAGAGGAACTCTTGCTTCTAGATATGCTTCAATATTACCCAAATGTATGAAGACAGAGGTTGATATTCTGCTTTTAAGAAGATAACTACACTTTATACAGATTGAGCTACTAATGTGTTATGAGCTTCTTTCTTAGCAGTGTTTAATGCAGATCTATTTCAGATTTCAATTAAGTCAATACAAAATTTCCATTTATTTGAAGCATAATTTTATGAAAGCTTAACTGTGGTAGAAATCTTTTTGCCAAGAAGTGACCTGAATTAATAGTTTTTAGAGAGGTCTCTAGGTGTAAAATACGCTTCACTACTCTAAAAAGACTGATGAATTCATTAATAAAAGGGGAAATTGTATATTCCATTAGGAAGGAATAAAGTGAAGCAGTGCTGTTAGATTCCTCTGTATGTGATTAATTATAATACTGTTCAATAAATTAACAACTTCTCCGTATGCCAAAGGTCTTATATTTAGCATTAACATCTGATATACACTGTAGATACTATAAATGCAGCTGTAGTCCAAATACTACTACACTTATCTGGAACATTGACTTTTGTACTGTATATCATAATTAGAGTTCAAGAAAAAATTGCTTCAACAGCTCTGGCTTATCTTTCAGGTCTCACAACACACCTCATATTTTATCATGGAGTGCTTGCTACTAAGTGCCTCTTGTACACTTCCTCCATTTCCAAACTATGCTTTTCCTTGAAAAGCTTGCTCTGGTCACTAACCCCACTTACAAAGAACCCTTATTGACACTGTAAGATTTAATGCAAAAAGAGGTTTTTTACTTTCTCGGGACGCATTATTCACATCCCTCTATGTAGGATATAGTTTATAGGAGAGGAAAAGCCTACAACGTACAGTAATACACAAGAAAAGAAATTAGACAGATTAACACCAAAGTTTATGGTGGGTTTTTTTAATTTGCAAGCAAGAATATCACTGTCCTTTCTCATTCATCTCAAATAAAACATGAAATAAATATTTCATAGTTGCAAGTGCAACATTATAATTACATTATTAGTAGTAATTACTATTATTATGATTGATTTTGTTACTGTTGTTACTGTTATTGCTACTGTTATGCCTGTTCTGATTATCAGCGCTATTATGACAACTCCCTTTGTGCAGCAAGAAAACATATCTGATTTAGGAAAGCTTGCTCAGATAACATCATCTGTTACAGCTTCAGAGGACCTCATACCTTTGAATACTTCAGAAGTGCAAGGCGTTGTGGGATAGGCAGTCCCCTCATAGCTAAAGACCAGGTCTGTCAGCAGCAATCAGTGATTTTTTCAACACACCAGCTAAAGCTGTTTCAGACTTTTCTGTTCCTTTCTCTTCCCTTTTTCTTACCAAAATTCCCCAGTGATTTGTAAAAATCATGGGCAGCAGAGGAAGGTACAAGTTACCTATTTATGGGTTATTTCTAGTAGAGTGTTCCTTAACTTGAAGGGGCCTTCTCAAGTAAGGGAAAGGGCAGCCCTTCATAGCCCTTCACAGAAAAAGATCCTAAATGAGCTGCAACTGAGTCACTTAAAACTGTCTTACTGACATGGAGAAATCCACAGACTCCAGAGGAAATATAAAGGAATCTGTTTTCAATGATAACTCAAAGGACAGCTAACATGCACCATATATCATCAGGTGTTTATTACAATTTCCTCATTGTTAGCATGGCCTCTGGCATATGGTCATTGAACATGAGATAATTAAGAGAAATTAGGCTTCATACTTTGCCTATAAGTGAATATGATAATATGGCTGGCTAACCTTGGAAGAATGTGGGTGTTTTTCATACACACTGAGGGAGGAGATTCAGAATATCCATATTTGACAAACAATGCAAGACTCTCCATGATGGTCTTTTCAGTTTACTTCAGCAACACCAGAGCTTTGGCCTGGGTATGCAGATCAAGAAATAGAGGGTCCAGAAGAAGGGGGAACGCAGCAGGAATATCATCATGCTGACAGGGTCCTGGAAAGAGATTTGCTGACTGATAAAATGGACTCTCATTGCAGTGCCACTGAGGGTCAGATCTATGGGTCAGTGTGACAAAGGCAGCAGGTTAACGGACCCTAAGAAAAGTGCTCCTTGTGCTTTTTCAGACATCTGCCTTTTCCTAAACAATATGATTAGCTGGAATAACTTGGGATTTGGAGTAGATGATCATTAAAGTCCCCTTCCAACCCAAACCATCCTATGAACTAGTCAATATTTTATTGCCATTTTAGGCAAATAAAATATTCCTGGTTGGCATGGAAAGGTGATGGCAGGTCCCATATACAAAGATGGGCAAGTGTATCAGCAGTACTTTGTTCTCAAAGGTAAACTAAAATGTTTGTATTCTGTAAACAATGATCGATACGTAAGTGTTTTAAATGGTGAACTAAAAATCTAGACTGGTATTTTATCACTAGAAGCATTATATAAATGAAGAGCTGCCACGCTAGAAGTAAGAGGAGTCACAGCTCTTGAGACATCCTAAAAGTATGTAACCTGCTGCAGGACACTGCCTTAAGGAGATCTAAGAAGCTTTTGACGGGCAGCGACAGCCTCATGGAAGATAAATTCTCAGAGGGCTGTGAAATACAAGAACTTCCAGATTCAAGATGTCTTTAGGTGACACTCTGGAGACTAGGAAAAAATTTTGAGGAATTATCACTCTATGCTGGATATTCTGTTGTCCACACTTGTACCTAGGACACATGGCTAAATGCTACTTTGGTCTGCTCTGTGATCTGTATTCTTTAAAGACTTCATTTTAACTTGGCCTCCTGTCACAGGAGTCTAGCCAGAATCAATATTTATCCTGTAACGCATAAATAAAATAACTAATCTAAAATATTGCTTAAGCTTCAATATAGGCTCTATTATTCAATGTTTGTTTAAAGTACACAGTTAAGCTCATTCTCAGGTTACAGTTGGTGAAAGGATCAGTTTTCAGGCTTTTATTTCACTGTTCTGTTTGCTTAGCTGACAGTTATACTTAAAAATAGAGAGGTTTAGCCTGCTCTAGGTGGATGTACTTATAGGGCCTGTGAGTACTCTTTCATATTATTTTATGAAGAATGGATCATGTCAATTCTGTCAATCATTCCAAAGCCTTTCAGGCTAAGGATTTGACTTGTTGCCAGAGGCTATATTTTTATGAGAATTTGAGTGAAAAAGATCTTGCCACTTTCAAGAATGTGAAAAAATGATTGGGAAAATAGTTTCTTCCCTCCTTTTTATGGCCATTATGATTAGTACTTAATTACTTAAGTCATGACTGAAGCCTTGACTTAGTTAGAGCTTTAATAGGCATGGTATAATTCATATGAGTTTTATCCAGTTTTATTTTCTTCTGCATGCTCAAAAGAGTAAGATAACAAAAATTTTTAAGCCTTACCCTACCTAGTTAGAGCTTTAATGAGCATAGTATAAAGCTCATGAGTTTTATCCAGTTTTATTTTTTTCTCCACGCTTAAAAGAGTAAAATAACATTAAAATTTTCCTCTACAGGAAATGTTATCATTTTTTATTATCTAAATTACACAAATTTAGCAGAATGGAAACAACAGCTACCACCAGCCTGCTGTTGCCTTACTTTCACATGTAGCTGAGCTGAAGTTCGTCATTGGGCTAAAGAGCAGAAATTGGACCTTGTTATTTGTCATTCAACACACGGCCCCTGCATAAAAGCCCAGATCACTACAGGGAATGGGACAAGTAAGGAGCAGAAGAGCTGAGTCCTGGCGCCTGATAATGTTGAACAGAGTTGCAATCCAATCAGAAGTAACATCTGCAGTCGCATACTTGGTTCTTAGCATCAAAAGGGAGACCTTTGTTCAACAGTTCAGCTGCTGAAATAGCCAGGTAGCAGCAACATGGGAGCAGTGACTCAGCCTTTTCTAATGACAGATATTTGAGCCAATTCAATAGAGGAGATTTTAGCCACATTTGCCCACATTGTATCTCAGAAACACAACGTGCCTGCCGTTGGAGAAGGCCCAGGAGATCATTTAGTCCAACTTCACTGCCACAGCAGTTACCTTTGGAGACCTTGGCACGAGGCTGAGCAGGACTGTGCCCAGATGGCTTTGGAATCTGACCAAGGACAGAGATTTCCTAGATCAGATCTTCACCATTTGATGAATATAGAGCATACTTGAAATATCATATGATGAACTCTACCTTGATGCTTATGTAATCTTACTGGCATGAATCACAGCAAAATTACTCCACGTTTATAGGCAATACAGACTGCAAACACATTGTGGAACATACATATATGGAATGTATACCTATTTCATTTATGAGAACCTAGTCTGGAATGTAGAAAAAATTGGAATTAAGCTAGTAACATGGTTTTGGTGAATTTTTATGTAAAGATACAGAGGAAATACTATTAGTATATAACTCTGGAGCTCTGGAGACTTTCGGAGTACTTTCTGATCAAACTTTTTTTCATCAGAAAAGGTCTCATCAGCTGTACTGCTGACACCTAAAAGGACAAATCAGATTACAGGTGACCCATGACACGAATCTTATATTCTGAGAGGGCAGACCTACCTGCTGTCCTTCACACTGAAGATTGTGAGGTTCAAGAAAGATTCAGGCATTTTGATTTTAAAAAGAAGTTGAAATGGAATAGGACCAAGAATACTGCCTGGTCCCAAAGATAGAATTCTAATGAAAGTATTTTTATGGGAATTGAATAATTTTATGAGCCAATGCTGCTATAATTAGGCTTAGATTCTTTTCACTTGCTGCACTTACTGGAAATGAAACTAGTCGAATGATTTTGTTTGAGCCTGTTATCTCTCTGAAGCTGATATTGAGAAAAAACAAAGACATAAGGACAAAGTATTTATGAAAAACAAAACTGTTTCAGCATTAAGGAAATTAATGGTTTTAGCTTCTTTGCTTTTTACTTTTTAATCATTTTTGCCCTGAGGCCAAAGATTTATTCCAGTTTATATGGTAATCCAATACAAGACCTTCTCCTGACAAATATTTTTTATGTAGATATGATATATGTAGAAGGCCATAATAACAAGACTACTACCAGTCTTCTCAAAATTCTACATCTATTAATATGTACCACCCCAAAAACTTCAATTTCAGTAACATCATCACAGTTTACATCACAGTTCAAAGGGATGTTTTACTGGCATAAGTGGACAGTTGTATCTGTGGTAATTTCTCTTTGCAGAAGGGAGAATATTCTCATTCTTGGTGGCTTTTCCTGGCATTTTTTCCAAAAAACAGAATTTGCTATTTTCAACAATTATTTGAACACCCTTCCCTTTTTACTAAGATCTGATGAAAAAAAAAAACAAAACTTTTTTTTGATCCCCAGAATCTGGTTCTGAAAAGTAATAGGTGATGTACTGTAAGTTACTGACATTGAAGATATATTTTTCTTGGTCTTTGGACAAGCTTGATGCCAGAAACGTGTTTAACAGAGTTATGGGATATTCAGTTAGATTTTCCAAATCATTTTCCAGTTGTTTGAATCTTCTTATTTGATAACCCTGCTTTTATAACTGTGCAAACAGGGGCTTAGAGATATTACCCAGACTTCAGCTCAGAAGTGTGGAGCTCTCAGTGTTTGTTTGCTTCAATGGAAATGACAAAGTGCCAGCACAGTTCTCACAAACTTTCTCACATGTCTTTCAGGAACTTTTAAAGTTTATCCCATTTTACCCCAACCTCTTCAGAAATAAAACAAGGTTTTCCACCAGCAGAGGAAGCACAGAAGAAAATGCACATTGGACATCCAGGGAAACTTTGGTCTCCTCTTTCTTCCAATAATTTAATGGATGGCTGCCTTGCTGTTTTCTAATTTTCTGGTATCATCTAAATTGGAAGTGGGAAATGGGAATCCCTCTGTAGTAGCCTGGGTTGATCTCAGAGTTGAAAGCGTGCAGGGAATAACTGGATCTGTGAAACTGAACTCGAGAATCAAAGTAAGGAAGAGAATAGATGACATTAGCAAAGGAGACAGAGATGGTGAGTTTTCATGATCAGTCTGGGAAAACACAGATGCTACAGAACAAACGCCTTGGCCAGTGACTGCTGAAAAGAAGAAACAGAACAGGAGCAGTGAAACAACTTATTAATAAGATTTTGCTATCAATAAAAAAGGCTATTTTGATCTGTGAGAATTATCAATTTGTTAATACTGTAGTATCTGGCGATCTACAAATGCATGACCGTAGCTCCTTCAAGCTGTGAGACCTCTGGTAGGCCAGAGCTGCCACACAAGTGCAAGTTTTCCCTCTATACTCAGCTGGACTTGTTAAACTCAGGCTTTCTCTGTACAATACAAGTTGCTATTTATTCTGGCTTTAAAAAGCAGGTGCTGGGATTCATTTCAGCTGATGTCTTTATGAATTGCCATGGCACAGCCTCGGCTCTCTATGTAAGTTAGTTCCCCAAGGACTCCATTACAGTCAGTGAAGAGATGTAATCATTGCCAGGGCATCATTCTTCTCATCCTAAATAGACAACTAAAATGAGTCCCATGAATTGCCTCCCTGAGGTACCAAAGTCTCTTGGCACACTTATGGAACAAAACAGCCATTAACCACTCAAGAGCATCTCTCCACCTGAAGAGCCACCATCATCAGCCTGTCTCAGGGCTGGCAAAGGGACAGAGTTGCTGTCATTTGTGCTTAAGGGATGCAAAAGTAGCTCTCACTCTTGGTGGGGTGCTGAATGGGGAGGTTCAAAGAAAGGCAGAGTGCTTGTAATAATATGGGACTTCCCCAGAATGCCCAGATCAAGATAGAAATACTCCTTCTTTTCTTCATCGTATTTAATTTTTCACCTGTCAACTCTTCGTTTTTCTTTGCATCTGTTGCAGCTCTGTACTACAATATTTGGAAAGTGCAATGAAGCAGGTAAGAAATAGCTTTAAAATATACTGTTAAGCAACTGCACCACCTTGTGCCAAACTTTTTTAAGAGTCTCCACAGGGAAAAGAGAAATATCTGGCATGGATTTTTTCTATATAAATAGGTTGTTTAAAAACATGGAGAAAATAGAAATTATGACAGAATTATAAAAATCGTAGAAAGAAGAATTATCTTGGCAGTTGCTACTTGGAGACTATAATTCCAATCTGTCTCAAAAGTAGCTGTTGCAAAGTTTGAAAGATGGAAGAATAGGGAGGAAAAAATAAAAGAAGGAACACCAAATGAGGACAACACTGCAATAGATTTTAAGTCTTGGCAGTAATTCTTTCATCTGCTCAGAAGAAGCTTCTTCCTGTAGTGCAGAAACGTAAGTAAGGTCATGAGAACACTTGCCCTTCCTTGGAATTAATGAACCTCCTATCAGTGAACTTTTCACACTGTACTAAACTCACAGGGAGGCTGAATTTTGCATTATTAACAGTGATGGCTCTGTGTAATAGAGGAGGACATAACACTACAGATGCTTTCAAATACAAGCTGGCTCTTTTGTCAAAAATAGAATGTCGTCAAAGACAATGTCATCCAATAAAGTTACCAATTTTTGCATTACTATTTTTAATTAGCGTCCCCCATCTCATTGTTTCTGAATTTCTTGCAACACTGTGATACAGTGCTCTGGCTAACATTACATTTCTGTATTGGCTGCTGCCTCCAGTGAAGAACCGTTTCTAGATTTTCCCTCTAAGGACACATCTTGCTGAAGCAGGTTCAGATGCAGCGTTTTGAAAGTCTTAATCAGTAAGATGTTTAAATGCAGGATTTTCAAAACAATCAAACCAAAAATGAACACACTGACATGTTCATGTGCCCCATGGTCTCACACGGGAACTACGGTATAAGCTGTTAAACAGAAAATGCCTTTAAAAGATCTAAAGCTGACTGCTACAGTTCCATCAACCCTCCACTCCCATCCTTTATATTCTGGAACTGTCATTTAAGTCTGGAATAGAAAGCTAGATTGTTTTGGTTTTTTTTTTTAACTTCACATGCAGACACCAGTCAAATATCTGGGGGCTACTATATTGATGTTCAGAGGCACACTGGGCTGTTTAGCAGATGGATTTTCTTTATAATCAGCACACACCCAACATTTCTTCTCCATAGGGTAATGGAAAAAACCCTGTACCAACTGTTATTAGTTACCTAATTTACTGCTCATTTTGAGACAGGCAGTTATTATGTTAAGAGACACAGCATGAGACCCAAAGAACAGCCCCTCTTCTCTTGCTGATAACTTAAGTTTTTAGATGCCAAAACCCAAAAGAAAGATTTTTGAAAAGCCCAATTAAATAGTGTGAAAAATGCCTATAAGAAGTCAGAGAAACATGAATCTCCCACTTTATGGAAAATGTAATCTTCCCCACTTATGCAAATGTTGTATCATGAAAGTAACTCGATATAACTTTTATTACTGGATTCACCTGTTCCTATCTTAAACTCCTTAGATGCGCATGTTCTTAACCACAGCGTTATACCACTGTTCTCTGTTTTATTTTATAACTCATTGTTCTTCCTGTTTTATGTCGTATTTATCTGTATTTTGACAATTGTTAACCCCTGACATCTTGTCTTTGTTTCCTTAAGGAGAAAATGATCAGTAATTTTTGTGCTGTTACCTAAAAATCTGTGCAAATTAGTGTTTAATATTAATTTTAAATTTACATTAAGTAAGCAGTAATATTTAAAAACTTCCCTTTCTACCAAGAAATGTCAAGGAGATTCCATTTCTACAAGTACTTCAAGGGGTGAAAAATGCTCTTCAGTCAAACAACCATTTTGGATTGAAATTGCCATCTTCTACATTTATGTGCACTTGAAATCTAATGAGAAATCAAGGAATGAAGTGAAACAAAAACACAAGAAAGAAAATATTGGGAAACGAAATTTAAAAAAATGAAAATTCTAAGCAGAAGTCAAATTATTGAAATGGAATGTAATGACATGAAGTGCATTGAAATGACCCAAAATTTCATGAAATGATACTCATTGATAATGGTGAGATTTCGTTTCCTCTCATGGAAATGAAGAAATTTCATTTCCATGAGAGGAAGTGAAATGAGAAATCAAGAAATGAAGTGAAATGAAAAGACAGGAAAGGAAATATAAGGAAATGAAGTGGAACTGAAAAAAACCCCCAAAATTATGAAATGAAGCGGAAAAAATGGAATGGAATGGAATGGAATGGAATGGAATGGAATGGAATGGAATGGAACAAGGTGCAGTGAAATGAGCAAAAACTTAATGAAATTATACTCATTGAAATCACAAGATTTCATTTCCTTTCATGAAAGGAGGGATTTTCATCACAGCAGGGTACCAAGATTGCTCACTCTACACTTTTTGAGTCCGGGCCAGCCATGGTGATGGAGATCTCAGCAGCAGCGACAAGCTCCCGGTACAGTTAAGATTAGGGTTCAGAGAGCTGCAGAGCCCACAGCTCCAGGGACACTGCGGCTGGAAAATGAGCCAAGGAGATCCCAGTGGGTACCAACTTTGTTGTTCCTACATCCTCCTAGCCTGGACCACCCATAGTAATGGGGAGCTCAGCCCCAGTGTCAAGTTGCCATTAGGCTCAGAGTTAGGCTGGAGAGAGGAAAAGAGTGTAGAGCTCCAGGCACACTGGGGCTGGAAAACGTATGCGAAGAGGATCATAGCTGCCTCCAGATCTTGCAGATTAGGGCCATGCCTGGGAATGAGGACCTCAGCCGCAGCCCAAAGCTTCCTTAAAGGTTAGTGTGGATAAAAAGAAAATTCTGAAATGAAGTGAAAACTGGAATGGAATGGAATGGAATGGAATGGAATGGAATGGAATGGAACAAAGTGCAGCGAAATGAGCCAAAATTTTAAGAAATTATAATAACCGAAATCAAGAGATCTCATTTTCTTTCATGAAATGATAAACTTAGGTTTCATGAAAAGAAACAAAATAAGAAACCATGGGATGAAGCGAAACAAAAAGACAAGAAAGGAAATATAAGGACAGGAAATGAAATTGAAAACACCAAAAATTCTGAAAAGCAGTGAAAACAATGAAATGGGATGGAATGAAATGATATGCACTGCAATGAGCAGAAATTTCAATAAATCATACTCATTGAAACAGTGAGATTTCATTTCTTTATGTGATTTGGAAATTTGAAATGAAATCTAACAATTTAAATGAAAAAAATTAATGCAAAATTCAGTCCTTTTAACTGCCCATTATCTCATCTTATTCCATTTCATTGTATCCATTATATTTCAGAATTTTCTTCTGTACTTTCAATTGAATTAATTCCATTGTATGTCCTCTGCTTTTTCTTTCTTTCAATTTGTTTCCTGATTTCAAGCTATCAGTGAATAACATTTGGGCTAAATTCGGTCCTTTTAACTAAACTCATGTCATTTGAGTCCACTTAATATTATTCAGTCAATTTGTGATTTTTTTTTCAGTTGTATTTTGTTTCATCATATGTCCTACCCTGTCTGTTTCTTTCACTTCTTTCTCAGATTTCAAGATTTTATTTCCATTAAAAGGAAGAATTTCCAAGGACACGGCAACTACAAAAGACATGCAAAGGGGAGCAAGGCACTGCCCCAACCTTGCTCCCTCCACACATCTCTCCTTGGAAAAATTTGTGCTGGGAACCTCAGACTCAGGAAATCCTGCTTTTACTCCTCCACTGAGGGTAAGGAAAAGGCCTAGAGTTAGGCAAGAGAAAACAAAAAGGACTGGAGCTCCAGGGATACTGCCAAGGGGCACACGACACGGTTTCATAATTACTCCCTCCACACCCTGCTCCTTGGCATCACCCAAGCTCCTGACACTTAAGACTTAGAAAAAGACACTATAACACCTCTGCCTAGGGTTGGGGTTATGCTTAGGGTTAGGGTTGAGAAAACCCAAAACCCACAGCTCCAGGCACACTGCAGCTGCAAAAGACATGCCAAGGGGAGCACGGCGCTGCCCCAACCTTGCTCCCTCCACACCTTTCTGCTTGCCACAATCCACCTGCTGAACACCTCAGGAAAGATTTGCTTTGACTAACAAACTCGGGGTTAGTCTTGGGAAAGCACCACAGCCCGGAGCTCCAGGTACACTGCAACTACAAAAGGCATGCCAAGGAGAGCACGGCAGTGCCCCAACATTGCTCCCTTGACACTTGTTCCTTAGCACCACACCATTCCATTTTATTGTTTTCACTTCATTTCAGAATTTTCTTTTGGTTATTTTTAGTGTTTCATTTAATCTATTTTGTCTTCTGTCTCTTCATTTCTTTTCGTTCCCTGATTTCAAGATTTCACTGAGTATAATTTTCAAAAAGGTTTTGTCCTTTTCACTTCACTTCCTCTCATTCCGTTCCATTTTATTTTTTTTCACTTAATTTCAGAATTTTCAGTTTGTATTCTTAGCATTCCACCATATTTCTTCTCATGTCTATTCAGTACAATTTAGTCCCTGATTTCGAGATTTCAGTGGGTATAATTTTCTGCGAGTTTCGGTCCTTTTCACTGCACCTCATTTCATTCCAATCTATGTTTGTGTATTCACTCCATTTCCAAATTTGCCTTTTTTTTTCACTTGCATTTGATTTCCTCATATGTCCTTTCCAGCGTGTTTGTTTCACTTTGTTCACTGTTTTCAAGATTTTATTTCCTTTCACGAAATGGAATACTTCATTTCGTGAAAGGAAATGAAATCTCGTAGTTTCATTGAGTATGATTTCTTGAAGTTTCAGGTAATTTCACTGCACTTCATTTCATTCCATCCCCTTTCAAGAATTTAACTTGTCCTAAGAATTTTGTTTCTTTTCAATTTCATTTCCTTATATTTCCTTTCACGTCTTTTCATTTCACTTAATTCCTTGATTTTTCATTGCATTTCTTTTCATGGAAAATTCTTCATTTCCGTGAAAGGAAATGAAATCTTGAGATTTCAGTGACTATCATTTCATGAAGTTGTGGCTCATTTCACTGCACCTAATGTCATTCTATTCAATTTTATTTTTTTTTGCTTCATTTCTTAATTTTTGTGTTTTTCAATTTTATTCAATATCAGTATATTTTCTATTTTAAGTCCACAATACTAAATTCAGTAGTGTGTGGGCCCATATTTATGAGTAGATAAGCTGGATAACTCTGCCATTCATGGAAATCTTCTCCCTGACTGCATTTAGTGTTGCCCTGGCTTCAGTTTCATCCCAAACCTTCCACTGCCATAGGCAGGCTTATTCTTCCTTGTTCCCTAGCAAGTCTATTTCTTGTATGAAGACTCCCTGTTACTTACCCATCTTCTGCAGAAAGCATTTCCACAATCAATCTGCTTCCATCAAAATACAGATTTCTTTTGAAGTCCAAAAGGAACATTTAACTATCTGGTCTAATCATTTGTACAAAATGTGAAATTTTAGCCATTTTCCTTTGTTAAGACAACTCACTTTGAACTGAATTGCCAGCAGTGGTTGCCTTTTTCTTATTTTATTTCACCGAAGTGCAGTTTTCAAGACCTCTTTCTGGACTTCACTGCATTGGACTTTAGTTACTCTCCTCCCTTATTCGGCAATTCTGCACCAGTGCTTGATAGGCAGCAATTGTTGATTCCCTGAGGATGGATGTACTAGTAATTAAAATGCAAGTAATTCTGTCTACTTCCCAGTTTTCAAGTATAGCAACTTATACTTTGGTTGCAAACAGCCAAATTATTCACATTTCCTTCTAACTGTTTCAGAAAAAACTAAGCGCAAGCTCTATTTAAAACAAAACCATGCCATTCCAATGGAAAAAAGGTAATTACAACTGGAAGTAAAATCCTTTATGGAAAGAAATATGCTGAAGACACTTCTATATTTCCTATTTGAATCTACATTTGGCAGATAAACTTATTCACCCCTAACCACTAATTAATAAAATATCAGTGATTATCTCACACAAACCACGTGGAAATAACTGTCTCAAGAATAGTGGTGACATCTGCTGTGGGTCAGGTTTCTCACATGAATTTCTTCCCATTTTTGTCAGGAGAGGCGCTGGAAAGGGGGGAGGGGGCGGTTTTCTAGGTGAATAGACAGCAACTAAGACATAAAGGAAGGTGGCTAATAGCTCTGGCATTCCAATGAAGTAGTTTCGGGGTTTGGGAGTCTTGTCTTGGA